>CM053244.1:3119947-3568855 GCA_028583405.1 Pogonophryne albipinna | reverse complement strand
AATTACTGTGTGCAACAACAACGATGAGTCAACCAGATTAAGAACAGATGCATTCTGTTCTGTCCAAACTGAAATGCAACAAGGTTGCAGAACTCATTTGTTCTCACACAAAGTCTTGTGAGAACCAAGCAGGCGCAACGTTTCCCAAGGACAGTCTTGTGAGCGAAGTCTGGGCAGCAAAGGCAGATTACACCAAGAGAGAGCACCAAAGGTGGGGGCTTCACAGCATTACACCAAGAGAGAGCACCAAAGGTGGGGGCTTCACAGCATTACACCAAGAGAGAGCACCAAAGGTGGGGGCTTCACAGCAAAAACTATAAAGAACAGGATGTTTCTATAACTCGGGGCTCTCTTTAACTGGGATCTTACTCTGACGGACCT
The DNA here is from genome assembly GCA_028583405.1 of Pogonophryne albipinna. Classification (NCBI taxonomy): domain Eukaryota; kingdom Metazoa; phylum Chordata; class Actinopteri; order Perciformes; family Artedidraconidae; genus Pogonophryne; species Pogonophryne albipinna. The sequence continues at coordinate 3,568,474 of CM053244.1, read as the reverse complement.
GTCACGGTGAGACCTCAAGAAGGAGTCCCCAAAGCGCTTTGTGGTATTGTATCAAATTGAATGTATTTGCTGAACTGTGATTAAAGTACCAAAGTAATATCAGAACCAAATCGGAGTACGAAGTCCAGTGGTGTTTGACTGTTTGACTATTTCTAGACTATTGCCTCTGCTCTCCAGAAAAGAACGGTTCACCGGGAACATCGGGCCAGACCCTGCTCTGGCCATATCCAAACGATCTGCGCGGAGTACGGACTAGGTCCTGTGTACCCCAACAGCTTGGTGACCCCGACGTGATGGTCAGAGCAGGAGGAACTGGACACCGGTGACCTTCTGAGAGTGGACGGAATAAAAAAAACTTCGGCTTATCAAAAATCCCCAAAACACAGCTAAACCCGGTAGGACACAGAACCAAGGTAAGCACCTACCTGTTACAGCTAAATGGTGTGATTGACATATTACAAAATTTTAGAGTTGTGCTACGGGATAAAATAAGACGAATGTATAAACCAAACGAATAAAACAAACCAGAAAAACAGATAAAAAACTATTTTGAAGTTCAGCAACTGCATAACAAATTTGTGGGAGAAGAAGCGGGTGGAACCCGTAATTTATAAGGACTCGACTCGCCGTAGTCCAAGAGAAGGTGTAAACCTGATCACCGTATCAGTTACCCAGAGCAGTGTAAACCTAGTGGAGTGACACTAGTTACTAAGGTAAAGCGTCAGCCTAATAACAGTCATTAGCAGCCAGATGGTGTAAACCTGATCACCGTATCAGTTACCCAGAGCAGTATAAACCTAGTGGAGTGACACTAGTTACTAAGATAAAGCGTCAGCCTAATAACAGTCATTAGCAGCCAGGAGGTATCAGACTAGGAAAGACACTAGCGACCATAGGAGAAGTAGAAAGAAAGGAAAAATGGAAGGTGAATTTGAGAGAGAAAGGAAGCAGGGCTTCTTGGTTCCAGCAGCCCGTGGGGTTAGATGGAAAAAATGGATAGAGGAAGGACGAAAACATCTGAAGGAAGAGGATTGGAATAAATGGGAGAAAAAGGTGGCACGAGTGTACCACAATTTGTCAGATAATGGTATCTTGACGGCATACAGGCAGAATCACGTGGATGCACAAGGAAGTCAATAGGAGGAAAAAGTCCAGCGGAAATGTTTGAAAAAGGAAAGAAAAACATAGAGGAACAACTAAAAAGACATAATTCCACACAGTGTGGGATGTTCGGGAGAAAAGGACACCAATATACGCGAGATAGATTAGAGGGACTAGTAAGGACTTGCCATGTCCTCATCTCAGCCGCAGGAACAGTAACAAATAGCGGAACACCAGGGCCCACCCTACAAGCACCTCTTACAGAAGCAGCACCCAGGCCAGCCCAAATCATAGTAACTCCCCCAACAGCCACAGGCGCAGCCGTCCAAAACAGATTATATCCCGAACTCCCCAGCGACGGCCCGTTTTCGCCGCCCCCATATAGCCCGAATAATCCTTTTATTCAGACCACACTTTCCCCGATCAAAACACCCCCTCCAGGACCAAGCACAGGGGGAGTAGGAGAAAACTTCTATCAAATACAGGGAAAGGTTAAACTAACGCCAACATCCCCACCCCAGGAAGCTAGAGGCCACCTCCACCCCAAACCAGACGCCGTCGTATGGCCAGGGCAAACCTAGGTGGACAGACACACCATACCCTAAACACTTCAGAAATCATGACCTAGCCACCGTAGAAGCTTCTCTAGGCCTGACCCACAAATTCGGGGCAGTGTACCACCCACAGTCACAGTGAAAGGTAGAAAGGATGAACCAGAACATGAAACAGAAACTTGCCAAACTATGGAAGAAACAGGGCTGAACTGGTTAGAGGCGCTACCATTGGTCTTACTGGTGATTCGTAGCACCATTTGCAGAACCACAGGTTTCTCTCCATATGAGATGACCCATGGACACCAGTTTCCTGGCCCAGGGGCAGGCAGGAACCACGGGACTATTATAAACAACTAAAATGCCTTGTTGCAGAGTTCGCTGACGAATCCACAGAAACACGAGCCAAGGGACATACCGAAGAAGCTGAGGGTGGCAGAGACGTGGAGTACATCCGACTGAAGACGGTCAAACCCAAGTGGTGTGCCCCACGCTTCACCGGACCCCACAAGGTAACCCAGAGAACAGACCACGCTGTGCGACTAGAAGGAAAAGGAGACACGTGGTACCACTGGTCCCGATGTGTGGCGGCACCAACTCCAACCAGGACCCTTGAAGACACGGCTATCGACCTAGAGGACCTCCACATCCGGTCAGCAGAAGGCACCCCGACCCAGGACCCCACTGAGGACAACGGAGGGGGCCCATCCACAGCCTAGGAGATAACAGCCGGCAAGGAGGCACGACAAAGGGACCGCACCCCCTGAGCAGGCGGTACACCACACGCATTACATACACCCACCACAGTAAGAGATCCATTTAAACTGACACACAGGACTAAGACTTTGAAAAAGACAATGGCAAAAGGCAAAAGGGGGAGCCCTAGCTCTCAGCTCGCATACCTCGCTCTGGCCCTAATGGGGGTAATCATGATCGGAATCCTAGTGATACTACTTGGAGAACGACCCAGAGAGATCAAAGACAACACACCAAGAAATGTCACTTCACCACCAAACCCCACACCACAAAATCACTCCAGTAAGACCCGTACAAAACGTGATGTTTCACAAACACGTGCCACGGTGTACACAGTAAATTTCACAAAATGCGACCAAAAAGCTTCACTTAAACGCGTTTCCCTTACACTGTGTATACCTGAAAAATCAAGCACAACTAGTCTAATCCCGTACTCAAGTCTAACAAATAACCATGGCCAAAATGGTAGAAGTTGGGGCAACGGGTATCAATGGTACATAACCATAGGTGACGAATGGAAAGACCTGGTTGGAGAAACAGGGGCGGACTGGAGGTCGTGGTCAACAGGACCAGCAATAGCACTTAGGAAAACAATCACACTGTCCAAATCCTCCGCCGGCTTGTCCCTCAAATTAAATCTAACAGCAGCCCCAGATTCAGTAAGAGACCCCACAGTCACTTGCGCGCTTTTCTACTTATGGGCCCATTCTAACGAGAACGACCCCCAGTTTCCCCTTTTTGCTTGCATATCTAGCAAAATACCTAAACCACTTGCGGATGACACTACAGTACAAAAGGGGGTGGTAATTCATTCAACTGAAGACTGGACAGTAGACAAAGAGTTCCAAGCGGCAACCGGGGTCTCAGGACATTCAGTTACCAGTAACAAACTGGCTGCTAATGGCCCAGCAGGCAGCAATCGACACAGGAGACGACTGCCTCGTGTGTATGGGGGCTAGACCCCTTCTCAAAATAGTCGCTGCCCCCATAGAACCCGACTGTGTGTGGGAAGTAATGATGAAAGACAATCCGGCCGACAACTGCTCCAAATATGACGCTTTCTTCCCATTAGTTCCCTCCTCCCCGCCGTACATCCCATGGCAAAGCGACGACATGGACGCATGAGAACCATAAAACATCAGCTAAGAAACTGTATAGACTAAATGATTTAAAGCATACTGAAATTACTGCACTGAACTATTGCTTCGCTTGCATACATTGTTGTTATTGCCCCAATCTATGGAATGGGGCAAAAGGGGGATTGATGGTTTATTGATAAGGCAAAAGTAACAGAAGTAAAGATATAGTAAAACAAGCTAAAATGTAATGCTGCAATCATTTTGAGAAGCCTCAGTGGAAATATACTGTGTGAATACTGTGTGCAACAACAACGATGAGTCAACCAGATTAAGAACAGATGCATTCTGTTCTGTCCAAACTGAAATGCAACAAGGTTGCAGAACTCATTTGTTCTCACACAAAGTCTTGTGAGAACCAAGCAGGCGCAACTTTTCCCAAGGACAGTCTTGTGAGCGAAGTCTGGGCAGCAAAGGCAGATTACACCAAGAGAGAGCACCAAAGGTGGGGGCTTCACAGCATTACACCAAGAGAGAGCACCAAAGGTGGGGGCTTCACAGCATTACACCAAGAGAGAGCACCAAAGGTGGGGGCTTCACAGCAAAAACTATAAAGAACAGGATGTTTCTATAACTCGGGGCTCTCTTTAACTGGGATCTTACTCTGACGGACCTGTCACGGTGAGACCTCAAGAAGGAGTCCCCAAAGCGCTTTGTGGTATTGTATCAAATTGAATGTATTTGCTGAACTGTGATTAAAGTACCAAAGTAATATCAGAACCAAATCGGAGTACGAAGTCCAGTGGTGTTTGACTGTTTGACTATTTCTAGACTATTGCCTCTGCTCTCCAGAAAAGAACGGTTCACCGGGAACATCGGGCCAGACCCTGCTCTGGCCATATCCAAACGATCTGCGCGGAGTACGGACTAGGTCCTGTGTACCCCAACAAGCTACATGTACAAAGGGCAGTCTCTCTCTCTCATCACTCACTCACACACACACACCACAAGTGAGAACATAAAGAACAATGTATTCTCACAGAACAAATGATAACTGTACACACATGTCATGGACACAAACTGTTCGCCCCCCCTCCCCTCTGGCAGGAGGCTGCGCTCCATCGGGACCAGAACCTCTCGCCACCTGAACAGTTTCTTCCCCTCCGCTACCGGCCTCATAAACAAGGCCCGGCCCCCCGCTGACACTTTGCGAACCTACCTGGCAATAAACCTGTTTCTGATTCCTCTGAATACCTCCCGTTTCGTTTAACATTATTCAGCTTTCTTCTTTCTTTAGCTTACTTGCAACGTTCGCTAATCGTTCACGGTAGTAGTATGGTTGTCATTAGCAACGCTAATACGCTTTAAATTTGTTTCTAAATCAAAAAACAACAATAGCCTATTAGAACTTATTTAAACCACAGTTTCAATTATCTCAAGCTTATTTTCATTCGTTGTAGTATTTTGATGACAGACTTTTTTCCCACTCGTAAAAAAAAAAGCGTATTCGTCGTGTGACTGCATGCACCGAACCGTGACGTCCGAACCGTGACGTTCGAACCGTGACGGTACGGGACGAATACGGATACCGTTACACCCCTAACCCACTGCAGCACGTAACAATCCCAAAGGCTTGATTCACTGAGTGTTAAACAGCTGGAGCATTCTGAAATCAAATAAGAGAGCGGATGTTTTTCTGCACCGCTTTCCCCTCAGTAGCAGAAAGTGTTTGGATGACACATTTCTGTGAGTAGTATGTTGTTGGTTTTTATAAATTATTCAATCAGTGTGTCATTTTCATTCCAATAGGGAACTAATGGAGTTGTAGCGTTAAGAGTTTGAATAATGCATTGGACTTGTACATTTCTGACCTCTGATTTTAAATGAAAAATACAATTATTCAAACATTTTAAAAATGGATACCCCTGTTCATAATAGTAATGTTATTATTTGCTTTCACACTGTTATTGTGATTATACTGTTTGTTCAAAATACTGCGCAATATAACGATATTACATCGTAGTTCTTCAGACACAAAAAACAAAGAGGAAATTCAGTTTTTTTCCATTGTATTTTCACACAGAAACAAGTATCCCCAATGTAACAAGTCTATAGCTTTATGCCATATTCATACATATAAGCTAATCAGCAACACGAATCAAAGTTCATTAATTGAAACCTCAACCAGAATGTAAAGGTCAAATAAAACAAGTTGCGTAACATTTTCATTAGATATGTAGAAAAGGGCATGTGTAAGGTTTCTAATGCCATAGAGTGGTGCAGGAATGAGTCCTACAGCATGGAAATGACTTAGCATTTCACCAGTTCCATTGTCACAAAGTCAACAGTTTTTCCAATGTATTTGTGATTAGAAGCCTGAAATAAGGTCTGTGGTTGTCACAAGCTGAAGAGACTTTCAAGTTTTGTTCTAAAACAGCTAGTCGATACCCAACCTCTGGTCTATGTAGCCGCCTTTAGCTTAGCGGTGGCGATGCACAGCCATGTGACCGTGATATGGTTTGTTAATAGCCAAACTACAGTGTTTCACTTCTGTAAATTGCATTCACACTTCCAAAATGACATTAATATGTTGAGATTTATCCTGCTGAGCCATACATGTAAGTAACATAAACGTGTGTTGGCCACCGAGCTTATTTTCTGCAATATAGTGAAATCCAAGGTAAGGCAAGGCAAGTTTATTTATATAGCACTTTTCAACACAAGGCAATTCAAAGTGCTTTAAAAAAAATGAAAGACATTAAGAAAATGGCATTTAAAATGAGTCATTAAAAAGAAAAGCTAATAAAATAAACATTAAAAGAAAAAATACATGGATAAAAGTTACAGTGCAGTCTAAGATATGAATAGTTCAATTAAAAGCAGCGACAAAAAGAAAAGTCTTTAGTCTGGATTTAAAAGTAGTCAGAGTTGCAGCGGACCTGCAGGTTTCTGGGAGTTTGTTCCAGATATTTGGAGCATAATAACTAAACGCTGCCTCTCCATGTCTAGTTCTGACTCTGGGGACAGAAAGCTGACCAGTCCCTGAAGACCTGAGAGATCTGGATGGTTCATCATTTAGCAGGAGGTCAGAAATGTATTTCGGGCCTAAACCATTCAGTGCTTTGAAATCTATTCTTTGACACACAGGAAGCCAGTGTAAAGACTTCAGAACAGGAGTGATGTGATCCACTTTCTTAGTGTTAGTGAGGACTCGAGCAGCGGCGTTCTGAATCAGCTGCAGCTTTCTAATAGATTTTTTAGTGAGACCTGTGAAGACACCATTACAGTAGTCCAGTCTACTGAAGATAAAAGCATGGACAAGTTTTTCCAAATCCTGCTGTGACATTAGTCTTTTAATCCTAGATATGTTCTTTAGGTGATAGTAGGCTGATTTAGTAACTGTTTTAATGTGGCTGTTGAAACTCAGGTCAGAGTCCATAACTACACCTAGATTTCTGGCTCTCTGTTGTTTTGAACATTGCAGACTGAAACTCAGCGCTAACTTTTATACGTTCTGCCTTGGCTCCAAAAACCATTACCTCAGTTTCATCTTTGTTTATTTGGAGAAAGTTCTGACACATCCAGTCATTGATTTGTTCAATGCACTTACTCAGTGTTTGAATTGGAGCATAGTCTCCTGGTGAAATGGTTACGTAAATGTGTGTGTCATCCGCATAGCTATGGTAACTTATTTTGTTGTTCTTCATTATCTGAGCCAGTGGTAGCATGTAGATGTTAAAGAGAAGAGGCCCCAAGATGGAGCCATTTTCCAATGGGAAAAAACATTAGGTTTTTAACAAGGGACCCCCAGCGACGCTTACTTCGTCATCACTGAACGAACTTGATTATTTGCACATATTTTGTCCATTTAAAGGAACAATTGTAAGCCGCTGAACGTTGTCTGTTCAGAAAAGGATCAGAATTGAAGTTTCCTGGAAACTTGGAATAACTTCTTTACCACTCTATTGCAAATCTGTATTTGTGTCTCGCTTTTTATTACACTGTAAACCCGAACGTTCAAAATAATTAAATAGATTAATTAGTGTAAACTTAAATTTAAAAAAAAGTTCTACTGACTTCAAGATATTCAGTTCCTGTGACTGTTCTTCGTTTTTGAGTTAAGTAAACTGATAAACTTTGATTAACTTGAACTATTTGGCGGATTAAGTAAGCATCACTTAAACATATACATTGAACTGTACTCATTTCTAATGCTTATTGTGTGTCTGACGTCACTAACCGTCGCTAACCGTCACTAACTGTCGAAAGTGGGATGCAGCACACACAATACCTGCAATAAGGTGGATCTTCACACTTAATATCCACACTTTCCGGTGGTAATCAGCATCATTGGTCTCACTGTAAGTGCAATATTTATATTTCTTCACCTTTTTTAAATATTTTGAGATTAAACATGTGAAAGAGAGTGTTGATGTTAGCCAGATACATGCATGTTAGCTAGCATTAGCCATAGGTTGAGTCAGCAGATTCACAGAAATGCCTGAATTATTTGCAGTTACTGTATAATGTTAACTTGTAGTAAGATATGTAGTTGTGGAAACTGTTGGTGCCAAAGTAGGGCTGTATACGTTGAAATGTTCGTTAAAATATGATAAAAATGTCATTGCCCCTAAGCTAATTATGTATTCAAAAAGTTTAGCCAAATGCATTGTGGTTGTTGGTGCTCGTAGTGACGGCAGCCGTTGAAACACTAACATAACAGGTAGGTTTCCTAATAAAAGCCTTCAATGTTAGTTTAATCAATTTATACTCAAATGTGTGTCATAATATACCCAACCATTTACTTAATTTACTACGAGCAACCCCGAAGGCATTGGACTGAAAGTCACTATTTAACACGGTCACTAGCTAGCTAGTTTGCTAACAGTTAGCAAGCTAACATTTTCAACCACGAGGTGCGGAGGATTGTGTGTGCTCCCTCCGTGCTCTCCTCGCTGCCGCTGAATTAAGAGACCCGCTGCTAAAGTTGAACACTCTCCTTCACCCAGGTTTCAACGAGCGTGAGGCCACACACACGGGACGGAGCAGAGCAGAGACAGGTAATGTTAAATTGAATATAACGTTGTCAGTTATAAACAGGCTCGGTAGTGAACGCTTGTCCATTTGTTGTCCATTAATTCATCATTTACCATACTAACATGTCCCCAATGGATGTTTAAGAATGTATTAAGCAGTAGCTTACATTACATTTTAAATATAGGATCTGTTCAGCTTTAGTCTGAAGGGGATAAACCACACTGTAAACCACGAGGCGCGGAGGGTTGTGTGCGTTTGTGTTCCCTTCCTCGCTGCTGAATTATGAGAGCCGCTGCTAACGTTTAACACTCTCCTTCACCCAGGTTTCAACCTCTGTATACGGGTTCAACAAGCGCGAGGCCACACACACACACACACACACACACACACACACACACACACCACACACACACACACACACACACACACACACACACACACACACACACACACACACACACACACACACACACACACACACACACACACACACACACACACACACACACACACACGGGGCAGAGAAAGGTAATGTTAAAGTGAATATAACGATGTCAGATTATTAACAGGCTTGGTAGTGAACGCTTGTTCATTTGTTGTCCATTAATTAATTTACCATACTAACAAAACAAAAAATCTGCCACTTCCTCACAGAGCCCCTCCTCCAACACACACGAACGCACACGTGACCAATGAGGGCACGAGATCAGTTTGTGCCCCGATGGGAGGCTGACAGGCAGGTAGGCCATCCAGTTACTTTAGCCGGCTCAGATGATTGGTCGTGCTTTTTACAGCACCACGGCTTCCAGAGATGATGTTTCTTTATGGATTTTTTGTCAAAGCACTTCAGATATTCATTGCTATCGGGTTGTTAAGAGCATTCCATGGAATATAACAAAGTGTATCTCGAGCCGGTTTCTCAAACTTACCTACCCCTCCTTTAACTCAATGGATGTTTAAGAAGTTATTAGGCAGTAGCTTACATTACATTTTAAATATAGGATTTGTTCAACCTTCCCCAAGGAGAGGATCCCTCAAGTCTTGAGCACTTGAGGGAGACAATTGTTGAGGAAGTCAAGAAGACTGAGATGGACCTACCCCTCATTAAAAAGATGATGCACACCACATTTGCACTGCGGCGACAGACCATAGTGAGGACGTGCCCGGCAGTGAACGAGCTCATGGACCTCTGGCCTGCTCTCAAAATGGAGTCTGAGGTAATATGGATTAGCTCTCTTTTTCCTGTTTTCTTCTTTATTGATAACATATGGCTCATTCTGTGACTCTTATAGTGGCTATTTGCTGTATAGGAGTGTCATAGATCTTCAAAGTTCCAGCTCCTTCCCTGTGGTGTAATGTAATGCAAGGAAAAGAACAGTCCAGGGGAAGTTCTCGTTCTTGCCACAGCGAAGGAACTGACTGGTCAAACTTGGAGGATCTATTACATTTGTAAGGAGGATACCACTTTAACCTAGTTTGATTTATTTGGAACTGACTAATTGACATTGCTGTATTGTCCTTCTGCTCTGTTTTTTAAATAGGTGTATGCAGAGTTCCAACGGATTACCAACCAGAATCTGCCCAACACGTTCTACGCTGCTTTTGACCGCCATCTTCCTCGACTGATGGCCATATTTAGACAGAAGGCGTCCAAAACTGGGAAGACAGCTGAGGCTTTGGCTGAAATTTTAAAAATCCACGATGAACAGGTAAAGAGATTATTTTACAATTCAAAGGTTGAACATCTAACGTTGGACAGATTAAAAAAATATCTTTTGAATTTTACAATTAGCCCACTTTGTTTTTGCTATTTGTCTGATTGCATTAAAGATGTGAACAGGTTATCTGTGGATATATGTTTTGATTGGATTGTTGGATTGACAGGTTTGTTCAGTAAACTTCACAGTCAACAGTTTGTACGCTTGTATTTTTATCGTTATAGGAATTACATGACATCAACACCAGGCGTACCACCGTTATCCATGCCCTTCCTGTGTATCTGCAAGAGGACACCTCTGGATTTTTCCGAACCTGCACAGTGAGTCTCCTTAATTCATTAACAGTACCACTCTATATTAAGTGAATAGTTCATTAAAATACAAATATTTTTTTGCACTTCTCCTGTTTCTGTCTATCCATCCATATAGTTTGTGTGATTTGCAGAGGTTTTGGTCTGTTTTCCTTCACCCAAATACAAATGAACTGAATTTTGTTTTTGTTTGAAGCGATACTGAAGTTAAGTAAAACATTTATTGGATATGTTTTATCTCCTGGCACTTGGTTTCACTGGTAGCTCGTCTGATTTTTCACCTTTAAATGTGTAGTCTGTTGACAAAACAACTCTCTAAAACATAGTTCTAACTAAAATATGAACAACTTAGAAGTATCTCCAAGAGTTGCAGTCAAAAGATATTGCCACACAGAAAATCACGATTTTTTAAAATGTTCCTGCGAGGCGCGTGTGGCGCAGTGGATAGAGCATTGGTGTTGGGATCAGGTTCAAGCCCCACTGCAGTCAGCATGTCGTTGTGTCCCTGAGACACTTCACCCCAAAACTGCTCCTGTGGGGATTGTCCTCAGCATTGAGTATGTAAGTCGCTTTGGATAAAAAGCGTCTAACAAGTAACATGTCATGTAATGTAATGCAGGTTTAGTATCTGGTTCCGGCCATTTGTTTTAGAAATTAAAACAGTCTAATCCCTTAAGCCAGTGGTTCTCAACCTGTGGAACGTGTACCACTGGTGGTACGCCAGCTCCCGCTAGCGGTACGCGGAGGAATCTGACATATAACAAGTAACATGTAATGTAATGCATGACCAACACCCAGTTTGTGATTATTATCTCTCTTTCATTCATTTAGGAAGAGTCCGAACCAGAGCTTGGAGGTGTTGCAGTGGCCCTCCTTACTGTCACCAGTGACAATGGCACAAGTCAAGTGCAATATCAGCCTGTGACCATCTCTGTTGTCATCGAAAATGACATTGTGGTCAGCCTCCCCAGACTTGCTGATGCATGTGTAGAAATCCATCTGAAAAAACAGGTGGAGTGGGGCATTTAAGGCATTTTCCCTCTACTTCAAAGTGATTTCCTTACTGAAATAAAAATGTCTTAAGAAAGTGCTGTACAGTTGCTGCAGGTTTTCAGCCAGGTGGTCAAGCTGCTCAATGTTTCCCTTCGTACTTGTACATGTTGTATTAATGTAAAATGTTTACTGTTTACCATTGTTCACATCAAGTATCTTTGATTTTGAGGGATGACTGTTTGCACTTTAATAATACCAAATATTCTGATTAACCGGCATTAATCATGTGCATGTGTGTTTATGCGTTTGTTTGTTTGTTGTTGTTGCACTTTAACTCATCCAGAGAAGATTCGATACTTGTTAATGTAATTCATTTACATTTTAGAGTTTTACAGTTAAAGGGTTCATGACTGTCATTGTGATTTTATCAAAGTTGTTGCTCTACTCAGGTTTTAACCAAAATGTGCCAGAAGTACAATTTGCCTTTGCATTTTTTTTTTATGAACATCTGATACGGAAACTTCAGAGCGGCGCAGGAAAGATTGGACACTGGACTCAGTTGTATAATCAAACACCTTGAGGTTTATTGAGAGTTCACAGAATCACGGCCGGAGAGCTTCGCTAGGCTTATCACAGATATCAACTGCAGGTCACCACGCGGAACTCTGAAGAAAACAAAGAATAGATTCTAAATATATAAGAAAGAGGGTTGGTCCGATTCTAACTCTATCTAATCAATGCCAGATGGTCAGTACAAAGGCTCCTTTAAGTCTACTATTCATCATCCAGCAGACAAGTAGATAAACCTTTGACCTGTTACCCAGTCAGGGTTGCAGCAAGGGGATATTGCAATTTAATGAGAAGCAGATGTTTGTAATAAAGACAGGTTCCCAGGAACACTGAGAAACTCAATATTACAACATGATCAGGTTAAAATATTCTCTGACAACTACTTATTTTACTGTCTTGTAAATGTTAACAGGACAGCATGTTAAATAGGAGGGCTAGAAAATAAGAAATTTAGTAAAGCAGTTCAAGTTAGTCGCACTCGATTCAATCAGTTGTGTCAATGTTTTTAAGTTTTAAGTCAATGTGTTTGGTTTGGTTGAAATAATAAATATTGAGTTCTGTTAACCCAAAAAAAAAAAGACTTTGAGTACTTATGTCTTTAAGTCTGGTAACTTAATCCATTAGTAGAGGTGAATTCAAATGTTTAAGTCACAGTACCTGAACATATTTGAGTTGACTTAATAAGCCATTTTAATTGTACTGTAATCAATAGGTACATGTAGCATTTAATCCAATTATTTAAGTTCTTGAAAATTGTAAGTTTTGAGTTGATTAACTTAAAATACTTGTTATGTTATGTTATGTCATATCTATGACTATATAACATATTGTATTGGATATCTTACATCATTCACTAATTGACTCTGAATCTGTTCTTTGGACAGTTGGGTAATCATGGAATTAAATGTTTTTGCATTTCTTGGAATACACCATGGTGTACGTGCTGAAGTAAAACCTGCAGGCCATATACTGATGTTTACCAAACACAACATAACTCAATACAAGACATACATTCATAAACTATATAATGAAATCAAATCTCAGATATATCAGGTTTCTCCCATGTATGAAGCTAACAGGAGAATAACACCATATGTCAAGATATTAACTCTCCAAACCTTAGTCACACAGGTACAGCTTTTATTGAGATTACAGAAAAGGTTTTAACCTTTCTCCATAGAGGCGTTACACACTGGACATGTCTCAGGGACAATGCTTGTCGAGAAAATAGTGCATGTGTCATGGACTGTGCTTCTTGGCAATGCTAGCCGGTATGCGTGGGAGTGTTTGTGTAAAACCAGTGAGCAATATTTGAAGTTGATTTTGTCAGGTACAATCTAAGGGTTATTTGTCAGCCTGTGTTTATCTGTGTCATGTGACTGTTGGTGTGTGCTCCATAAATTGTTTAGATGCGTCATTGTTTGAATGTCACATGGGTGGCATTTGGCAGTGCTAATCGAGTTATTGTGGCTTCTTTCCCTTTGTTGTTCTCTTGAGCCTTCACCCACCTTAGTTAGAAGTCAGAAGTCATTGATTTGCAAGAACCATGTTTTTTTGCAATGGAGACGTTTCAAGTAAAGCCTAAAATGAAGAGCAACTAGTCTGTTGTTAGTTTCAGTTTGACTGATTGAATTACAAAAACACTGTTCAACTATAAACATACGATCTTCAGTTGAGACAACGACCAACAGAGAGAACAGTAACCAGAGCATTTACTTTTTCTCCCCCTCTTCTGACAGCCCAGCAGCTGATCTCAGAGCACGCTCCCCTCTCCTGCAGGGGGGCGTGGTCAGTGACATGGGGCGTGGTCAGCTGCAGGGGGCGTGGTCAGCTGCAGCTCACAGAATCAGCCCCCTGCAAAAACAGCGCTGGAAAGAGCAAATGGAGCGAAATGAGGCCTGGCTAAAATGCAGGATCTTTTTGGTGTTTTGACAAAAAAACCTATATAGGTATGGCCCTACAATATATTGTTCAAATATAGCATGATATGTCCCCTTTAAGTTTTGTCAACTCAATGTTTCGTTGTCTGAATGTGATAACATGATTAGATGGGGTTGGATTGTTTAAATATATTATTTGTTAACAAAAATGTTTTTAAATCCTCAGGCTTGATGAGGATATGAAGTTATACCATCTTAAGTCAGTCTGTTATAACTGTGTACTCTCTGGGGACTAGGGACACATGCATTTACGCCCTGTCCTTTTCATACTATAATTGAGCATCCACCTCGATTTGGTGTTCAACCCATGTGCATTTACCAATACACCCTCCACATCACATTGTTTGCCAGAAGTACAATGTCATTTGTCTCTCTTGTATTTATACCGCCAATCAGCTTGAGGTGCACACGACGCCAACGGGACTCGAATGTGGAATTTTGGAACTTTGCATTCAGCGCTTGTGTTAGAAATTAAAATCAATGTTGATATGGCGTAATTTGAATTAAATACAATATTTAATTTAAATCAGTTTTATTCTGAAAAACCTGAAGTTCACTAACTATTAACTTAATACTTTTATTCTGAAAATTCTTCCCTTCCGGTTAGCATTAGCATGTGGCGAAATGCTGCATTTTCAAACCGTGAATCAAAGGTGAAATGACATGTGATGTTGTGCACCGAGCACACTGGGTTAACACTAATTTATTACCGCTGAATAACGTTTATTAGGGAATGTTTAAATAACCACAGACACCAGAATGATATAATTTAACAACGGAAAAAGGCAGGAATTGCATTGGACCCGCCCCCCGACGACGCCGGCCAATAGGAGAAGACCTCAGATGACAACAGGAAGAGCACGCCAAGAATTGACCTCTTTCTACCTGCTGACCTGGACTGACCGGTCGGATGAGGAGAGCGCCTCCACTCGCACATTTCATTTTGTACACCACCGCATGTTTTGTGTAATTAAAGGCTGTTAACTTTTATAAGCTTCCCTTGACTCTTTTCAGTCTCTCCTGCCTTCAGAGTTCTAGAATACACTAACACTTGCTAAGTTTACATTACGGACGATCACACAGAAAATATGAATAGGCCAATCAAACTTGTCAATTATACATAAAAAAGATTTCCGAATCAATAAATCAGTGCAAAGACATGACTTACCTTCTTTTTGTCCACTATTAGGTTATTTGTATGCATTCTTCTGCTGTCAGTAGGCAACAATACACTCTTTATGAAAAGCAGTTTATAATTGTATCACGAAATGCAGCGAATAGCCAAGCCTCAGAACTTTCCATAGGGACACCTTCATCAAGGTAACAGTATTAGAATGCCTTCAGGTCTTATGCGAGGAAAGCATAAAGACGGGTCCATCTGCAAGGACGAGTGTCCTCAAATGCATTTACATGATTTTCAATCTTTTCCTGCTGTCAGACGGTCAAGTCAATAAAATGTTTCCAGCATACAAAATATCAGGAGCTGCGGTTATTACAAAAATGAAAGCAGCAACCTTATATATTGCACATTTCTTTTCAATAGGAGGACAAATATGGCCTCAACTCAATTATTATAACACACAAGGTAAACAGTATTCAAGTCAAACTGGAGAAGCCCCAAGTGGTTCTCTTAAATGCATTCTGTAGACAATCCAATATCTGCAATCTCCTTGGATGCATTTCAAGTGGACTTTACTTTGGGGTTGTGTCTTCACTTTCCTGATATACATATTTATGATTTATTACAACAAAGTAGGCAAAGGGAATATTCTTACATTTAATAAAAATGGAGTTTCTCAACTTTATTGCTTTTGGCCACATAATAAATGATGGGTTCCACTTTACAATAAGACTACCCTTATAGAGGATTCATAAAGGGGTTATTAATTAGGTTGTAAACACTTTAGCAATCATTAAGAACCATTTATAATCCAGGTCGAACATAGCTTTCATACATCAACACAGGCTCACTATTTGGCAAGATGACCAAGCCTTATATTGGCACTTTCACAACTACCACTATTTACTAGTCGACACGTTTTTCAAAATAGCAGTCGACTAGTCGTTACGTCGTAACAGACACACAAAGAGAGGTGTAAAACTGTATTTTGTATTGGAACTCATACAGTTACGTTAAACACTGTACAAAGCATTTTAATTTGTGTTACATGGCTGATTAAATAAAAAACTGTAACTGAACTCACCAAATCTACTGCAAAAACTCTGTTTACATAAATGCAACGTAAATCCTGTGCGCATTGCGCAACACTTTACTCGCTGTCCTCCTCCGATAACGATGTCCACCCTTCCAGGTTTTTTGTTTTGCGTTGAGGAAGACCAAAGCATCAACATGTGAGGGAAGGAGGCTTGACCGCTGTCGGGTGACAGTGTTGCCTGCCAGGGAAAACATCCGTTCACTTGGGGTGCTGGTGGCTAGCCAGGTAGCTCCTTGAAAGCTTGGCTAAACG
The DNA here is from genome assembly GCA_028583405.1 of Pogonophryne albipinna. Lineage (NCBI taxonomy): Eukaryota > Metazoa > Chordata > Actinopteri > Perciformes > Artedidraconidae > Pogonophryne > Pogonophryne albipinna. The sequence continues at coordinate 3,551,953 of CM053244.1, read as the reverse complement.
GGGGAAGCGGTCCGCGTCTTGTGCCCACCCCTCCAGAGGGTTATCCTTTGTGGGGGTATGGGTGTCTGCTGGCAGTAATCCCGTAGCTCATCCGCGCCACTGTTGACCCGTGTTTTCTTGCTGCTCTCGAAATGAGCTCCAAACAGCTGTTCAAAGTCACTCTCCGGTCTCGCCTTTGTGCAACTTTTTTCCGCCAGCTCCACTCCAACGTTGTCTCCTCTTCACCTACAGCAAAAATGTGCCACCTTAATGATAAACACATTGTTTTACAATTTGTCCAGTTTAAGGATTTTTTTGTGAAACAATTATCGCTAGTTCAACTCTATTTACCTGTAGCTCCCGGCTGTTCCACCTCTCCGTCTTCACGCACTAACTGAGTCAGGCGCGCCTGGGTTTCCTCTCTGACATCGTCTGGAAGGAATTTCAGATGCTTAAACCGTGGATCTAGGATGCATGCCGTGATCGGGATGGATTCTGCCAGCAGGCGAGACAACAGCTTGAAGCGGGTTATGAGCTCTTTCCTCACGGTATTCTTGAAGGAACGAATAGCCGCCAGATCGGACTCATTTGCACTTAGCGTGTTGTTAGCCATGTTCAGTAGGACCGGGTAGATGATGGACAGCCCAACATGGTTTCTCCGCACATTATAGTTGTCGCCTTTGCTAGAGGCCTGAGCACCGGGATCAGCTGTGCCACCAGTTCCCACTGGCACTCTCTCATGGCTGTAGGAGCAAACACAGTGGTGGTGGCTTAAAGCCCACCTCTGCTCCGCGCCGTCCGTTAGATGAGCCTGGTCAGATTAATAAGAGAAGGAGTTCAAAACACCGGAATAAAAGTTATAACAATAATCTGATTTTAATGGTAAAAAACACCAATACAAGTTACAGAGTACTCTGGACTCCCAGTTCTACTGCCGTGCGATACAGATATCGGGACCAGCCAGTCAGAAACAGGGGGCCTCGTGCATGAATAAACATCAGTATACATAGACATATTTGGGGGCAGAGTTGTGTGGTTGCTCCGCCCCCCCCCCCCCCCCCCACATCTCTAATTGGTCGATTTCACTCCTAAGCGAATCAGAGAGTCCGTGGGGAGGAGTTGTGTCGGTTGCTCACTCCCCTCGGTGTTCTTACTGGTTGGATTCACTTCTGGTCGGGCCCAATACAGCGCATCAGAGTTCTGGGAAAAAGTATTTTTCTTCTGAACAGAGCGTGAGAGCTTCGGAAGTAAACAAGGACAGAGTAAATCTTTATCTTGCACCTGAATTCACTCCTTTACTTTCCCAAGGAAGATTTCACACAAACTATTCTTTCCTAGACAATCAAACATTGTACACAGATATATTGGTGCCTGAGATTATATTGGCCCAGAAAGAACCTTGAAAAGAATGTGTGTGGAGCAGGGTATCTGGGTCAGTGAGTGTAAGTGAGAAGGTTATATATATATATATACACTGAACAAAAATATAAACGCAACACTTTTGTTTTTGCTCCCATTTTTCATGAGATGAACTCAAAGATCTAAAACATTTTCTATATACACAAAATAACCATTTCTCTCAAATATTGTTGACAAATCTGAAAAAATCTGTGATAGTGAGCACTTCTCCTTTGCCGAAATAATCCATCCCACCTCACAGGTGTGGCATATCAAGATGCTGATTAGACAGCATGATTATTGCACAGGTGTGCCTTAGGCTGGCCACAATAAAAGGCCACTCTGAAACGTGCATTTTTGCTTTATTGGGGGGGTCTGGGGGGGTCCGAAAACCAGGCAGTATCTGGTGTGAGGGGTAGGGTTATGTTGTGAATCGAGTGACCTGTGTTCGTCGTCCATTACATACGCCTGCCCATACCATAACCCCACCACCACCATGGGCCACTCGATTCACAACATTACCCTACCCCTAACCCTACCCCTACTGCCTCACCTGTCATACTCCAATGTAACGGAGAAACAACTAAAGAAAAACTAAATAGTAATAATAATAAAATGTCTCCACTGATCTTTGTTGTAAGTGTGATTTCTGTTTGATTCCAATCGCTTTTTATAGTCAAAATCAGCAAATTGGCCGAGCTCCGCTACAACTACGGGGAGCGATGAGGAGTGAGGCAGGGACGAGCTCTGCCTCACAGAAGCCCACATTAACTGGCTGGAGCGCGGGCACTAATTTAGCGCGGGCACTTATTTTGTGAGCGCGCTCCAGCCAGTTACTGTGGGGTGAGGTGAGGCACAGATGAGCTCTGCCTCACCGCAGAATGCGTCACCCCACAGAAACTGTCTGGAAAGCAGGCCCTAAGCGCATGCCTGCACCATCTCACTGTATGTCACCAATGTAATGTGTGTAGATCCCTTTATTACATTTATCCTCGCCATCCATAGTCTCTAAATAACTTATTTCACGTATATATGATATTTAGGCCCGCTGGTCTCATCATACAACGGCAATGAAAAAAGCACCAGGGGAGGCAGCCATGACCTCTGCCGCACTGAAGGGGGCGCAAGTGAGCCCACAGGTTCTTGTTGCTACTGTTATTCTACGCAGAGACGGTAGACGCAAACAACAAACTAGGACTTTTGAAACTAGAGGAAGATAAGGAGGACTTTTACAAAAAAGTAATAGAGATTGTTGTCCAGAAGGATAGCATGGACTTCATCTGCAAGTCAAGGTAAAACCACATTTGTAATGAACATGGGATCTTACTAAGAAAGAACAATCCAATATTTAGACTTGGGGTATCCTTTTGTTGAACGGTCTGTTTGAAATGAATCGAAGCATCAGACTAAAAAAGCTTTTGAAAATAACCGAACATTTCGATTAAGGTCAAAATATAATATTTGTAAATCTGACTCTGAAAGAGTCCGTGACTCACCAGCCATGAGCCTCACTGCACGTCACTGACACACATGTATCCCTTATAAAAATGGTATTCTGCAGCACTCTGCTGTTCCTCACGCCGCCCCCCCTCCCTCCGCTGACATTATGAATGTAAGGCGTATAGTGATCATAGATAACACGGCAGGGTCCGTTACAGTTTGTTTTCATCTGATTTCAAATAAACAAAGTCTTGGCTTTCAGAATATTAAACTTGTTTCTGCAAATTCAGATGAAATACAACTTTGAAGCTTCAGCATGATTACAAGCGGAGAACGGAGTAACTTGACGTCACAGCAGGCGTAACAACAGCCGGTGTTTCTCCTGAGGGTTTTCCCCGGGAAACAAACAATACACACAAACGCAAAAATACACAAACACACACGTATACAAACACACATTCGCGAGCTTCCCCCAGACCAGTAATCCAAACGAAAATATCTCCCCCCCGTAGTATTTTGATCATTTGCTGATAATCAATCAGATTGATGGATTCCAGAGAAGAGGAAACTTTGAAGGCCTTTCTCTCAAAATGATGACTCTGTGACAGTCATTATATAATGTGACATATTTCGCTTAATATTTGGAGTACAACAACAATCCTGATATCATTAGAAAGCTAGGACTCTCCTCTTTCCAACAGTGTATACAACTCAAAATGTGTCTTCGGGTCAATGCGACTGATTTCGAGCAGCTCACATATGTATATTATATGGCTTAAAGTGTACATACATTCGCTGATGGTTTATTGATAAGGCAAAAGTAACAGAAGTAAAGATATAGTAAAACAAGCTAAAATATAATGCTGCAATCATTGAGAAAGCCTCAGTGGAAATATACTGTGTGAATACTGTGTGCAACAACAACGATGAGTCAACCAGATTAAGAACAGATGCATTCTGTTCTGTCCAAACTGAAATGCAACAAGGTTGCAGAACTCATTTGTTCTCACACAAAGTCTTGTGAGAACCAAGCAGGCGCAACGTTTCCCAAGGACAGTCTTGTGAGCGAAGTCTGGGCAGCAAAGGCAGATTACACCAAGAGAGAGCACCAAAGGTGGGGGCTTCACAGCATTACACCAAGAGAGAGCACCAAAGGTGGGGGCTTCACAGCAAACACTATAAAGAACAGGATGTTTCTATAACTCGGGGCTCTCTTTAACTGGGATCTTACTCTGACGGACCTGTCACGGTGAGACCTCAAGAAGGAGTCCCCAAAGCGCTTTGTGGTATTGTATCAAATTGAATGTATTTGCTGAACTGTGATTAAAGTACCAAAGTAATATCAGAACCAAATCGGAGTACGAAGTCCAGTGGTGTTTGACTGTTTGACTATTTCTAGACTATTGCCTCTGCTCTCCAGAAAAGAACGGTTCACCGGGAACATCGGGCCAGACCCTGCTCTGGCCATATCCAAACGATCTGCGCGGAGTACGGACTAGGTCCTGTGTACCCCAACAGCTTGGTGAACCCGACGTGATGGTCAGAGCAGGAGGAACTGGACACCGGTGACCTTCTGAGAGTGGACGGAATAAAAAAACTTCGGCTTATCAAAAATCCCCAAAACACAGCTAAACCCGGGTAGGACACAGAACCAAGGTAAGCACCTACCTGTTACAGCTAAATGGTGTGATTGACATATTACAAAATTTTAGAGTTGTGCTACGGGATAAAATAAGACGAATGTATGAACCAAACGAATAAAACAAACCAGAAAAACAGATAAAAAACTATTTTGAAGTTCAGCAACTGCATAAAAAATTTGTGGGAGAAGAAGCGGGTGGAACCCGTAATTTATAAGGACTCGCCGTAGTCCAAGAGAATGGTGTAAACCTGATCACCGTATCAGTTACCCAGAGCAGTAGTAAACCTAGTGGAGTGACACTAGTTACTAAGATAAAGCGTCAGCCTAATAACAGTCATTAGCAGCCAGAATGGTGTAAACCTGATCACCGTATCAGTTACCCAGAGCAGTAGTAAACCTAGTGGAGTGACACTAGTTACTAAGATAAAGCGTCAGCCTAATAACAGTCATTAGCAGCCAGGAGGTATCAGACTAGGAAAGACACTAGCGACCATAGGAGAAGTAGAAAGAAAGGAAAAATGGAAGGTGAATTTGAGAGAGAAAGGAAGCAGGGCTTCTTGGTTCCAGCAGCCCGTGGGGTTATATGGAAAAAATGGATAGAGGAAGGACGAAAACATCTGAAGGAAGAGGATTGGAATAAATGGGAGAAAAAGGTGGCACGAGTGTACCACAATTTGTCAGATAATGGTATCTTGACGGCATACAGGCAGAATCACGTGGATGCACAAGGGAAGTCAATAGGAGGAAAAAGTCCAGCGGAAATGTTTGAAAAAGGAAAGAAAAACATAGAGGAACAACTAAAAAGACATAATTCCACAAAGTGTGGGATGTTCGGGAGAAAAGGACACTAATATACGCGAGATAGATTAGAGGGACTAGTAAGGACTTGTCCATGTCCTCATCTCAGCAGCAGGAACAGTAACAAATAGCGGAACACCAGGGCCCACCCTACAAGCACCTCTTACAGAAGCAGCACCCAGGCCAGCCCAAATCATAGTAACTCCCCCAACAGCCACAGGCGCACAGGTGATAAAAACACCCCCGGGTTCTGAACCAGCCGTCCAAAACAGATTATATCCCGAACTCCCCAGCGACGGCCCGTTTTCGCCGCCCCCATATAGTCCCGAATAATCCTTTTATTCAGGCCACACTTTCCCCGATCAAAACACCCCCTCCAGGACCAAGCACAGGGGGAGTAGGAGAAAACTTCTATCAAATACAGGGAAAGGTTAAACTAACGCCAACATCCCCACCCCAGGAAGCTAGAGCCACCTCCACCCCAAACCAGACGCCGTCGTATGGCCAGGGCAAACCTAGGTGGACAGACACACCATACCCTAAACACTTCAGAAATCATGACCTAGCCACCGTAGAAGCTTCTCTAGGCCTGACCCACAAATTCGGGGCAGTGTACCACCCACAGTCACAGTGAAAGGTAGAAAGGATGAACCAGAACATGAAACAGAAACTTGCCAAAACTATGGAAGAAACAGGGCTGAACTGGTTAGAGGCGCTACCATTGGTCTTACTGGTGATTCGTAGCACCATTTGCAGAACCACAGGTTTCTCTCCATATGAGATGACCCATGGACACCAGTTTCCTGGCCCAGGGGCAGGAACCACGGTTTCCAAAGAACTCTATGAACGAGTAGGGCATGAAGACTATTATAAACAACTAAAATGCCTTGTTGCAGAGTTCGCTGACGAATCCACAGAAACACGAGCCAAGGGACATACCGAAGAAGCTGAGGGTGGCAGAGACGTGGAGTACATCCGACTGAAGACGGTCAAACCCAAGTGGTGTGCCCCACGCTTCACCGGACCCCACAAGGTAACCCAGAGAACAGACCACGCTGTGCGACTAGAAGGAAAAGGAGACACGTGGTACCACTGGTCCCGATGTGTGGCGGCACCAACTCCAACCAGGACCCTTGAAGACACGGCTATCGACCTAGAGGACCTCCACATCCGGTCAGCAGAAGGCACCCCGACCCAGGACCCCACTGAGGACAACGGAGGGGGCCCATCCACAGCCTAGGAGATAACAGCCGGCAAGGAGGCACGACAAGGGACCGCACCCCCTGAGCAGGCGGTACACCACACGCATTACATACACCCACCACAGTAAGAGATCCATTTAAACTGACACACAGGACTAAGACTTTGAAAAAGACAATGGCAAAAGGCAAAAGGGGGAGCCCTAGCTCTCAGCTCGCATACCTCGCTCTGGCCCTAATGGGGGTAATCATGATCGGAATCCTAGTGATACTACTTGGAGAACGACCCAGAGAGATCAAAGACAACACACCAAGAAATGTCACTTCACCACCAAACCCCACACCACAAAATCACTCCAGTAAGACCCGTACAAAACGTGATGTTTCACAAACACGTGCCACGGTGTACACAGTAAATTTCACAAAATGCGACCAAAAAGCTTCACTTAAACGCGTTTCCCTTACACTGTGTATACCTGAAAAATCAAGCACAACTAGTCTAATCCCGTACTCAAGTCTAACAAATAACCATGGCCAAAATGGTAGAAGTTGGGGCAACGGGTATCAATGGTACATAACCATAGGTGACGAATGGAAAGACCTGGTTGGAGAAACAGGGGCGGACTGGAGGTCGTGGTCAACAGGACCAGCAATAGCACTTAGGAAAACAATCACACTGTCCAAATCCTCCGCCGGCTTGTCCCTCAAATTAAATCTAACAGCAGCCCCAGATTCAGTAAGAGACCCCACAGTCACTTGCGCGCTTTTCTACTTATGGGCCCATTCTAACGAGAACGACCCCCAGTTTCCCCTTTTTGCTTGCATATCGAGCAAAATACCTAAACCACTTGCGGATGACACTACAGTACAAAAGGGGGTGGTAATTCATTCAACTGAAGACTGGACAGTAGACAAAGAGTTCCAAGCGGCAACCGGGGTCTCAGGACATTCAGTTACCAGTAACAACTGGCTGCTAATGGCCCAGCAGGCAGCAATCGACACAGGAGACGACTGCCTCGTGTGTATGGGGGCTAGACCCCTTCTCAAAAAAAAAGGGGGATTGATGGTTTATTGATAAGGCAAAAGTAACAGAAGTAAAGATATAGTAAAACAAGCTAAAATGTAATGCTGCAATCATTTTGAGAAGCCTCAGTGGAAATATACTGTGTGAATACTGTGTGCAACAACAACGATGAGTCAACCAGATTAAGAACAGATGCATTCTGTTCTGTCCAAACTGAAATGCAACAAGGTTGCAGAACTCATTTGTTCTCACACAAAGTCTTGTGAGAACCAAGCAGGCGCAACTTTTCCCAAGGACAGTCTTGTGAGCGAAGTCTGGGCAGCAAAGGCAGATTACACCAAGAGAGAGCACCAAAGGTGGGGGCTTCACAGCATTACACCAAGAGAGAGCACCAAAGGTGGGGGCTTCACAGCATTACACCAAGAGAGAGCACCAAAGGTGGGGGCTTCACAGCAAAAACTATAAAGAACAGGATGTTTCTATAACTCGGGGCTCTCTTTAACTGGGATCTTACTCTGACGGACCTGTCACGGTGAGACCTCAAGAAGGAGTCCCCAAAGCGCTTTGTGGTATTGTATCAAATTGAATGTATTTGCTGAACTGTGATTAAAGTACCAAAGTAATATCAGAACCAAATCGGAGTACGAAGTCCAGTGGTGTTTGACTGTTTGACTATTTCTAGACTATTGCCTCTGCTCTCCAGAAAAGAACGGTTCACCGGGAACATCGGGCCAGACCCTGCTCTGGCCATATCCAAACGATCTGCGCGGAGTACGGACTAGGTCCTGTGTACCCCAACATACTAGATATGTGTAATTTAGATATGGTACAAAATATATATGGACAAAGTTTTGGGAAAAGAACATACAACATTTCAAAACATTTCCAACTTGACTTTGAACCAATTCGGTAGAATGGCCTATGTATACCAGCGACGTGCGGTCAGGGGAGGCAGGTGAGGCAGAGCCTCACTTGTCATTCTCCAATGTAACGGAAAAAAAGAATAATAATACAAATAATAATAATAATAAAATGTGTCCACTGATCTGTGTTGTAAATGTGATTTCTGTATGATTCCAATCGCTTTTTATAGTAAAAATCGGCTAATTTGCCGAGCTCCGCTACAACTACGGGGAGCGATGAGATTGAGAAGTGAGGCAGGGACGAGCTCTGCCTCTCGTAAGCCCACAGTAACTTGCTGGAGCACGGGCACTAATTTAGCGCGGGCACTTATTTTGTGAGCGCGCTCAAGCCAGTTACTGTGTGGTGAGGTGAGGCACAGATGAGCTCTGCCTCAACTCAGAATGCGTCACCCCACAGAAACTGTCTGGAAAGCGGGCCCTAAGCGCATGCCTGCACCATCTCACTGTATGTCACCAATGTAATGTTTGTAGATCCCTTTATTACATTTATCCTCGCCATCCATAGTCTCTAAATAACTTATTTCACGTATATATGATATTTAAGCTCGCTGGTCTCATCATACAACGGCAATGAAAAAAGCACCAGGAGAGGCAGCCACAACCTCTGCCGCACTGAAGGGGGCGCAAGTGAGCCCACAGGTTCTTGTTGCTACTGTTATTCTACGCAGAGACGATAGACGAAAACAACAAGCTAGACTTTTGAAACTAGAGGAAGATAAGGAGGACTTTTACAAAAAAGTAATAAAGATTGTTGTCCAGAAGGATAGCATGGACTTCATCTTCAAGTCAAGGTAAGACCACAATTGTAATGAAAATTGGATCTTACTAAGAGAGAACAATCCAATATTTAGATTTTGGGTAGGCTATCCTTTTGTTGAACGGTCTGTTTAAAATGAATCGAAGCATCAGACTAAAAAAGCTTTTGAAAATAACAGAATATTTCGATTAAAGGTGGGGTAGGTAAGTTTGAGAAACCGGCACGATATACACTTTTTGTTATATTCCATGGAATGCTCTTAACATCCCGATAGCAATGAATATCTTAAGTGCTTTGACAAAAAATACATAAAAACATTTAATCTGTGGAAGCCGTAGTACTGTAAAAAGCACGACCACTCATTTTAGCCCGCCCGGCTAAAATAACCTGCCTGTCAGCCTTCCATCTGTGCACAAACTTATCTCGTGCCCTCATTGGTCATGTGCGCGTTCGTGTGTGTTGGAGGAGGGGCTGTGTATTTTCAAATTCTAGCGCACTCGAGCTGGTTTCTCCAAAATTACCTACCCCACCTTTAAGGTCAAAATATATAATATTTGTAAATCTGACTCTGAAAGAGTCAGTGCCTCACCAGCCATGAACCTCACCGCACGTCACTGATGTATACATACAATGAATATTACAGCATTTAATGTAGCCTTACTGTGAAGGCTGACCTAAATACGGTGCTTTTCTACAGATAACCTTACCACTGCACTAGTAAGGTAAAACTAGGCCGATTAATAAAATGTGAAGTGCTTTGTAACTTTGAGCTGCTTGAATGAATACACAAACAATATGAAGAAAGAGTTATGGGCTGCTTCGCTGCCAGCTAGTGTTAATTTCGTCAGCTATTTTTTTATTTAGTTTTAGTCTTAGTCCTGTGTTAAATTTCCTTTTTAGTTTTAGTCATATTTAGTCACCTTCATCCTGTTTTTGTTTAGTCAAGTTTTAGTCGACTAAAAGTCTGAGCATTTTAGTCTTATTTTAGTCAAAGAAAACAAATTATTTTAGTCTACTTTTTGTCAATGAAAACTGTTGAGTCTTTTTTAGTCATCAGATTATATAGAACATTTCAGTCAAACTAGTCAAAACCAATAATTTGTCATTTTAATATATATAAATAAATAGGATTATATCTTGTCCTTATTTGATGAAAAACACAGGTTGAATGATTAAGAAGCTTTGCAGAGAGTATCTGGTCAGGTTTGTGGTGTTTGTACCAGCTGTGTTATGGCCACATTGCTTCCCTTCTGATGAAACAATGCATTCGCTTTTTTTCTCCTCCTCATTGTAGCGAAAATGGGCCCAAATATCACATCGTTTCTTTCTCCCAAGCAGTGGTGGCTTTAGACTTTTTCGTTGTCAGTAATTTTGACGGACAGGATCGTAACATTTCCGTCATAATCCATTATTACCCGTCGAGTGCACAATTTATCAATCACTCGCGCTGACGGGGGGGTATTCGGTTAACGCGAGTGCGACCACTGCTCCCCAAGCCCTGTTGGTGCCATTTTATTTTCTGTTAAATAAGTTTAGTTAGACCACGAGTTAGACCATGAGTTAGACCACGAGTTAGACCACGAGTTAGACCCGAGTCTTCCTGACAGTTCATATTGTGCCGCTGCCCGGTGTAATTGAAAGGTACCGCCGCGCGCACCACAGACACACGGCTGCTGCCCTGCCGCAGCACCGGAAATGGAACTGCTGGGAGAAAAACTGACTATCAGAGATTTAACGTTATCTTTGATAATATTTCGTAAGTGAAGTAAAGAGAGATTTTGGCATAGTTTTTATTTAGTAAACTACATTTTCGTCTCGTCACTTTTCGTCAACGATATTGCATGATGATTTCGTTACAGTTATAGTTTACTGCCGTCGGTGCCGTCTCGTCATCGTCTCGTTTTCGTCATGGAAATAAAGGTCGTTGACGAACATATTTCGTCATAGTTTTAGTCAACGAAATTAACACTACTGCCAGCTGTAGCCCCCCGGGACCCGAAAGTGGCGTAGCCTAAGTACTAACACAAACTAACTATCACTATAACATGATGGTGATAAAGAATGCACCTAATGTATTGCTGTTCATTAAAGTAATACAAATTTGCGATTAACTATGGACAATCATGCGATTAATCGCTATTAAATATTTGAATCGACTGACAGCCCTAATTTATATACAGTGTAATTCAAACATTTCACTACTTTTGTGATCCTAAGACTTTGGTAACCAAATTAAAACACCAAAACAATTGGATGAAATTAGTAAATTTGTGTTTTCACAAGAGTTTTGAAGATTTTCCGAAAATCGGATGTCAAATGTTCAGCTTTAGAGCTACTTATCTCATCAAACAGTGCTGTAAGGTGAGTCATTTGCATTTGTAGCAAGACCAGAGATTGTCCTGAACATTTTGATATTGAACACATGGGGTGCCGTGTTAGAAGAAGTACATTTAAAAGGTGATTTAAGGAAACATCTAAAAATCCAGAAAATACCCTTAGACTCCAGAGGGTTAACATAAAATGTCACATCAACATAAAATGAGCACAATAAGCTTATAATGTCATATTAAGAATCAGTCTTTCTAATGTTATATAAAAATAGACTCCACACCATCGACATGAAAATAACAAAAAAGTTCATGCTGGACTCAAACCCGAGTCCCAACAGCAAAAGTCACTCGAGCCCTGTGCGTTATGAGTGTGCCACGGATTAAGACGACGTATTAGACCACCACAGCTGATTTGTTACATTTACATCGTGAAAAATTTAACCCGACCATCATTGAGAATGTGAGCGCTGTTGGGGTACACAGGACCTAGTCCGTACTCCGCGCAGATCGTTTGGATATGGCCAGAGCAGGGTCTGGCCCGATGTTCCCGGTGAACCGTTCTTTTCTGGAGAGCAGAGGCAATAGTCTAGAAATAGTCAAACAGTCAAACACCACTGGACTTCGTACTCCGATTTGGTTCTGATATTACTTTGGTACTTTAATCACAGTTCAGCAAATACATTCAATTTGATACAATACCACAAAGCGCTTTGGGGACTCCTTCTTGAGGTCTCACCGTGACAGGTCCGTCAGAGTAAGATCCCAGTTAAAGAGAGCCCCGAGTTATAGAAACATCCTGTTCTTTATAGTTTTTGCTGTGAAGCCCCCACCTTTGGTGCTCTCTCTTGGTGTAATGCTGTGAAGCCCCCACCTTTGGTGCTCTCTCTTGGTGTAATGCTGTGAAGCCCCCACCTTTGGTGCTCTCTCTTGGTGTAATCTGCCTTTGCTGCCCAGACTTCGCTCACAAGACTGTCCTTGGGAAAAGTTGCGCCTGCTTGGTTCTCACAAGACTTTGTGTGAGAACAAATGAGTTCTGCAACCTTGTTGCATTTCAGTTTGGACAGAACAGAATGCATCTGTTCTTAATCTGGTTGACTCATCGTTGTTGTTGCACACAGTATTCACACAGTATATTTCCACTGAGGCTTCTCAAAATGATTGCAGCATTACATTTTAGCTTGTTTTACTATATCTTTACTTCTGTTACTTTTGCCTTATCAATAAACCATCAAGTAACAGAACCGTACATTTGTATATCGTATTTTGAGACTGTATTGGAATACTCTTCCTTTACCAAAAATGGTCACTACCGAAACATAGTACATACACCGTGGTAAAAAAGCATTATATTATCCTGTTAAGATTGTTTTACCTTCCCTTCTCTAAATAGTATTTTAACAAATATTTATTGAGGGTTTTCACAATTAAATTAATATAAGTGCATTTTTAACCAAATTTCAATTACATTTCATTAAACCAATCAGTATCATATCATTTTAGTTGATTACTTATGTTGACGTGTGAATGTTTGAAGCTACTGACCCAGAATCAGCACTTTAGTAACAGGCTGAAAGAGAGGGGGATGAGGCTAGAATGGGTGATCTGTTTGGTATTTTGAGCAAAACACTTGTTTTTTTATATATATCTGAGACCTATAATATAGTATAATGATACCTTTAAAGAGCAACTTGCAGGTTGGACACACCAGTGAATAAATGTGTAGGAAAATGATGTATAAACTAGATTTCCCCAAAAATATACATAAATATACATGACAGTGACATCTGGCGTCGTTTTTGTAAGACATTTTTACTTCTGCATAAAAAAGCCTCCCCACGTGACCTCCCGCGTGTGACGTCACATGGGGGAGAGCGGCCGGTCTAACGTATGAATAAACATGGATCACAATGCTAGTTTTGACACAGAAGAGGTTGAAAATATATGTTCGAATGCATATGATTATAATGATGAGCCTGCTAGGCGTCCAAGAGACCAGGAGCCAAGGATTAGAAGAAATAACGGCCATCGGAGAGAAATGGAGCTGTGGTGTGAGGAGAACCAGTGGAGAACAGAGCAGCTGTCTTGGTGAGTGACCGGCATTAGCTACAGTTAATGTTAGCTAACGTCGGTCACATCACAACATTGTAAAGTTAGCTATCATATATCAGGCTATAACTAAAGTAGTATTGATCATATAGTAACGTTACTGGCAGGACTGTTGATACTGATCCATAACAGAAACTAATGCGCAAGTATCAGCCGTATCTCGCGTTACCTAATGCAAATCCACACTACGTCCTACGGTGTACCGGAGGGGAGAGAGAGGGAGGAGCGAAGGGAGGTGGATGCCTTCTGGGCCCTGGTGGAGAACCTCACCCCCAGACCAGACATAACATGCCTGACACTGCACCCAGGCTTTGAAGCATGCTGTCTGAATCCCTTTGTGCTACAGATAGCCAACATGAACTTCAGGCAGGAGCATGGCCCGCTCCAGACCAGCAGACATGAGTATGTTTAGATTACAATTAAAAAGATAAATACTATTAAAGATAATACAGTTGCTATTGACCCCGAGTGTTTAGCAGGTTTCAAAACCCAGAACCTGTTGATTTTAATTATACTGCATCTTTTATGTGAAGTTGAATGGGTTTAATAATAATTGCAAATAGTACAGCTATGAAGTATATATTTATATGTAGATAATTACTTGGAGACAATATCAAAACTCAATTGACTAATTTGTCTGTTTCTCCATTACAATGTTACCATAATTATACCATCACCACCTATATTTGATATATTGATATATTGTGATTTTAAGGGAGTCTATTACCATCTGGCTGGGGACAAAAGCTGGAAATTAGCCATGTCGGCTAAGGCTGCTCCATTTACTACACTTCCCAGAAGGAGGGGGAATTTACAAAGGTTTTGAGTGGCCTCATTTTGGTGACGATCAATAAAATGTATCACAATCATAGTGTCTTATTGTATAAAAAACATCTTAAGAAGTTTAGATCAGCTATACATAATCGAACATATACTGCATTTATGGTTAGGCCTGCATGCAGCAGCCTAACACTAGTGAACATAACTGTATAAATACAAACTTTTTTTCATCAGTCAATTTTTGAAGTCAATTTTATTTATGTAGCCCGATATCACAAATCACAATTTAACTCGGGGGCTTTCCAATCTGTACAACATACAGAGAAGGAAAAACTCCCCAAAAAAACCTTTAACCTCTTAAGGACGACAGTGTATATAGGTATAGTATCATCACTGAGTGATCCGAACCCGCGACAGGGGAAGCAAACACAGACATCACAACACGTACCTTTACGGAGCTTTTACGGGAGATCGTCTCACCGTAGCTGTCAATCTGATCAAAAGACGTGTTCAATGGCATTAAAACGAGAAAAAACGCGGCTGAATCGGTTGATCCATAGGTTGATAATGTTTCTGTGGCTTTGAAACAATTATTTATAATCCATAATACCATTTTTATGTAAAACTCGGAGCAAAAATGTTAGCTGCTAATGGCTTCTGTTAGAAATTAAAATCAATGTTTTAATGACATAAAGTACCTTAAACATACCGTCAGTTTAAATGCTGTTTTATACTGAAAAACCAGAAGTTCTTGTGCACAACCAGGTGTTAAGCTTTTATTCTGAAAATCCTTCATCTCCGGTTAGCATTTAGCATGAGGCTAATATACCATTTACTATAGAGGTGAATTTAGCAGCGATATGATATGATGTTGCACACCGAAACCTACTGATTTCAACACTACAACTACAGACGTCGAGATATTATTATTGTTGAATATTAAATGAAGGTACAGTTTATTTGAGTACGTTATTGTTTACAGATGTGGGTAGCATGTGACAACATCCGGAACGACCGGAAACCAAACTGCCGTGAAGTATTTCCTGTATTTTTTGGAGTATTGATTACAGCGTTTAGAATGTGTTAAATGAAAAGTCATGAAAGAGTTAAGGAGGAGAAAAGGCGTGTTTAGATATATATTGAATGTACAATGTCTGTATCCTCTGATATGCGTAACAACGGACATTAAAACGTGGAGAGCCGGCCCGCAGGGAGGAGCCAGCAGAGGATATATAAACAGCTGGACCAGAGGGGTTCGGCCTCTTTTCTCCACTAGTGAGAGCCAGACGACAGCTGCTTTTCTGTCTGATCATTCTCCTCTTTGTAACATTACCGCGTCATATTTTTAATTAAAGTACCCATTTGAACTTTCACAGAGACTCAATTAGTCTCCTTTTATAAAGCTTCTCTCCTGGACGCGAGAATAACCAACACAGATAACACTTCCGGTTTTGGCCACGCGTCACTCTCACTCCTCATGTGTTCATGTGTTGGTGTGTGTAGAACTTTCCCTCGATTCCATTGGCTCTAGCGGTTATAAAGAGATTTCATTCGTCAAAATCCAGCAAGGGGGGCCAGAGATAAGGAAAATCCACCCAAATGGCCCCAGAAGAGGTTTTTTTTGCTAAACCTCTCTAAAAAGGTCAAATATCACTTGTTTTGCATCAATCTTGATACTGGGTACTTTGGATTCCTAAAGCTTTTAGTCTACTAACCCATCATCCAAGGGTGGTTTTCACTATAAGTAATTTACAGTTTTTTTACTATGTTCAATCTGAATTTTCTTTAAAATAAAAAAATCTATATTGATTCTGACTTTTCTACATCCAATTCACAGGTTTATCATTACTTTGAGAACAAAGATTATTAATTTAACCCTTTTAGAAGATATGGTCATTTGCTCTGGGCTCAACAGGTTAAAAGCTGTATTCTAACTAGTTAGCGTTAACATTTAAAAAAAAAAAACTGATTTCATATATGTTACGTGCTCCCCTCCCTCTCCCTATTGAGCAGGTGCACCTAATCTGCCCCTGGCTCCGCCTCTGCCCAGGTGTTCCCAATTCCACTCAATCACGGGAATAAAAGAAAAGCTGGAGGAGAAGGATGTCTCGCCCTTCCTTAAAAGCACGAATAAGCGATGATTATATATTTATTTAATGCAGATTTCAGAAAGTGTTTCTTCCGTCTAATTTAGGGATGTTGTATTATATTTACAATGACAATAAAAATAATAGAAAGAAGTACTTTGTGGGAAGTGCTGGTCAAAGTTGTGACATTTTAGGGGTCACATTATTATTCCTATAACATTGGACTGAATGTAAAGTTCTAAACTGTGTCTCAATGCAAAGCACTATGCCATGTGTGGCTTGCGGAGCACCAAGAGCTGCACTGACCAGGTGAGAGTAATGGTGTGCAGGCGACCTGTGAGTGGAGGGTCTCCGTCATGCAGCGCAGTGTTGGTCCTCCATCAGGGAGATCTCGTGCTCCGATGGCACGGGGAGCAGCAGCGGGGGGGGGAGCGTCCGGTCGCTGGATCACTGCATTTCATTAGTTTGCTCCGCTCACAGTCTCTGCACCAACTGATCCCGCTGCTCTCTGAAACAACAGTTCTGACACGCCTCAGATTCACAGCAAGGTCAACCGTTAGCTTGTAGCCTTTGATAGAATTATTAGCTTTTGTATGTAGCATCCTTAAAAGCATTGATGGCCAGAGGCTGATGTACTTCTATGTTACGCCCCTCCCCCTAGAAGAACCAATTATCAAACTATTAGTATTTTAAATAAACTACAATTTTACTGACAGTTTTCTTAAAGTTTTTCAACACATATCACTACAGTCGCCATTTCTTACTCAATAACTAACAATAAACCTCATAACAATGAAACCTTCATTTATTAAGTAACTTCACCCATGCTCCAGTTAGACATGGTATCTCCCAATTCAGCACACCTGCACTGACTTGTGAATCCTCTATGAAAGCCCGCTCTACTCAGTTGCTCTGTTTTAGACCTGAGACTGTGAAGGAGATGAACATCAGGTTATGATGGGTTAGGTAATTCCCTTCAGAAACACTTGTTATATTCCATGGAATACTCTTAACATCCCGATAGCAATGAATATCTGAAGTGCTTTGACAATAAATCCATAAAACATGTCATCTGTGGAAGCCGTGGTACTGTAAAAAGCACGACCAATCATCTGAGCCGGCTAAAGTAACTGGATGGCCTACCTGCCTGTCAGCCTTCCATCTGTGCACAAACTGATCTCGTGCCCTCATTGGTCATGTGCGCGTTCGTGTGTGTTGGAGGAGGGGCTCTGTGAGGAAGTGGCATATTTTTTCATCTGCGTACTTTCAAATTCTAGCGCACTCGAGCTGGTTTCTCCATTCTTACCTACCCCCACCGCCGGTCATTATCGGCCGATATTCACTCTTAATAGTTTGATCGGTGCTCTCTATAAAGGCCGCTCAGGAGAGCTGGATCTGATCGATATGGACATAAACGTGTTACAGGCTTGGCCTGTCACTTTAAGAGTAGCAGCCGCAAGGGGTTGTGGGTTTTTGGAGTGTGTGTGTGTAAAATGCGAAGTGCGGAGTTATGAAGAGAGACGAAAGTATAGAGAAAGTGGTCAGAACGGGAAAAGTAACTAGTCTGTATGTATGCAATACAGTGTCAATGTAACTGATTAGTCTGAAGAATGTGAATAAACAGAGGTTCTTCCCACGGCACCCGAACGCCCCGTTTGCATTCCTTTTCCCTTCGAAATGTCTGGGCAGCTGGTTACCGGCTGACAACGAGCCAAGTCAGAAACCACCGGTGTGTAACCGAAACTACGGTTTTGTTAGTAAAAAGGTAACAAACGCGAGTGAAGTATAACCGGACGCGAGAGAGAGATCAGATCAGCTGCTGAGTCTGACGGAGACTCGCAGCTCTGCATGATCACCTGATGCTCCGCCCTCTGTTTAGCGAGCTGACCGGACAGCAAGAAATGCGTATATGAAGTGTCATCAACGCAATAAATCAATTTACCTGCTTACGGGAACACACGGTATCTTCACTAAATTCACAGACAAATAAGCTCCTCCCACACCTATATATAAAAGAGTGCAGAAGCCCTTTTCGGCTCACTCAGTCCTGATGCATGGCAGCGAAGGCATCTCTCCTGCTTACTCGTCTCTGATATCCTCCTGAATGCTGAAAGCACAAGCGCACACCTACATGTTACAATGATGAAGAATTATGATGAAGAATCCTGAATGCTGAAAACTCACACGCAGAGCTACATGTTCCTATAATACACACTGCTTGGATTTGATCACCTTGCAGGGCTATCCTGGGGGGAGATTGTTTAGTTATAATAAGCCGAAACATTCTAATGGCACATTTCCACTACAGGACCTCCTGGTCCAGTATTAGCTCTGCAAGCTTAAAAGGTCTGTCATAAGTATCTTCGTAATATGTGTTAATTACAGATGGTTATATATACACACACATTACTAAATGTTACCTTCAGAACCAACACACCGCAGGACGTAGAATCCATCTGTTTGGGATGATCAATTGTTGTGCAGGCCAATCTCCCAACTGAAGGTCTGTGTTTCTGGACCAGCGATCTACACGGGAAACAGATATATTGGGTTTTGTATATAAGCCCAATTAAGATCCTGTTTTAAGTCAAGAAGAGCTGCATGTTCACACAGGACAATCTAATGGTATTAAAGTAAAACAGTAGTAATCAGGAACATGATTTATATGGCTTTGTGTTGCTCCCCCTTAATATAATCCAAAATCATGAATATGTCTAGTAAACACATTAGAGCTTGTATTTTATTCACCTTGTTAAATCTCTGCATCTTATTAACTGCTCTTCCGTGGCCCCCAATGGGTTCAAGAACAGGGACCTGTTCTCGTTCACATACATGATCTATGGAAGTGCAAAGAAATTATTCAAGTGTTGAGTGTTAAATAAATAAAAATGTCTTCACCATTAACATTTTAGTTATAGTTGACCTTGAAGTGAACATTGGGACAAACAGGAAATAAGTTAGCACAGCAGTTACATAATGGGGAGTCATAATTCTTCAAAGTAGTACCTTATTGCAAAATTCCCCGCCTTGATCTGTTAGCAGTCTTTAGGTGCACCAAATTTATAAAATAAATCAAGAATACACTTGGTCACCTAATCTGCTGTTTTATTTTTAAGTGGGTATGCCTCTGCCCATTTGGTGAAATAATCAACCATGACACAAATGTACTGGTTGCCACCATCTGTTACTGTGAGTTTACCCACTAGGTCCATGCCGACAAGCTCCAGAGGCTCTGTTACCTGAGATGAAAAACAAACACATGAGCATTGCAGTACATCACTGTTGACATGTTTGAAAGCTGAAACTGTCTGCAAATGTTTCCTGTACCTCAATAGGACTGTGCTCTTTCTTCTCCTTGATAGTGGATTGGCACTGGGGACACTCAGCAATCTGAACAAAAAACACACTATAAACTTTTATGTGTTGCACTTTTGTACCGTGTGTCCGGTGATGTAGGGGTCTTGTACTTTATGATATGGACTGCGTGAGACAGTTTGGCTCCAGGATAGCTGTCCACCTGGATCCTTTTATCATTGATAAATGGGAGACGGGCGATGTTGGAGCTGCCCATAATGATGATCTCCCGGCTGGAGGTCAGGGACCAATTTCCCTTTTTGTTGACCATGTGAGCATGGTAGGTAAACCGGTTTTGTTTTGAAGAGACCCATAAACTCCTCACTGTTCCAGTGGACAGCATAATGTTTGTTTCTCATTTCCTCTTCCTCTGGGCTTCAGAACAGGTTCGTCTTGATGTTGGGTTTTCTGTGGAAGGAGGACAGGACTCCGGCAAAGGGCCCGGTCATACTGTCTGCCGGCTGCTAGGCCTTCAGAATCTCCTGAGTCTGGGCGGCGGGCTGGGCCACGGCTGGGTTGGAGGGCCCGAGGTTGGACCAGCTGGGCGGCTTCAGCACCGGAGAGTTGGAGGCGTTGATGTAGCCGCTGTTGGCAGGAGCCGGCCTGGGGCTCAGGCTGGCAGGGCTGCCCATGTTCCCATTTGCCGAGCCCGGCAGGGAGGCCGTGCTGTCAGGCGTGGGGCTGCAGGTAGACTCTTTGGACTCGTCATCATCGGATGAAGATCTCAGCTCTCCGCCCTTCTTCCCTCCTGAGCTGCTGCCCGTGGTGCCGTTTGAGTTGACTGCACGCTCCTGCTTACGAAACTTAGCACGCCTGTTCTGAAACCACACCTGAAACTCTCTTCATGTTTAAGAAAGCAGAAGAATAAAAGCTGCTGCTCTCACCAGAACCTTGGCCTTGGTCAGGTCCACCTTCCGAGCCAGCTCCTCCTGGGTGTAGCTGTCGGGGTAGTGGGTCTCACCAAAGACCCTCTAAAGCTCGTTCAGCTGGGAGCTGGAGAAGGTGCACCGCTGCTTCTTGTAAGGGACTGTAAGGGAAAAATTATATCCGTTAATGGAATAGTAGCATTTGAACGTTCATCAAGCGCAGAGGGCCTGCGTAAATGATGGAGAACCCGTATAACTCGTCAAGATTTGTTTTTTGTATACAAGGTCAAATTATGCTTTTAGTTACTGGTTTGTGGATGCCGGTTTATTTTATTGACTAATTGTTTGCAGGGTTGTTTTCAAAGCCAATGACAATATATAATATTGAGTTAGGACAACACCGTGTTTCATGGCGAGGGATCTGTCGCCATGGAAACGGCATATGACATCCCATAATTGGCATAGAGCTGTTGAGGGCCGGACCATTAATGATAGCCTGAAGTCTGGTGCCGTTGGCTTTAGGAAACATCTACAAATAAACAGTAGATATTTTTCATGAAACCATATAGTGCTTCACATAATAAAATATACTTGGGCTGTAGCCTGATATTTAGTATATGCTTTAGGAGCTGTTTGTATTTGTTTTACAATGTGTAGGTGTGGTGGTGTGTGTATGAGAGTTGATGTGGCAGGCAGACAGGCAGGTGTCAGTAGGTTATCTGACATATAAATGGTCAAAAATTGTACATTCTCCGTTAGCCTACGAGCTCCCCGTTTGAGCTAGCAACTATTTTCTTCGTAATTTAGCATCACATTGGATATGGGCTGAATTTGTCCTGGATAGGATTTTTTTTCCAAAATTTCCCTATGAGGAGTTCGCAAGAATGTGCTTAAAATGCATAAAAAACGCACATTGTTGAATATGGCCAACTTCCTGGGGGGCGGGGCTAATAAAAGCACATTTGAAATATGTCCGCAATCATAAGAGACATTTGTATACAGCGTTTCGTGAATATCTGAAAAACTATATGCGAGTAGTTTGGAGTAATGTGTGACATGTAAATCGTCAAAAATGGAAAATTCTCGGTTCGCTTACGAGCTCATCGTTTGAGCGATCAACTATTCCTTCGCAATTTAGCATCACATTGGAGATGGACTGAACTTCTCCAGAATTGGAATTTTTCCGATCATTACCCTAGGAGGAGTTCGCAGAAATGTCCTTAAAATGCATGAAAAACGCACATTTTCCACAATGACCGACTTTCTCTGTGGCGGGGCTAATAAAAGCAAATTTGAAATATGTCCGCAATCATAAGAGCAATGTGTATATAGCATTTCGTGAATATCGGAAAAACTATATCCGAGTAGTTTGGAGTAATTTGCGACATTTAAATCGTCAAAAATGGTGTATTCGCTGTTAGCTTATGACCTCCACGATTGAGCTATCAAAAATGTTCTTCTCAATTTAGCATCATATTGGATAGGGGCTGAACGTGTCCTGGATTGGAATTTTTCCGATCATTCCCCTAAAAAGGGCTTAAAATGCATGAAAAACGCACATTTTTCAAAATGGCCAACTTCTTGGGGGGCGGGGCTAATGGAAGCCAATGACAAATATGTCTGCAATTGTAGGAGGAATGTCTGTGCCAAAATTCGTGAAGTTCTGAGAAACTATGTGACTACCACACAATAGGGGGCACTAGTGAGCAGTTTTTTTGATAAATTAAGTTTTTTTTTTTACATTCCCAAAGGTCGTGGGCTGTGACGTGTGTCCCAAGTTTTGCGTCCGTAGCTCATTTTATGCTATCGCAATTTTAAAATGTTTTATAAGCCACGCATATTCTGCATTAGTTGCGACACTTTAAATCTCAGTTCGTAGTCAACACCAGAGTATGTCTAAAAAAATAAACATTCGTCCATCCGTTCTTGAGTTATAAATTGGTGGTGTTTTTGGCGCCCCCTATAGTCCAAAATGAAATTTGTGCCTATTCCCCAAGACAAACTGAACCTGTCCACCAAAATCTGTGATGTTTGGATACATTGTTGTTGAGTTATGAGCATTTCTTTCTAAGCCCCGCCTTTTTGCGAGTACGTTTTGATTGACGGCGGAAATATTTATGGTCTGAACATGCTAATTTTCTACGGTAATGTGTCTGACCCTCCACCGATGCTGTATACGAAGTTTGGTGTTGAAAAACTGAAAATTGAAATGTAAGTGAATATTTAACTGTTTTGAACATTATGCTAATTTCAATTTAAAAAAATGTAGGCGGAGCTTAGGGTTCCAAGAGGATTATTTGTAGAGCAGGTCCTCCCGGATATGTGTGGAACATTTCAGGTCATTCGGAGTTACGGTGCGACTTTGTAAATGTATTCCGAAATGGGATTTTGATAGGTGGCGCTAGCGAGCATGTTGGAATATTTAACCCATTGACTCCAGAATATTGTAGTTTTCACCAGTCCTGGCATCCGTGCAAAATTATACAACTTTTTAAGCGTCCTAAAGGCCTGAAAAACAGTAATCTATATAAAGGCCGCTCAGGAGAGCTGGATCTGATCGATATGGACATAAACGTGTTACAGGCTTGGCCTGTCACTTTAAGAGTAGCAGCCGCAAGGGGTTGTGGGTTTTTGGAGTGTGTGTGTGTAAAATGTGATGGCCAAGGCGAAGTGCGGAGTTATGAAGAGAGAGACGAAAGAGAAAGTGGTCAGAACGGGAAAAGTAACTAGTAACCATAATAATAATGGGTTCCATTTATAAAGCACTTCATATTTGATTTCAAATCCCGAAGTGCTACAAGCAGTGAGCATGAACAGTATAAATAAGCATTACACAACACGGTAGAATTTAATAAAAAGCAATACAAAAATAAAAATAAATAAAAGGGTGATAAAAAGGTCTAGGCAAAGGCTCTTTTGAAGAGATGGGTTTTGAGGCCTTTTTTAAAAGCCTGCACGGTCTGTGGTGCTCTCATTTGGTCGGGGAGAGCATTCCACAGACTGGGAGCAGCCGAGCAGAAGTCCCGGTCTCCCATAGTACGGAGCTTAGTCCTGGGGGGGTTTGAGGAAGTTGGAGTTGCTGGAGCGGGTGGTTCGCAAGGAGGTATGGGGGGTGAGGAGTTCCTTGAGGTAGGGAGGGGCAGTTCCATGGACACACTGGTGGGTGAGGACGGAGACCTTGAATTCGATCCTCAGTTCCACGGGTAGCCAGTGTAGTGCTTTAAGGATGGGGGTGATGTGATCATATTTGCGCACCCTCATCAGGATCCTAGCAGCGCTGTTCTGAATGTATTGGAGCTTCTGGATGCTTTTGTTAGGGATCCCGATGAGGAGTGCATTGCAGTAGTCCAGCCTGGAGGAGACAAAGGCGTGGACCAGCTTTTCGGCGTCAGACAGAGTGAGTGTGGGGCGGAGTTTGGCGATGTTCCTGAGGTGATAAAAGGAGTTCTTGCACAGCTGTTTAATGTGGGCCTCAAAAGTCAGATGGGCGTCCATTTTAACACCCAGGTTGGTGACTATTGAGGAGAGGGTAATGTCCTGGCCGGAGAAGGTGATGGTGGTGATGGTGGATGACCGAACCTGGTGTGGGGTGCCAACTATAATGGCTTCGGTCTTGGAGCTGTTGAGTTTCAGGAAGTTTTGCTTCATCCACGCCTGTGTGTCCTCCAGGCAGGCAGTGAGTGTGGGTGAAGGCAGGGCTGCAGAGGAGGTAGGGTTGATCCTGAGGTACAGTTGGGTGTCATCAGCGTAGCAATGGAATGATACTCCATGTCGGCTGATGATAGAGCCAAGGGGGAGCATGTAGAGTGTGAAGAGGGTGGGGCCGAGAACTGATCCTTGAGGGACACCACAGGTGACGTTGTGGGTACCCGACTCTGCCTCGCCCAAGGAGACGTACTCTGTTCTCCCGGTGAGGTATGATCTGAACCAGTCAAGGGGAGAGTCAGAGAGTCCGATGGTGGAGTGGAGACGGTGGAGGAGGATGCCGTGATCGACGGTGTCGAAAGCTGCAGTGAGATCGAGGAGAGAGGGAGAGCCAGCATCAGCCGTCATCAGCAGGTCGTTGCTGACCCTGACCAGGGCAGTTTCTGTGCTGTGGCCTGAGCGGAAACCAGACTGGAACTTCTTAAATAGGTTATTGGAGTTTAGGTGGTCCTGGAGCTGAGCAGCAACTAGTTTTTCCAGCACCTTTGATAGAAAAGGAAGGTTGGAAATGGGTCTGTATTTGGCCAGGACTCCCGGGTCAAGGGAGGGTTTTTTGAGACGAGGTTTGATGACAGCGGTTTTTAGGGCAGAGGGGACATGGCCAGCCTGGAGTGAGAGGTTTACGATCTTAGTGATCATGGGGCTCATGGTACAGATGTACGATTTTACAAGAGCTGACGGAAGGGGGTCCAGGACACAGGTGGAGGGCTTCATCCTCCTAACGATGCCCTCAACCTCTCGCTGAGAGATGTCCGTGAAACAGCGAAGAGGCTGGGTTGTCCCAGGCTGTGGGTCAGCAGTTGTAACTGGAGGTGCAGAGGGGCTAGAGAGGAGGGAGCGGATAGTATCAACTTTGTTAGTGAAGAAGGCGGCAAAGTTGCTACACTGCTTCTCAGTGGAGTTGGAGTGTAGAGGACTTTGGGGTTTGAGGAGGTGGTTTATGGTGGAGAAGAGTTGCTTGGAGTTTCCAGTACTGTTGTTGATGAGGGAGGAGTAGTACTGGGACCGTGCATCTCTGAGGGACTGTGCGTAGGCCTTCTGGTGTTCACGATAGGCTAACCGGTGAACAGTGAGTCCTGAGGCCTTGAGCCGCCGCTCAAGGACACGCCCAGCTGTCTTCATTCTCCGCAGTTCGCCGGTGTACCAAGGGGCTGAGCGCGAGAAGGTGACCATCCTGGTTTTGAGGGGGGCGTGCAGATCAAGGAGACTCTTAAGGGACTGGTTGTAATATGCAACTGACTCATTTACTGATGAGAAGTTGGCGGAAGAAAGATGCTGGAGGTCCAGGGTCATGGTGTCCGGGTTGATGTTCCTGAAGCAGATTTGGCGTTTGGGCTTGCTGAGTGGGGATTGGAATGAGAGCTCCATAGAGATGGTCTTGTGGTTAGACACCCCCAAGTCATACACTAGCAGATTGCTGATGGGGGAGGAGTTTGTGATGACCAGGTCGAGCGTGTGGCCCTTGGCGTGTGTGGGGACATTAACATGCTGTGTCAGATTGAGGCAGTCCAGAAGTAGCAGAAACTCAGTGGCAGGAGGGGGAGTCGACGTGAATATTAAAATCTCCAAGTATGATAATATTGGCAGAGGTTGTGCATAGCGTAGTGAGAAGGTCTTGTATCTCTGGGATGAAAGCTGAGTTGGGTTTGGGTGGCCGGTAGATCAGAAGTATTGTCAGGGCGAAGGGGGGTTTACATTTAAATGCAAGGCATTCAAAAGAGGACAATACAGGCACGGACAGGAGTGACGGTTCCAATTCATTTCGGTAGCTCTCGGTTCAAAAAAGGTTGGGCACCCCTGTACTAGACAGTTTATTAACATACGTACAACTAGGATAACAAGAGGTGCAGCGAGAGGAGATTGCATTATTCAACTCAGAAAAAGTTCTTTCAGTCAGTCTTCATGTTCTGTTAAAGCTGCTCAGCGATGGAACTCAATCCCACCTCCAATCAGAGACCAGACTATATTCAGTTTAATTAAATCCCAACTCAAAACCTGGTTAGTGAGGAATCAGCTCTGTTAACACTGACCCAATCTTCTGCTCCTTACAACCCACTGCCTGTGTTTTAACATGTTGTTTTATTGTTCTCTCTTTTAATTATTTTATTTAAGTATTCCAGTAATGTATGTTGCTTGTTTTAATTTGATTGTATTAACTTGTTTAAAAATGAAATGTGTTTTAGGTTGACTTGTAAAATATGTCGAGGGACTACAGACGAAAAATAGCCTCTTGGCTAACTCTGGCACATTTACAGCAATGTTAAATAAAATGGTGAAGAGAGAGCCATCATGCCCAAAACCGGAAGCTGGGTTACAGCTCTCATATACTCTATATGAAAACTCAGTTTTTGACATAAATGTGATGATGGATTATCAGTAATCATTTCAAAGGGACACCAGAGACATTGGATTAACCTTCAGCAGCGTTTTAATGCCATTGAACACAACTTTTGATCAGAACACAGCAAAGCTAAGACGTATTTGCCATTTTGGCTCCGTAAAGCTTTGTGTTGTCTGGTTTTGCCTTCTCTGCCGTGAGTTCCGGTCGCTCAGTGATGATACTTATACCATTGGAATCTCAGCTTTCATATGATATCTAGTTTGTGCAGATCCGATGAAGTATACAATATTTCTACCGTGAGTTATATGCTAAGTGCGTTAGCACTCTTTCGCTTAGTGCTAATTCAGACGCTCGGCGTTCGAGTTGTGTTTTATTTCGGTAAAAATTGTTCATAACGTCAGTTATCTGAGTTTCTTCCCGTTAAGTGGGTATGACACATTAATAGGTTGTTAAATATTAAGCCCTCAGACAGTTTCGTGAATATTGTTGTGTTTAGCCCCTGGGGGCGGGGGCATGGGGCTTAACAGGTTAACGAGCTGCTCTTTTCCCACCTGTGTTGGTGGATTTCCAATCAATGTTTGTTACGGTTGCTGTTTGTCTGCTCATTAATCTGCCTGAGTGTTTTCAGCTGTGTGTGTGATTATGTAAATGAGCTGTGTGGTTGCCCCAACATCATTGGCTGCCCCAACATCATTGGCTGCCCATCCTCTGGTCCGCCTCTGAAGATGGTGATTGGATTGATGTCATTCAATCGCAGAGCACAGCCGGCGCACACCTGCCGTGGACTATCACCACTCGGGAGGCTCTGTGATGTGAGACAGACACCTCTAGCCTCTTGGTGCATTTACTTGTTTGGTTGACATTTAGTGCTTTTGTGTTATGTGTTAAAGTTGTACTGTTTAACAGCGTGTTAAACCCAGTGCTTCTGTGTGTGATAAGAGATTACCGTGTACATGTGTAAATAGGTTCCAGGGTAGCTTAACGGTTAGCACCTGTCGATCAGCAGCAGCTGTGGTTTTTGCACAGCCTTTTCAGTTACATGTACCACGTTTAACGTGAGGTTTTTGTTTTCCCTTTTATTTAATTATTACTCTGTATGATCTGTCAAACTCCCTTTTGGAGTCCTCCTTTGTTTGTTCATTAGTTAAGTCGGCGCCATTTTGTTTGTTTCAGGCTGCTTGCCTGCCATTTTGTTTCACCCTTTTACAATAAAGCCATTTATAATTATTACCAATTCCAATCTGGTGTATGTTGCTTTTCTCTTCCCCTAGTCGGGATGTAACAATGTTCTTCAACAATTAAACTGATCAAAATTCTGAGCAATAGAAAT
Organism: Pogonophryne albipinna; assembly: GCA_028583405.1. Classification (NCBI taxonomy): domain Eukaryota; kingdom Metazoa; phylum Chordata; class Actinopteri; order Perciformes; family Artedidraconidae; genus Pogonophryne; species Pogonophryne albipinna. The sequence continues at coordinate 3,523,894 of CM053244.1, read as the reverse complement.
AAGTGGCATTTCTTTATTACAATGGGTTGCAAAGAGTCGGCAAGATCACATTTTGAAATTCAAATGATCAGTGGATATATCAACTTGCTGTCCATTTGCAGATAAAATGCAGAAAATAAAAAAACTAATTGATACATGTTTTACTCTTATCAAATATGACACAACAGATAAAACAAGAAGCATACTCAATCAACATTTATATCAAAAGTTTACCAGCTTTAAAATTCCAATGTATTATATTTTACTTGAAATCTTCTGGAGGTAAGTCCCAAATGTATTGGTGGGCGCTCAAAAGGGTATTTTGTTGCTGGCAGGATTTTAACCTGCGCGGGGAGACCCCAATGGATTTCTAGTCCATCGCCTTAACCACTCGGCCACAACAACACAACATCTTAAACTAAAACAATTTTAAAACATGACAGTCAATGCATATTAGGTTAATCAGGGCTGCCAACCTTTGAGTTCAGCTTGGAGTGAGATTTTTTTTTTGGTGAACCGAAAAAAGAAACGTTCATGTGTACAGTGTTACAAATGTATTGAACATGTTGTTGGAACAAACACAGTAGTGGTGGCTTAAAGCCCACCTCTGCTCCGCGCCGTCCGTTAGATGAGCCTGGTCAGATTAATAAGAGAAGGAGTTCAAAACACCGGCATAAAAGTTATAACAATAATCTGATTTTAATGGTAAAAAACACAATACGAAATACAGAGTGCCCTGTAACAGAGCACTCCGGGCTCCCCGCTCCACTGCCGTGCGATACAGGTATCGGGACCAGCCAGTCAGAAACAAGGGGGGCATTTTATATAACAATATCTGTTTGCTTTAATGTACAAACTAGGGTTTCCCATTAATGTACCGGGCGCTCCAGTGGAACACGCACACACAGTGTACCCGCGACTACAATGAAGGCTCGACAATCAGCTCACAGCATATCAAATGGAATATAGGTGTAAGCAGAGGTACAGTGCTATTTTATAAGTGGGGGAGGGTCCTCACCTCCTCTAGGGGGGTCCGGGGGCATGCTCCCCAGGAAGATTTTTATTAAAATATTAAATTCATCCATCTGGTGCATTTTGAGAGCAAAATTAAGAGATCTATGGATACATCTCTCAACACCCATATGAGACAGAACTGTAAACAGATTTTATTTATCTCTATGGATATTTTTACAAATCACTCTCCTTTTAAACCGTATTCTTGTTTTACTGTCATAGTATTTCATAACTGTTTTTCATTTATTCTCATAAATGGTGACCAAAGCGTTTGAGACCCACTGAGATAACTAGACTAAAGTAAACTATCTAAACAGAGTCCCTTACCTCACTGAGCTGTAGTTATCTCTCTCAGTCTGACAGGACAGAGCTCTCCCTCTCCTTGTTTTAGAAACAGCTTCTAATATCCGTTAGCGCAGCTAGCTAACCAGATGCTAACAACCACAATGCAAATAGTGAGTTTGGCAGGTTCGCTCTCTCTGGTGGCCCCTTATCACTGCCTGATTTATTATTATTCATTTTATTGGGGTTACAAAGGTCAAACATAGGATTAAGAAAATACATGGCAACTTACCTGCTTACGGGAACATACGGTAGCGTCACGAAACTCAGACAAATAAGCTCCTCCCACACCTATATATAAAAGAGTGCAGAAGCCCTTTTCGGCTCACTCAGTCCTGATGCATGGCAGCGAAGGCATCTCTCTTGCTTACTCGTCTCTGATATCCTCCTGAATGCTGAAAGCACAAGCGCACAGCTACATGTTACAATGATGAAGAATTATGATGTAGAATACTGAAAGCGTACACACACAGCTACACGTTCCTATAATACACACTGCTTGGATTTGATCACCTTGCAGGGCGATCCTGGGGGGAGATTTTATTTTACCTTTATTTAACCAGGATAGGTCTCAATGAGATTAAAAATCTCTTTTTCAAGAGAGTTACTGTATACTTTTTGAGTGATCCTGTCTGAAGTCTCCTCCATAGGACATAATGCTTATCTTTCTGCTATTTTTAATAAGCGTTAAAAAACATTTCTTGAGACTGATATTGTTGGAAAGAGTATTTTAAGAGGATATGGTAAACATGAGAATGGCCTGGATAGCTGGTCACAACTATCCTTCAGCAGTGACACACCCTGTCCCTGTGTTGGGCCTCTTATGACGCTGTTCTCTTTTAAAATATGATTATATCACTGTGCTAAAGGACTGTGCTGTTGTTAGGAAATTCTCCTTGTTTTCCCTTGTCTATAATATTATCATCGTTCCTTCAACCGGATACTGTAGTGCTTCAATGCAAATGTGTTTTAGCATACGAGTGCCTTTAAAAAAAATCACTTCCGAGAGTTTCGCCCCGCCCCTCGCTCCAATGACCATTAGACCATTTAGTGAGGCAAAAAGCCTCTCGGACGGTTTTCCGTTTACTGGTTTAATAAAGAAAAACAAATGTTCCGTAGATACACGGACTCATGATCAAATGTGTGATCAAACTTTCTCCCTTACTCGTGTGTGTGTAGCACCTTCTAATGCACTGTTGTTACCGCAGTATAATACTATTGTACAGGGCCGGACTGGGACAATAAGTCGGGAATTATACACCCAGCCAGGCCACTACCAGTTTTCTTTTGTGCCATTTTTCTGGATTTATTTGTCAATATTTACAGCGTTGCTGCCCATAGTGATAGCCCTAAACTTTAAATCTACTACCCCAGAATAAACATATGGACATGGGTTACTATTTAAAAAAAATGTGCAAATCTATTTAGGAATCTGTGAACATATTTTAAGTGGAGGTGGACCTCAAATCCTATAGGGCGGTCCGGGGGCATGCTCCCCCGGTAAGATTTTTTTTTTAATGTTGGACTTAAATGCATCAATCTGGTGCACTTTGAGCGGGAAATAAAGAGTCTACACCCATATGAAACAGAACTGTATACATTTAAATAATCATAAGAACATGGCCATAACCAATAACATACCATATCCAATATGAAAAAACATTGAAACTTGTTTATTTATTTGTTTTTGGTTCATTTATAGTTGTGAGTGTGTCTGTGCTCCTGAACCAGCCTCACCTGTCTCCCTCTGCTCCTCTTTGAGGCAGCAGCAAAGACTAGTTTTAAAAGTTTATCTTACCTTTTTTCACCTCGTTAACGTTTTTATTTTTTATTATTCATGCATATTTTACTAATCACTCCCCCCCCCCAATATGTGTTTACATAAATGGTGACCAAACCGTTTGAGACCCACTGAGATAACTTGGACTAAGTTAACTATCTAAACACTCAGAGTCCTTACCTCACCTGAGCTGTAGTTATCTCTCAGTCTGACTGGAGAGGACTCTCCTCCACCTTGTTGACAGCTCATTATATATCCGTTAGCGCAGCTAGCTAGCACCAGATGCTAACAACAACAATACACGTAACCGGTGCGCGCGCTTTCTTTCTCGCTCGTGCCACACATAACACACACCCTCCCGAGCTTGAATGACACACAGAGACCAATCGAGGGCATTAGTATGATCTGTATGAAAGTGGCCATGTCGGCAGGCCACATCATGTAGACAGCCAGTCACCCTCTGTGAGGCAGAGTCAGACCCACATTTGCTCAGCGTTGCATTCACAATACATACATAAAAAAAAAAATCCTCAGGCCAGCAGGCCACTTAGACTGGCCATCGGGAAACCTCCCGATGGCCAGTCCGGGCCTGCTATTGTATTATACTGCTTTAATTGTGACGTGACACTTGAAACAGCTGCTGATGTTTGTACAGACAGCTGGGTACAGTGTTTGTATTATAGGCTGTGTATCACTCATCATTTAATATATGTCACTATATTAAGTAGCCTATACCATTAAAAAGTACATATTTTTTTATTTAAATAAAACTGCAGTTCAAACATACATAACTAGCTATATTATATATACATTAAGTGTTGAGGACAGCTGTTTGCTGGGGTTCGAGATACACGTGTGTGTCCAGAGAGGTGAGGGAAATTCAAAATGTATTCAGTCTCTGATAGTGTTGCTGTGATTAATACATATATTGTTTATTTCAGAAACCCAATACTTTTGTTTTTGTTTAATGTCTGAGGCTATTCTATGTTTAATTCATTGTATTTCATTGAGTCATATCAGCATGCACCTGAAGCCTACATTTTAGTCAAATCAAGCCGAGTTGTGAATTGAATTAAAAGAAAATAGTCATAAACAGTGTTATGTTCTTCTGAAATCATAACATCTAGCTGTATCAAAAACAATGGACAGCTGATGCCTCTCGGCCTCCTGTCATATTTAATTGACTTTTCTTTAAAATGACCACAACGAGGAAAGCAGAGCAGCTTGCCCAGCTAGACCGGACCCTCCCCTACATTAATGTTGCCTCTTTTACCCACATTGTAGTCTGTAGTTATACGGTCACAGTCTGTTAAAGATACAAAAGAAATGTCCCCGCCCGAACCCGTACAATTTGAAGAAGAAACCTGCTACTTGTAGTTTTATATTGAACATACAATTGACAGGGACTTACAATTGGTGGTCTTCACAGGCAGTCTGGAGATGTATACCTTTATTTATGTGGTGATGTAAAGTTTAATCAAGTAACTTATCTGCATCATTTAGAAAGAAATTGATTTGCTGAGTGAAAAAATTCTTATTTTTCCCATTTTTTCCTCCAAGGTGGAGTTGGCTCATGGAGACCACCTCCACTCATCAGCCACTGAACTCAAAGTGTTCCCTGTGAAAGTGGAACGGAGTTATCCAGCCGCAGTGGATCAGTGCCCTTCATCGGATGAATATGATGCGCTCCTTGATGAGTGTTTTCCAGCAATAGTGGATCTGGGGAAGAGTACTGCCCCCATCACATTCATCCAGTGAAAATGAGCAATGTATCAGAGACAGACGGTCACTAATCATCCACTGAACATGAGGTGCTGGAAGCTGGAGACCAAGAAACCAAGTCAATTCAGATAGCTGAACAATTTTAAAGGAAGAAGGAAGCGGCGAGTGGATACTAAGAGGCCGCAAGTCACTATTAAAACAAGCAAACAAAAGGATGGTGGAAGAGCTTGGGACAAAGCCCATTATTGTTTGTATTGTAAAAAGTCAAATTTGAAGATGGCACGACATTTACAACGAAAGCACAGTGATGAAACTGATGTTGCCGATGCATTTAGTTTTCAGACTGGCTCAAATCAAGACAAGACACTTTTGGAATCTCTTCGCAATAAGCGGGACTGGCAACACAATTCCGAGGTCTTAGAAAAAGGATATGGGGAGATTGTTACATGGAAACAGCCCTCTGAGAAAACATCTGTAAAGGACTACCTACCATGCCAACACTGCTATGCAATGTTCAAGAGGACTGAACTCTGGAGACATGAGAAGTCATGCAGAGATAGGACAGAGGAAAGGGGAAAAGAAGAAGAGTTCAAAAAGCCTCCTCACAACTCCTTCCAAATCTGGTGGAATCATCAGAGGGAATTCAGAATGTAATCAGAGTTCCCGGACTATGACCGGTAAAATATGCTGAAGACCGGCAAATCTAAATCTCTCCGGTCAAAGTGTCAAAATGTCCGCATCAGTTGCGCAACTTGCGACACTTATGTGACAGACAAGAATAGTCTATTCTAATGTCTAACACGTAATGTGGAGAAAGAGATGTCCTGGATTAGGCCATAAGGTGAACCCTGTTATCGTTTCATCCCGCTCCACAGAAGTGGAACTACATAATCTTTAGTTCATAAAAAAGAACGAGTCATGCTTATCCACCAAAAAAAAGTTTGTCGCTAAAATTCCTGTCAATTCTTCTAGGCACGTAATTATTGGCTGAACTAGTCCCTTCAAAGCGTAATAATATCTTGGTCAAAAGTAGTGCCACGGTTCGTCACGTGATCGTGCTACACCAATTGGGTAGCTGCATATTGTCAACAGAAGTGAAAGATGGCCGCCTACGTGGTTACGCTAAACCAGACCAAATGGATTCTAAACAGTGTTGTATGCTTGTTTTATGTCATGTGTTGTCATATGTCTTAATACATCACTAAGTCCGAGGTATTTGCGTTATATACGCGGTATTTGTGAGAGGTTTTACTATCTGGGAACAGAGTTGACCATCGAATCAACATTGGCTAGCAGCGTTTATCAGCCAACTCCAGCTACAACAACATTCCTGGACTACCATGTTCGCATCGCTAGGTTCATTGGCTGAGCTCGTGGATTATTCCATTAGACTGAGGACTTTTTGTCTGTCTGTTGTTATTGTTACCCTGTACACGTTAAATGCACTCTTAAAATAAACATGACTTGATTTCATACATAGCTGCGTCCAAGAAGAAGGTTAACTTGTTACGTTAAGTAATTTAGATCAATAAAATGCAGTACTTATACCAATGACCATTGATTCATTTATGTACTCATTCATCATATAATAATTTGATGAATTACATTATTATTATTATTATTATAGATATATATAGATTATTATTATAGATATATATATATTATTATTATTGTAATATGATAATATTGTATTTGTAACTTCAAAATCAATGCCACTGTGTAACTGTCATGGAGGGTGTACAGTCTGTTGATGTTGTTGAAGACCTGCAGTGTGATCATGAGGAATGTGACACACGGGTGTTTTTACATGCCCAACAGGAGCACAAAGCTGTCGTCATCAAGAGCTCTGACACTGATGTGGCAGCCTTGGGTTGTACCCTGTACACGTTAAATGCACTCTTAAAATAAACATGACTTGATTTCATACATAGCTGCGTCCAAGAAGAAGGTTAACTTGTTACGTTAAGTAATTTAGATCAATAAAATGCAGTACTTATACCAATGTCCATTGATTCATTTATTTACTCATTCATCCCTCCACAAATGAAAACAACACTGATGAACCATAAAAACGAGATTTATTACAAATATAAAAGGTATGACATAGAAAACAGTACAAAACAGAATAAGGACACTCCTATTCCTCACTGTCAGTGTCAGGGCAGTCATCGTTCTCTTCCTCTGTTTCTTTTTTATTTGCACAATTTGAGCAACGACATAAGTCTGTGCAACAGAGTCCTGCAGAGAAGCATGAACATCTGCCTTTCTCACAGGCAGACTCTTTGCAGCTGCAGTGTATCACATTCAACACACTGTCAGGGGCAGGATTTATTGTCATCCAGGTGACGTGTAAGTTCCCATCCTCTATTTCCCAACCATATCCAGCAGGTGATGGAGCATTTATTTCTCTTTTGAGACAGGACCTCATTATTGCTGCCTGGTAATTTGCCCTTTTGCAGTGCTGATGGAGGGCATCAGGAGTAGGGGGAATGCTTAATTCTGGCAAGGCCGATGATGCCATACAGAAAGCTTTGTACCTAGCATCATTTACATTTTCGGCTGCTGGCTGATCATATAGGTGACATACATACCGGCAAAGAAGTGCAAATGTTGATTGCTCCAAGTTAAAGTTAGGCCTTAAGGTAGTCATCTTTCTCACATGCAACAGCAAATGACTTTCTTTTACCTCTCACAAATACCGCAAATACCTCGGACTTAGTGATGTATTAAGACATATGACAAAACATGACATAAAACAAGCATACAGCACTGTTTAGAATCCATTTGGTCTGGTTTAGCGTAACCATGTAGGCGGCCATCTTTCACTTCTGTTGACAATATGCAGCTACCCAATTGGTGTAGCACGATCACGTGACGAACCGTGGCACTACTTTTGACCAAGATATTATTACGCTTTGAAGGGACTAGTTCAGCCAATAATTACGTGCCTAGAAGAATTGACAGGAATTTTAGCGACAAACTTTTTTTTGGTGGATAAGCATGACTCGTTCTTTTTTATGAACTAAAGATTATGTAGTTCCACTTCTGTGGAGCGGGATTTCTTTTCTAAAGGACTTTTCGAGGTTCACCTTGCGGCCTAGATGGGTTGATTGTGCGTTGATCTGTTGGTAATGCCTCGGGGTTCCGGTGGGCATGTAAACAAATGCATAATGCTGCGCTATACTTTGTGGCCTCACCCGGTTGCATAGCGACGCTTATTGTTTAGGTGTCTTTTAGCTGGTAGTCTTATCATTAGCTAGAACCAGCTGGATCTGATCGATATGGACATAAACGCGAGTCTAATCTGACGGGAGAGAGAGATCAGCTGCTGCTGAGTCGAGTCCACACGCAGCTCTGCATGATCACATGCAGCGGTGAGCGGAACAAACACACACTTCAGGTTAAAATATCACACGTAGCTATTTTAATGACCTCTCAAACTACCGTAACTAGTTATAGATATGTTTAGTTTCACTGTCGGGTCACTCATTACTGACCCTCTGTGTCGTAGTTGACAGAAACTGCTTTGAAGCGTGGCACAGATAAAGACAGAAAAAACAGATTTTTGTACATAATGTGTGTGTATGTATATATATATATTTGTATTATATTTATAATAACACTTTTGCCTTATCAGAATGAAATCCAATGTACTGTTGACAGAACTTGGGAAATGAGGAAAAAGCCTATGGATACACCTGTTATTTGTTCATAAAACGTGTATATAGGTTCATGCTACCTCAATCAAACTTTCACATTATCATAGTGACATCCCATGTATATGTTTCCAGCTTTCAAATTGTTTCGCATGTTTGTGTTGCCTATATACAAAATAATATCATTTTCAAATCCCGTTTTTTTGTGATTTTGGGTCCAAAGTGTTCATATAGTATCTCAAAATGACAGAAATAACTCTCAGGTTATATAGGTGAAGTTGTCCTTAAAAAAAAGATACCAAACATTGACATGCCAAACATTTCTTAATGGGGTTTAGTAAGACTAATCAAAAGTATGCGAAAACGCCCAAATGAGCCCAGGACTCCAAAGGGTTAAGGAAGTAACACTGATTTAACTCTAAACATAATTGAAATGTCCGACATCAATTTGTATCTGCATGTTTATTACAGTTAATACGGCCGAGCTGTCTGAAGAACAGTCTCTTGGGTTCAGGCCTCTTTTTTATCTGAATTTTGCAGATTTTGACAAGTTTAGAAACAGTGTTTGTTTGATCATCTAAAAAATCTACTTAGCCTACAAAAGTGTACATAAGGTAACAAATGTTGTACCAAAATGAAATATCCCTTAAAATGCTTGACCTAGCACATCTCATGCTCATACCTTTGAGTTGTTGCTTCAGATTAAGACGCCTACGCTCGTTCTGGAACCAGACCTTAACCTGTTCGCTGGTCAGATCCCATTGCTCAGCGAGCTCCCCACGGGTGAAGCTGTCTGGGGAGGGAGTCAGGGCAAACACCCTCTTCAGCTCCTTCCGCTGGGAGCTGGAGAAAGTGCACAGAGGGCCTGCGTAAATGATGGAGAACCCGTATAACTCGTCAAATTATGCTTTTAGTTACTGGTTTGTGGATGCCGGTTTATTTTATTGACTAATTGTTTGCAGCGTTGTTTTCAAAGCCAATGAGAATATATAATAGGCTGAATGCCCTTTACAGACCACATTTATAAAACGCTGATCGCTGGTTAACTCCTACTTTTGTACACACTTATTTGTTTTAACCATTTTATAGCCTCGAAGTTGTTTTCGATTATTATTATAATAATAATTTTCATTATTATTATCAGCATATATGTTATTTTCTTTATAAATTGGCGCAATCCAATCAAAACTTCTTATGGAGTAAGGTCACGGATAATGGAAATATCAAGAAACATAAAACGAGAATTTCCGCTTTCATTTTGAAGCTTGTTAAATGTCACATTAACTCGATCAGAAAAGAACCTCACTGAGAAATAAATCATTGATAGGTTTGTTTTGATGGGAGTGAGAACAGGGTGAGAACTGTCTGCAGTTCATTACGGAATTAAATCAATGCATGCGATTTGCAAACTGCAAAACTATAAATACATTTGTATAATGAGTTTAAAATAATAAATGTAGTTAGAATGTAAGAATTGGACACAATTATGATTCAGGCAAATGAACATGTTATCACCCAAACAATGTGTCCGTTAGGCGGGCCTCTGGCCAGCAGGTGGGATTCAAAGTTGTTTTCGATTATTCTCTTAGAAAATGTATATTATTATTATTATCAGCATATATGTTATTTTCTTTCTAAACTGGCGCATAAATGCATATCAATGCCATTTCTCACATTAATAGACGATGTTTCACCTTAAACCATATATTGTAGTGCCGATGAAAGGGAGGCGGTGTGTTGAGAATAGAGTTGCACTCTTTATTATCAGACAACATGAAGAAGGTGAAGACACTATAAAATGAAGGGTTACATTCTAGCCTTAAAGATATCACAATCTATGTTGATGTCGCTTGTTGATGGTGAATGAAAAGTCTTCAGTGCTTGTATATAAAATGAGAAAGCAGATGCAAAAGAGGTTTAGCTTCCTGCATCCATTGTTGATTTGCATCTTATTAAAATGCTGAATGGATTTAAGTTGGGCTTTTATTATGAAAGGTAAAAACTGAATGATTGAAGCTGTAGTGTAATGGCGTTGAACATTTTGAAATAATAAAGAGGTGTTTCCATCTTGGTTCAAGTTTGTTTAGGCTACAAAAACTCTGTTTTACTTTTACTTCCAGAATAGGTGCAACCATGCTACATTATAGATTGGATAGGTGTGTGTGTGTGTGTGTGTGTGTGTGTGTGTGTGTGTGTGTGTGTGTGTGTGTGTGTGTGTGTGTGTGTGTGTGTGTGTGTGTGTGTGTGTGTGTGTGTGTGTGTGTGTGTGTGTGTGTGTGTGTGTGTGTGTGTGTGTGTGTGTGTGTGTGTGTGTGTGTGTGTGTGTGTGTGTGTGTGTGTGTGTGTGTGTTACCTTGAGGTGAGGGGGATGGCGGTTCAGCCACATGTGTCTCTAATTGGTCTGCTGATGCCAGCCCCATCTGCTCTCTCTGAAAATTGAAGAAAATAAGAACATTCATGACCATCTGATACAATTAAAACAAATATTGAAAAAAGCAGACTTTATATTTGATCAACTCAATTCAGCTTTAACATTAAATCATTGAGCTCACCTCCATTATAGGCCCCATATTCTCTCCCACTTCTTCCTGAGTGTTTACGATGTCCTCCAAACATGAAATGTTTCCCTGCAGAATCTGATTGTGCTCAGTCAGATGCTCCTGGGAAACAAAACAAGGCACAGTATATTAACACTTTTCAAAGTAATCATTCACAAACGACATAGCATTGCTTTTTTTGTTGCAAAAAAGTTTAGATCTTATGTTTACTACCAGAATCATTTAAAGATTTTCCAACTAAATGCTATTAGTGTACCTTTTGAGCGGTGGCTTGGTTCACTACTGACTGCAGTTGGCCTCTTTCTCTTGTCCACTCCTCCTGTGATGACGCTTGTCTGTCAGCCTGCCAACTTCTGCCTTAAAGCCTCCAAGCTGTGAACACACGGCTCTCATCTGCAAAAATATGAATAGAAACAACAGGATTCAAGCAAATAAGAACTTCCTGACTGATTTTTTGGAAGTTCATTGTGAAACAAGTTACAGAGAAAACCCCAACATCAACTTGTGGTTGTTGATAATAATCAAGTTGTAAGAGGCTTAATTAAAAGATGCTCATATTTTATTTCAATAAACAACAAAAGTGTAACTTTTTTTATTTTTCAAAGGCTTGACTAAGTCTTAAAATGTCATTATCATGTAAAAGGGTTGCTGTAAGCGATTACCCGACTCAGATTTGCATATTCACCATATGCAAAAACTGAGTTTCAAGAAAAGTCGGTTGGTATTGCATCTTTCCAAGACATACAAATTGCACATGACTGCTATTATTTTCCAATGCCCTCATTAGTGATAAGACAAAGAGCTTAGATTTCACAGAAAAACTTGCATGTTTTTACCTCGGATGACAGTAGACCATTTTTATCCGCCAGCTCATCAACTTTGCGTTCCATAAGGGAGGTGTAACCCTTGAGCTCTTTATTTTCCTTTAATGTCTCATTAAGACAGAGAAAAAAGGAAAACAGTTTCTCATATCCATTTCAATACAAATGTTTCATGTTCAGGTTATGGTATAAAACAAGCACTTTGAGCCAAATGTCTGACTGGTTACACATTATCATATTGCCGAGTTAAACATTTGTGAGATATTTGATATAACACGGAGCAGCATTCACTCTCCACTTTTGAATGATTAATACTTTGCTATAACATGAACTTAATATCATTTGTAATCGCAAAGCTACCGGCACATCAATATAAAAATATATTCCAAATAGTTATTCACAAACCTTAAGATAAAAATATATCTTGGATTTAGAATGTTTAATTAAGTCCTTCAGGAATAAATCAATTGTAATAATTCTAACATTTATATATTGGTATATATTTCCAAATGTCTTCATCCTGGGTACTTACGTGTTGTTCTTGGTCTGAAGCTCATTGAGTTGTATATACAATTATAAAATTTGAATAATCACAATTAGCTTCTTTCTGCTTGTCCAGCCAGTACTGCAACTGGCTCTGTGCACAAGATGGCGTCTATCAACTTCCGGCGGCTGGGTGTGCGGCCGAGTACTTCCGGTTTGAGTACGGAGCTTTGACAGCTTGACAGTTTGTTATGACACACCGAGAGCAAGAATGAGCAGATTTCGGGGTAAAGAAAAGCGATTGGCCTTCCAACGTGTAAGAAAGTCGGCACTACATTGCTGTGTGTCCCGTTATCAGAATCCCTTTAGTCCCACAGAGGGGACATGTGCAGCGTTACAGCAGGAAAGAGCCACAGCTTCGTGTTGAATATCTTACATGCGTTAAAAAGTACTAAGTTATAATATAATAAACAATATGCTAAAAAAAAGATAAAAGTTACATAATTTTCAAAAATACAGATAAAAAACAAATGTGTGGGTGTGTGGAGGTTTCCACAAGATGACGAGCTTGTTATTCAGAGCAGGTTCGTGCCGGACTCCCAATGTGTCTGTTTTACCTTAAATGGTAAAAGCAACCAATGAATGGACTCTATGGGAGGAGAATCCGGCACACCTCCTCCCCGTTCTTTTTTGCATATAAGTCTGTTGTGTCTTTAGATCGGTCTCTCTTCTCCTGCTGCAAAGACCGAAGATCTAAACGGCACGCGAACCAGGGCAGGAGTACTCCTTGTATTGTTACCTTTTATCATTAAAACAGATTATTGTTTAACCCTGTATCTGGTGCTTTGAATTCCTTCTTTTATGATCTGACCCAGCTCACCAAACGACACGCGGAGCTGGAGGTGGATTTCAGACCCCTCCCACTCCAACAAATGGAGACCCGACGTTTGTGAGTGGGGTTTTCAGAGGAGGGAACACCAGCGACCGCATTGGGTCCAGGGATCCGCACCAAGAATATCTTTGACAACTGACAACAGGGCCCTGACAACGAAAGAGGTAAAACAGATGCCTGTTTTATATCAAAGATCTGTGATTGGCTGAACTAAACTACATTTTAGAAGTTGTCAAGGACATTCACGTTTTTTTTTTGGTTTTACGGTAAAGGATGCAATACTAGATAGGTAGGAACGTTATATAGATATAAAAGTGAAGCAGCGAAGTATTTCAGCGTAGGGTATGAAGTCTCTGACGCCTGCAGGGTATGACAGTCCCTGCGCCTAGTTGAGGTATCGAGTCCACAACAGGGTATACCTCCTGGGGAAGTCAAGTAGAGTATAGAGTCTCTATCCATGACTAATCAGAATAACAAATCCAAGGCTCATAGGAGCTGGAGGTGCGTTATATGTACTAATCCAAGAGGAGAAAACGCGAATTTCAAAAAGCCATTTCAAATGACTGGATTCTCACGATCTCTTGTTCTGTTGGGTTAAAATCTAACCAGCTAAACGTGACGATAAAGGCCGGATACATGGGGGGAAAAATAGACCAGTGGCATTTTACTCCTCACAGTTGGACACCATAGCTCGAGCCATGCCCAATTGTTTACAAGCAGTAATGGCAGCCTCCATGGCAGTACAGGCATCTGCAACAATAGTGCTTTTTAGATCCTTGACTCTAAAAGTAACTCACGCAGTGTCTGTACTATTGTTACAAAATAAACAAACATATGTCACCAGCTAGACATTTAGCATGCATGGCTACGTTGTTATCACAACCAAATCTTACTATCGAGAGATGTACTACTTTAAATCCAGCTACACTACTGCCAGTAGAGATAGATGGGGAGCCACATGACTGTATCGCAGAAACTGAGAACAGAGTGTTACCAAGGACAGACCTGACGGACATTCCCTTCCCAGATGCAGACATAACGATGTATGTTGACGGTTCATGTAAGAGGAATCTTGATGGAACTAATGCAACAGGCAATGCTGTAGTGACACAGACGAAACTGCTCAAGGGCGCAGCATTGCCGTCTCACTTATCAGCACAGGCAGCAGAACTAATTGCACTAACAGAGGCATGCAAGCTGGGAAAAGGGAAAACAGTTAACATTTACACAGACAGCAACTATGCTTATTCATGTATGAGGTGAAAGCACTCGGATGCATTTTGGACACCTCACCCTCTCTTCTGTGATTGAACAGAATTATTTGACAAAAGGTCAAATTGGCCAACTTTTCCCAGTTATTTTTATTTGGACCTTTGTCAAGGTGCAGTTTGTAGTCTTCACTGCACTTGTCAAGGTACATGTGCATATTCTTAACATCTTCCGCGAAAGGAAGGAGCTGAGGAGCATTCTATTGTGCCTCTTCAAAGAGCAACTTGCAGGTTGGACACACCAGTGAATAAATGTGTAGGAAAATGATGTATACACTAGATTTTCAAAAAAAGATACAGAAATATACACGACAGTGACATCTGGCGTCGTTTTAGTAAGACATTTTCACTTCCGCATAAAAAGGCCTCCCCACGTGACCGCGTGTGACGTCACATGGGGGAGAGCGGCCGGTCTAACGTATGAATAAACATGGATCACAATGCTAGTTTTGACACAGAAGAGGTTGGAAATATATATTGGAATGCATATGATTATAATGATGAGCCTGCTAGGCGTCCAAGAGACCAGGAGCCAAGGATTAGAAGAAATAACGGCCATCGGAGAGAAATGGAGCTGTGGTGTGAGGAGAACCAGTGGAGAACAGGGCAGCTGTCTTGGTGAGAGACCGGCATTAGCTACAGTTAATGTTAGCTAACGTCGGTCACATCACAACATTGGAAAGTTAACTATCATATATCAGGCTATAACTAAAGTAGTATTGATAATACAGTAACGTTACTGGCAGGACTGTTGATACTGATCCATAACAGAAACGAATGCGCAAGTATCAGCCGTATCTCGCGTTACCTAATGCAACTCCACACTACGTCTTACGTGTACCGGAGGGGAGAGAGGAGCGAAGGGGGGAGAGAGAGATGTAATACGGTTTCCTGATAAACGTTTTGTTTGATAGGCCTCAGCTGTGGAGAGTATGTGCTGCAGGAAGGTGGATGCACCTCGCACAACGCACCCAGGAACGAAAGCTAGCTCCGGTCCTTTTCCTGTGAGGGAAACTGTGGACTCGATGTCCTGACAGGCTGGAGTTTGTGCAACCTGCACAAACTCCAGCTCACCGTGATTTAAAAATGGTGAAATGCAATGTAAAATTACCGAAAAAATACCAGCTCACTAAATCACAACCGCTCAAACCAACTACAAACTACTACCGCGGATTGGGCAGAGAAGGAGTCCGAGAAAGTTGCTCCCCCATGTGACGTAATATGAAGCGTTTGACGTTAAAAAAAGCAGTTTTTAGTAGCAGAGCTCAAAACGGCTCCTTCCCCGCTGAATTCCTGCCCTTATGTCTCGTGAAACATATCAAATCCTGCATTAACTTTTTAGATTGTAATTTTCAGGCAAGGTTAAGCATAAATATAGTAAAAAGAAAACCTGCAAGTTGCTCTTTAAGTGTCTGTAGGGCACGTGACGAAACACACACATTCCACTTCTTCTCATAAAGACTACGGCCCCTCTCCAGGTTCCTGAGAAACTCCTCATTGTCCGATTCTGCCATCTTGGCTTCACACTGCAGAATGTTTGCAATCTTCTTGAGACTATGACCAAGCTTTAGAGCTAAGGATGGAGTTTTGTAGGTGTTTTTGTCTTGATCAAAGCCAGCAACATCATGTACTGCTTCGACCACAAAGTTAAAGTTGGAAGGTACAAAGAAGTCCTCGCCTCAGTCTCATGTTTGCCGAATCAATCTTCCGATTTCTCGCATTTTTTGTCTAATGTACTCATGTTTAGTCTTGTCATGTCCATGCTTTGCGTACAAATGTTCCCCAAGTCTCAAGATACTTTTCTCCTGTCTGATGATGCCTGTGATTTCATCTTGGTTCATAGCATTTACCATACAATAATGTTTTTTACTGTAAACTCTGGCATCATCCTTCTTTTTTTGCAGCTTCATTACTGACACTTTCCCCAGGTTTGTGTCAGAGTTTTCACTTTCTTCTGTGAGTCCTCAGTGACTTCTTCTGGGTTTTTTGTTAATGTAACCTGGCTTTTAAGATGGGAAGATTCCTCTGAACTGCTTCCATGTAGGGACCTTTTTGACGGAATATATTCCTCACCACTGCTCATCGAGGTTTCTGGTTCATCTGAGACCTTGGAGATTGATTCCAGGTATTTTTTTGGTGAGCTGGAAATTAAATAAACAAGACCATTTAATCTAAATTATCTGCAAGAAGCATTAACCAGGTATGAAATCTTACATTGTCTTTGAATCCCCTTTAAACCTGGACGATTTAACCCGACAATCAATGCACTATACAGGGCTAGGGTAAGGCTATGAAATGTTCTGTCAGAGTTCAAGTTTAGGGTTGATGTTCTTTAAAGACATTTTTTTATTATATGTGTTGAAATTCTTATTAAATCCTTCCAGTAATCTAATGTTTGATAAAAACAAAAAACGTATTGTGTGGCTGTGGAAGATCAAC
The DNA here is from genome assembly GCA_028583405.1 of Pogonophryne albipinna. Classification (NCBI taxonomy): domain Eukaryota; kingdom Metazoa; phylum Chordata; class Actinopteri; order Perciformes; family Artedidraconidae; genus Pogonophryne; species Pogonophryne albipinna. The sequence goes on along the minus strand of CM053244.1, from coordinate 3,506,940 downwards.
TGTTTGGCTTTGGGTACACATTAAGGCAGCCACTAATGCATTATGTTCTACTAATAAATACAAAAAAATGATATCCCAAACTAAGTTGATATGATATGAAGTACGCTATGCTCCCCATTTGTTGTCCCACTTTCATTATACAAACTTACGAATATCAAATCAAGTTTTATTTATAAAGCACATTTATAAACGATTTTTGGTGGAGCCAAAGTGCTGTACATATAATAAAAATAGCCTACAGTAGAGACACTTTACAGCAAATACAACGGCACAGATTGTTCAGAATATGCTGTCAGTCCTTCTCGGGGGGGGGGTACATCTGGGGCCGTGTCTCAATTCAGGGGCTGCACCCTTCGGAGAACGCAGCCTACGCGGTCCACGAAGGACCCAGCCCACGTATATCGGATAGGCTGGACCCGAGAGGCCTACGAAATGAGACGGTCTAGCCTACGGAGCGCTTCGTATTTACGTCACGTGATACGCGCTGTTCGGTTGCGCTGCTCCAGCAGCCTGCTAGCAAATTAGCTTACAAGCTAACTCAGCTGGAAAGGGTCCAGAAACTTTACTTTTACTTTTTTACTTTAACCATTTTTGGAGATCACCGACTGCGATGAATTAAAGAGGACCATGGCCAGGTAAATAAGATGAAGCTGTTCCTTTAGCCCCCAGTAATGTTACATTATAGTTAACAAGTACATTATGTATATATAGCTGATGTAATTTCATCATTATTTCATAATTAGTCTTAATTTTTCTGTACTAATAAAACAATACGGTTTTTTAAAGGAACAAAAGCATGTTGTATAGATTGATTCTTAACAATATTAGTGTTCTAATCTTAATAGCTGTGGTCATCACAGTTTATATTCTCCTTCTTCCCCTAAACCTGCCCAGATGATGTCCCACTGACCCCAGGTCAGCACCTCCAGGTCCAGCACCACCAGGTCCAGCACCACCGTGACCCCCCGCTCGGCTGAAATACACAATTAAACATTTTCTATGGCCTATGTTCTGTATGGATATTAGGGGTGTAACGGTATACGTATTCGTACCGAAATTATTCGGTACTGGCCCTTCGGTTCTGTACACGTGTACCGAACGAATATAACGTTAACCGTAAACAATTGAGAACGTGAAAAACTTCTTGGAAGTAATCCCAGGTGCTGCGTCTCAGCATTCAGAGTAATTTGCTCACATTGGGTTCAACGCGTCATAGAGCGAGCAAGTCATTTCATTGGACGACAGGCATACTATGAGAGCTGGTCACAGGGATGCGTTCAAATGTAGTCAGTAATTTGAGGAAATGGCGAACGCAGATAAAGTTGAGCTGGAAAATCCTCCAGCATCATTGAAGTCTCCGGTTTGGGAACATTTTGGTTTCGCAGTTACGTACAAGGATGACGGACAAAGACATGTGTTTAACAATTACTATTTTAATTCAATTTTGTATTTTCATCTAATCACAAAGTAGAGGTAAGAATATATCCATCCTCTCTCTGCAGCTTCATGTTTTTTTCAGAGGAAATCGATCATGTTATTTAACATCACCAGCAGTAACACAAATATCAGCAAAAGTGTGTTTATGGAGTTGTTTGTTTTTATTATATGTGCAGCAAGTATATAGAAGCAGCTGTTTGGGGAATCAGACAGACTCAAGCTATAATCGTTAGATATCTATTAAAGAAAAGACACGTACAAAATCAAATTCTGAAAGTAAGACACAAGTCTGTAGGACGGCAGCTCTGTCCTGATGATCTGCTGGGGTTAGGGGTCCTTCTCCAGCACCACGGGGGGTCCAGGTGGATGCAGCTCTGCCCTGATGATCCGCTGGGGTTAGGGGTCCTTCTCCAGAAGATCCATTTCTCCAGCACCACGGGGGGTCCAGGTGGATGCAGCTCTGTCCTGATGATCCGATGGGCACACACAGATTAGGGCTCCTTCTCCAGCACCACGGGGGGTCCAGGTGGATGGCAGCTCTGTCCTGATGATCCGCTGGGCACACACAGATTAGGGGTCATTCTCCAGCAGATCCATTTCTCCAGCACCACGGGAGGTCCAGGTGGATGGCAGCTCTGTCCTGATGATCCGCTGGGCACACACAGATTAGGGGTCATTCTCCAGAAGATCCATTTCTCCAGAATTGTCCTAATTACAGAGAAAAACAAGAGATAAAGAAAAAAGTGAATTAATCATATTAAACACAGGGTTGCAGAAGGGTTAGGGTTAGTAGAAGTATTATTGCAAAATGTAACTAAGCATTTCAGACAAACAATACCTAAAGGAGTATTTAAAATGATGTACTGTTATGGTTTTTAAAAAACTAACATCAAGCTAAAGGCTGCTGTCCGTTTGTGATTGTCTTATTATTATTATGGGATTAGGATAAATAAAAAAAACGTTAACCTAAATCATCAAATCGGCTTTTTTTTAGCCCTACCTCTAAGCAGCATGAGCTGAATACAAAGGTTGAAATGTTGTCCCAAAGTTTGAGAAAGAAATAAAGCTAACAGCAGCTACGTCAGGGTAGCATTTTATAAATCCCACCGTACTGTAGGTACTGTAATGTTTTCACTTTGGTCTATTTATGTAATATAAAGTATAACAGAGCCTCTGTATGACTTTAGTAAACTTCTGAACTGAATTAAGAATAAGTGCAGTACGTCCAGCTAGCTAGTTAGCGTCACTAACGTCACGTATTTGTACGTTTTAATGCCCCTTGGCTTTGACGTGTGTGATGTAAGTTATTTATTAGTGATTCCTCCGCTTGCTGCTGCTTTTAAATCCACTCTGCACGGGGTTGCTGGTGCAGGAAAGAGCATCTCATCTGGGGCCACTGGAGTCTCTTGAAAGCATCTCTCAGAGATGAACAGATTCTCATTGATCTTGGCAGGGTTGAATGGGTATATCGCTGACCCTCGAAAGCCAGCCTGGCCATTCAGTGGTGTAGCAGCTTTCATCCAGGCCTTTGAAAACAGTGGCATGAACAACGCCCTGTCAAGCCGCTTCCCTCCACTCTCCCTGCTGATCCTTCGTCCCTCGAGCCTCCAGTAGTGTTTCAAGCTCTTGAACAGTGCTCTGTCTGCTGGCTGCAGATAGTGAGTTGTGTGAGGGGGTAGGCTGAATACATGGACGTTGTTCTCTCTCATCATATTTAAAAAGTCGATGTTGTACACATGAGAGGTGTGACCACCAACAAGGAGCAGATGGGGTCGTGGATTCTGGACTTTGCAGAAACCTATTCCCCATTCTGTGAACAAGTCACTATTTATCAAGCCATTATCGGACATCTTTACAAAAGTATTCTTCTGAGCCCCAAAGAGCCAATCTGGCTTCATCCGCTTGCCTTTGAATATGATCATGGTGGGTCCATACCCACCAGCAGCATTGATGCTCTCCACCAGTGACCTCAAACAGGGTGCCCCAACTTCTGCAACCGCCCTGGTGGACAGGAAGTGATCATGGAGCCCTGTTTCATTGCAATTCCAGATGTGGTCTGGGGCATTTTCCAACCCCAGGGTCTCAATTGTGTCCTTATATTTTTCAAACCACTTCTTCACAACAGTGGGGTTGAACCCTGCTGCTCTTGCGGCTGAGAGCGCCTCTGGTTGTGCATGCTCCGTTTGGGGTTTCACCTCAGAAATAGGGCGATTCTCTCCCGGTCTTATTTCTCTCCTTTGCCATTGTGATCTAAAATCCTTCCATTAATCATTAATATGCATAGAATAAAACGTGTGTTGGAAGGATTTATTAAATTACTATGAATGTTTGGGCTTAAATTCATTGCCATCTTCTAAACTCAGACATTTATTTATATTTATTTACTTATTTACTATTTTAACAGAGATGCAGCCACCCCCAATTATTTAATATAATTTGCCCTTCACCTTAAATATCTAAAATAATGCATTAGAAGACTAAAACCCTGTAAATAGCCATTGCTCTTGCACAATCCATGCCCCTCCACACATGTTTGCCTAACTGAAGACCTGTCCCACATTAGGCAAAACACAGTCTCACTTTGCGAAACATGTTTCCTAAAGTGGGACGATGGAACATTTGATTGAAATAACAAATATAGAGTATATTTACACCATATTATAATATTTTCTAATGAACAAACACATCCTGATAAAAACTTCCAAGATTGTTTTATTTAAACGAAATTTAAAACCTTAACATTACATTTGTCAAAACACTATGTCACTGACCTTTGGGTGGTCTTCACACAGGCTACTTCCTGTTGAAGGTTTTCCCACCCTCATCTGTGATTGGACATTTGAGAAGTCATGTGATTTTGATCGCATGACATCACAGCTTGTGTTTACCCATAGTTTCATTGACTCATTTGTTTGCGGAAGACCTACACCCATTTGAGCTTAGGTGTCCCACATTAGGGCAACTCACCCTACTTCTAAACGACTGACATGATTGCCTCGCAAGTCAGAGGGGTTGGATCCAAAGAGATGGTTTCTATAAAACATTAAGGCATCAACAGTGTATATCCCTTATTTTGTAATCAAAACATGACATGTTGGCAGTCTCATTACACCAGTTAAAATATTGACTTTACCTGCCGAGGTCAGTTTCATCAGCTCTGCTCTCATCTCTGGGTTTATCGGTAGAAAAGAGTGTGACAAACAGCTGTAATGTTTCATCACTGCTGCCTGGTGTTTACAAGGCGCTCCTGTTTGTCCTGCAGGGCAAGAACACAGCTCCAAGTCTACATCATACGTTTGGGTAGGTCCCTTCACCACAAACTTCTTGACCTCAATCTGCAAAATTACAAGTCAAACAAGGATACATGTATTTGTTACACAAGTGACATATGTGCGTATTGATTCTGTAGTGATAAACCTATAGCATGTTATGTTTGTTCAGCTGTTATATCCATTACCTGCTGAATACGCGATGCTGCAATGTTGCCATCGTGGGAGGAATTGTGCTCGCTGGAATGATTCCCAGCGTCCAAGGGCAACATCAACGATGCGTGCCTCATAATAGAGTGGCGAAGTCCCTCCCCTTCCGGTGGAGCTCCATGGGACCTTATTTTGGAAAAAGTATGTATTGAAGTCAATGGAGAGAGAAAGATTATCTTTTGATCCCATTTGAATTGTGCCACGAACTACACATATGATGTTTGTCAATCTTAAACAATCATTTCATGTCAATAAATTCACTTTTACAAGATGCCTGTGTGCTTTGTACCAGGTTGTAATCACAAAAGTGATCATACCACTTGCTCGTTCTATCGCTTCCCGTCTGATGAAAGGACCAGGAGTCGCTGGATCAGACATATCAGGGAATATACATGTTGTGCATGGAACATAGTCTATCGAGCTAGTAGCGACGAGTAGCGAGCACCTTAGTTAGCATCACATTACTTAGCCTTACCATGAAGTTATTTTATTACATGAAGTAAACCAAAATGTTAAACAGTAAGAGTAGTCATGAGGGTAAGTATTTCGTGAAACATTTGAAGAGTAGCCTACTGCGCCCTCCACCGGGTGCTAAGGAAGCAGTTCAGGGAGAGTCGAAGGCAGGCAGGCAGCTCTGCATGACATTCTTCTGGACGTGTTTCATTGTGATGATAGTGAGGGTGAGTCAATCTGTTTGTTGGAAAGACAGTCGTTGTGTGATTACTGAGAGAAAATTATTAGAAGAGATAATTATTCAAAGTGTTGTTACTGAGCTTTTTCTCTTTTATTTCCTTTACCTCACCTGTAACTGCTGAGACCCTGAGGAACATGCACACTGACCTGCTCTGGCAACCTGATTTCCACTGGACGTAATAGTATTTGGTCATGGTATATTATTTATATACATCAAAGGCACAATGCCCCCCCAGAGACACACATGCAGTGAGTGTGATATTTTGCATAGGTCATGTGAAATCAACTGCACAATGACTGTGGACTGCACCGACATCCATGTAGCTGCCCCCCAGTAAGATGAACCAAGCAACGCTGACATATAGTCAACATACAGCTCTTAAGTTGACATGAAGAATTTGTGAAATATTGGTAATTATTTGGAAAAAATGACAGACAATGCAGAAAACTTTTTTTATTTAGGAACAGTGGTGAAGCATTTATCCCTACATATGTGTCACACTTAAAAGGCCAAACAGTGCTCTGTCTTACTTCCTCACTCTTGGTCCTCTTCTACCTGGAAATAAAGACAACTAAAACACACACAAGCTGAATGTTACAAGTGCTTCACAAGATAAATACAAGAGTGTAGACTGTTTAAACTATGGGCTATTTGGCAGGTTTAAATGATTGTTAGTAATGAATTATATCATTTTCTCATTGTAGACGAGCAGACAGGGAGCCAGATGAGAAAAGCAGAATATGCAGCTGCCATTTTCCTCATGGAAAAGAGAAAGGGCCAAAGAGAAAGGGAGCTTAGCGGTTAATCAGTCCAGCGACCACAGCCTGCAGAAACTGACCCCCAATTCTCCAGCGTGCAGTCCGCAGACACCGAACCTGGACCCTCCAGTGTGCAGTCCAGTTGTTCCGCAGACCTGGCAGGGGATACTTGGATGCGAATGGCCAAATATTCAGCAGCAGGCTTACCTGATGTCATCCGTATGGAAACAGGGCTTCCTGATCAGGCCATGTTTAAAAGGGTGGTGGGGTTGGTGGAGCGCTTTGAGGGCTCCATTGTGTATTACGCTGGATGGAAAGTGGAGGGCATCCTGCTGGCAGACCAGGTCTTCATGGCCATGATGAAGATCCGGCAGAATTATCCTCACCTGCACCTTGCACAGCTGTTCCACTGCAGTACCGCAACAGTGGGTAATGTGGTGAACACCATGGTCCATCTGCTCCACAGGTTGCTGTTTGAAAAAATGATGTCCACTGTGCCCAGTTGGCAAAAAAAAAAAAACGGCATGCCTGCTGCTTTCCAGTCCTCTGCCTTCAACTGCAGAATGATTGGAGACTGCACCGACATCCACGTGGCCGCCCCAAGTCAGATGGACCAAGCCAAACTGACGTACTCCACCTACAGAGGGATGCACTCCTTCAAAGTGCTCATCTCTGTGGTCCCAAATGGAGTCATCAACTTCTGCAGCCAACTCTTCCCGGGCTCTGTGTCTGATAAGGCCATTATGCAGCATTCAGGCATTCTGGAACATTTAGTGGCTGGCGACCTTATCCTGGCAGACAAGGGCTTTTTAATTTCAGATATTGTGCCTGCGGGTGTGATTGTGAACATTCCCCCTTTCCTGAACAAGGGTAAGTTCACAGAGAGTGAGGTGAGAGCTACCAGGGAAATAGCCAAGAACAGGATCCATGTGGAGAGGGCAAATGCCAGAATAAAGGAGTTCAGGATTCTGGACCTGATTCCTTGCCACCTCAGGAACACGGCAAATGTGCTGGTACAGCTTTGCTGTGCCTTGGTGAACCTGCAAAATCCCCTGATAAAGGAAGTAGTCAGCACCCTCACCGTTGACTAAGCCAGGGGTTCCCAAATCTTTCAGCCTGCGATCCCCGGAGGGAGGGGGGAATATCCAGCTGGCCCGCTGCATCCGCGGAGAGGGCTTAAACTGCTGAGACCAGCCCAAAGTCACACAACGGCTCTTTTAAGAGCCACCTACACCTTTTTTAAAGAGTTACAATCCTAAGTTATTATAATGATTACACTGGTTCATATTGTACTCAGTTTACTGGACTGTGATGCATGAAACCAGAAGGGGAATTGTTGAGGTTTACTGAAGTTACAAAGACATTAATAGATATGAGTAGAACAGGTCAGTGTAAAACAAGCTTCTGTCAGTCATGAATCATTCAAACTATTTATATAACCATGTAATACAGTTAAGTAGTAGTTCAGTCAAAGTCATTCTTTATTTATATATCCTTTATTTTAGAGGGGCCTGAGACTTAACATGTTCATTGCCCAAAACTGCACTGTAGTTATTGTGCATGTGACAATAAGGCCTTAATATTAGGGCTGCCCGATATCAGGAACACATAACACGATAACACTTGCGATATGTGAACAAAAACGTATACATGCAGCATTATTACTTTTCCAACAACATGGGATTTATTGTTTTAGTTAAATATCGTGTGTGTTTATTTACACGTCCTCCTCTCTACTGGCCAACACAGTATGCTGGGTGTAGAAGTTCTCCAGGAGGAGGAGATTTCCATGCCATGCAGGGTCTTTGGGGATGATGATCGCCTCCTTCGTGGTCCACACAACAAAGTAGCAGAGACTCCGGTCTGTGATGTGCAGCTGCCCTTGGACCTGGTGCCAGTATGGGTGATTCTCCTTGAGAATATATGACCCACCCTCCTCACGGAGACAGACGGATGGTAACTGGACTGCCTCCGCGATGGTCATGTTCCTCTGGCTGTGTGGACACTTCACCTCCAGCAGGGCAGATGGCTGCACAAGTCCATCGGGTGATGCTCCCAAAACACCCGACTCACTCACAAAGAGACCAGACTCAAACACTGTCACCCGATAGGCCTGCACAAAAGCCTTCACCCCTTCGGCCTCGTTTACAACCCCCCAGTTGACAGCCATGACTCCGTCCAAGTTGTACCCCCCAAGCACCCTCTTCATGAGGGACGCGCATGGAGTGGATGAAAGTCCTGACCACAGCACCAAAATTGCTGGCTGTCAACCTGCCCCGTCTGTGTAACTGCCACTGAGGATTTGTCCGCTGTCCTACGGTGGCTGTCTGGATGGCAGCTTGCTGGTCTCTGCTCAGTCGCATTGAGGCAAGAATTGCCTCAATGCCGGTCCCGCATGCTGGCTCTTACAGAACCGACTAACTCCCCTTTCGTGTATGTTCAGCTCTCAACACGCCCAGACTTGTAGTGATGTTCACCTCGTTTTATACTTTTCGCCTCATTCTGAAAGAAACAGGTGAAATGTGCCAACGTGACGGCCGTCTTTGTGATGGTGACGCGTATTGTGCGAGACCAGAGACCTGTAGTTCACTGAGCGGTTTCACACAAACAAAATTGTTACTTCACAGTTTTACGACACATTTTTTTTTTTTTTGACTTGCAAAATGTTCTTTTAAATTGACAAACATCATATGTGTCATTCGTGGCACAATTCAAACGGGATCAAAAGATAACCTTTCTCTCTCCATTGACTTCAATGTATAATTTTCCGCTTCCGGGGTCCCATGGAGGCTCCCGGAAGGGGAGGGACTTCGCCTCTCTATTAACTCAGGGGTATTTAACGCACCTGTGGCGTCATGGCAGCCTTTGTTTTGTTTGCTGTCTGCCACATGGCCAACTTAAGGGTAGGTACATTGTCAGATACTGGATGTCATGTTTGATCAACAGCTTAATATTACTCATGTGCATCTTATATTAGCACTGAATTACATTAATATGTATTAGCTAGTGATGGCCTCATGAAGCTGTCCAGCCAATTGGTTCGCTAAAGGCTTCATCTCATGAGGCTTCATCTGGACATCTCCTTCATAAAACTAATAAAAGGGGGAGTAATCGGGCAGTTCGATGTGTGTAGAGGTGTGTGTGGTTAACACGTAGCAGCCTGCAGTCACTCTTAAGCTGTTCTGATGAAGGTAAACACAGCGAAGGCGGTGCGTAAAAAGGCACAGCTCTCGGCGCGCTGGTGCCGCCCTTCTCAGAGGCGGAGTTACACGTCCCGCTGCCTCCTGATGCTGCAGCCATTTCATGAAGTGAAGGAGGCTTTCCTTCTATAAAACAGCTGTGGCAGCAGATACCGTGAGAGTCCCGGACATGAATTCATAGATCAAGGCAGACTGGTTTACTCTCCTGTTTTGCCAATCCGGTGCTTAAACACATTGCTCTAGACCCCTGGCCGACATGTCCTTAAAATGAAGTCCGAGTTTGAAATATATCTCAAATAATGTATGCAGTGCCATTTCCCCACATAAACATAACAGTCTGCAATGAAACGGTTGTCTCCTGTGCGCTCCTCTTCCTACTTGGCGCACCGGTAACTTTCTCGTGCGCACGAGAGGCTGAGACCCTGAGCCGCCGAATCCCTCGGAACATCATAAAAGCCATTTTCAACGGTTTTCTGGTGAAAGATTAACTAGGCTACTGGAGGAAATAATATGACTGGTATAGGTGCGAAAATTATTATATGATCAAATATTTTTATATATTTATAATTCTGCAAATATTACGATAAACTCACAGCTATTTCGCGGCCCGGCAGTAACACCGGGGGTTGGGAACCCCTGCTCTATCATACCGAGTTCCCATTGAGTAAAGCCTTAGAATAACTCTAAACAACGAACATTAAATCATATTTTCAAGTTAACAATATTGTTTTTATTCCAGTTGAACGATTGTGATTGAAACGCCTAAGGAGGCTGGCAAACATTGCAAAGAGGGATTTGTATTCCTTAATAATATTCATAAACGTAACCATGTTGTAGCCTGAGAGAGGCTAAACCATATCAAAGAATACATTTATTAACTACATTATCTCATTTAGCTGTAGCTTTTATAAACAACAACAAAGACGTATTGACCAGTTGTTGAACCAGGGACCTGCGGTCAGGAGTCGACTGCTTTCCAGCTGAGCCACAGCACACACACTAAAGCTCCCTGAACATATTTATTCATGTTTTTATTCCTACATTTATTTATGCTTGTATCCATTTATACTTATGACATGTTCCGACCTCTATATGAGTGAGGGTCTGAGAAAGTGTGTTTACTAAGAATAAACAAATACATGTGATTGACATTTTGATATAAACTGCTTCATTATAATCGAACCACGTCTCTGTCTTGTGCCAGTCACAAACTTGTAGAGCCTTCTTAGTTCTGAGGTGTAAATGAAATGTCTCCTGGGGTGAAACTCCCCAGGTGGCGATGTCAGGCATTTTGGTATTTGGGTAGCTCTGCCTTTAAAAACGACCCCGATGTGATCCTATGCTACATTTGCTCATGGTGTAATTAAGCTGTTTTCAAATTGTCTATGCAGATGGCTACCTTGGGAAATAACACTGCTAGCACTGATGGAGATCAGAAGGAGAACATGCTGACCCCCTCAAAAGTGGACTCTCATCCTGTTTTAAATGACACGATGATGTTGACACGCCTTGTCAGTTTGTCATCTCTGTCCAGAGCTTTACTCCAGCGTCTTTACCAAACCACCAAGGTGAGAGCACTGGTCTTTATTTGATGTTAATATGCTTGTTTACATGCGTGTTTACTTTGTATATATCAGACACACAACTGGTAGAAACCATAAATGTTTACATTTAGGTATTTTTTGACGATTTACATGGCACACATTACTCCAAACTACTCGCGTATAGGTTTTCCAAAATTCACGAAACGCTGTATACAAATGTCTCTTATGATTGCGGACATATTTCAAATTTGCTTTTATTAGCCCCGCCCCCCAGGAAGTTGGCCATATTCAACAATGTGCGTTTTTCATGCATTTTAAGCACATTCTTGCAAACTCCTCCTAGGGGAATGTTCGAAGAAATTCCAATCCAGCACAAATTCTGCCCATATCCAATGTGATGCTAAATTGTGAAGAAAATAGTTGCTAGCTGAAACGAGGAGCTCGTAGGCTAACGGAGAATATACCTTTTTGGACCATTTAAATGTCAGATAAGCTACTGAGTCCTGCCTGTCTGCCTGCCACATCAACGCTCACACACACACACACGTTGTACAAACATTGTATTTGTAGATATCTCCTAAAGCCTACACATAAACACACACACCCCCCCCCACACACAAAGACTTTCTCTGTCTATAAGGCTTACAGTTACATTGTTCAATCATGCTTTAGCAACCATGTCTTTTATGATCTCTTGTTTTCTCTGATTACTACAACTCTGGAGAAATGGATCTGCTGGGGAACGACCAATCAGAAGGACAGAGCTGCCACCTCAGGTGCTGGAGAAAGCAAGCCTGAACAGCGCTCAGGAACATCATCCACCCAAACCTCCGCTGACTGCAGTACAGACGTATGAGTGTAGATGTGTAGAGCTCATCACTGCTGTCACTTCAGCCTTACATACTTATAATTAACAAATTACATCTGTGTGCCATATAGTACTTGCCATATACTGATTACATTGCTATTAACATGTTCTTGTTAACACTGCCTCACGATGGTAATAAACTGTGTGGGGACCATACAGTTGCATTGTATCATAAATAATGCTCTTCCTCATTTAGGGGAATTAAAGTGTGGAAGAGGATTTCTGGAAAAACAACATCATGCTATCTATTCATTGATGGCAATGTCATTATTACTAATAATATTGTGTTATTTACAACAGTTAATACACAACAGCTCCCCCCCTTCTTAACATTCTTAATTATAATTACAGACATACACTGAAAATGGACTGTAAACCAACAACTACATGAAACCAATTAACTGAACACATTTAGTTCCAAAAAAAACATTTCTTCCTCTTCCTCCTCCTCAGTTCGATCTGCACACATGAAGACACAAAAACACATTAGTACAAAGGACTATTTTGTCATTGTATGATGATGCAATCAATACAACAATCGTTCTTGTCCTTCGATGATGCACTCACTGGGATCAATTGTTGGGCCAACTTGTTAGAAAACAGTGTAATCTCTAATGTCAATTCCTAATGACTCTTTATTTGTCTGTACTGCTTACACACTTCTTCTTCTCTGCTAAAGTACTAAATCATATGACATGGTTAAGATTCCTTCTACTCATAGAGGACAGATTTCATTCAATAACATGTTCACTTTTAAAGACTAAAACACAACGGTGATACTCTATCAGTCCAGCCAAACAAAAACAGTCAATGTAACACTACAGTAGTATAGGACCAGCAACCCGCACGGACGCGAGGGCCCGTTCATCACTGCGCGCACACGTGCGACCGCAGTTTTCATTTTTTTTATTTATAGTGTTTTTAAAAAAATTCAAATAAACAAAGTCTTGGCTTTCAGAATATTAAACTTCTTTCGGCAAATTCAGATGATAAATACAGCTTTGAAGCTTCGGCATAATTACAAGCGGAGAACGGAGTAACTTGACGTCACAGCAACAGCCAGTGTTTCTCCTGAGGGTTTTCCCCGGGAAACAAACACAATACACACAAACGCAAACACACACAAACACACACACGTGCGAGCTTCCCCCAGACCAGTAATCCAAACGAAAATATCTTCCCTCCGTAGTATTTTGATCATTTGCTCCGCTAATCAATCAGATCGATGGATTCCAGAGATGACTCCGAAACAGTCAGTGTGCACCACTTAACAGCCAATCAGAATGAGAATATGTTTAACATGTGACTTATTCAAATTGCGACTGATTGAGTGACAGATGAAGGTTGTTTAGGAGAAAATGTCAGAGAAGAAAAAGTTTGAGAGTGGCGCTCGGAAAAGGAAATTGTTGCGGGAAAAGGAGTTTCGAGACAAGCAGCTATTACAAAACATTGCTGGATCTCTGGATCTGCTGCTATACGGTTACGGCTCTGAGTCCGTCATGCACAATAGCTGCGGGAAGTAGGGGTGCTGGAGGCAGGGCTGCGAATGGTGTACATTTGAAAAACTTCATGTTACTGTTGTTGAAATCTCTCCCCACTTTTGTCCGCACCCCCTAAGTGAAATGACTTCCCAGTTCCCGCGGCTATGCTCGTGCATGACGAGTCTGGATCTCTGGATCTGCTACGGTTAAGGCTCTGAGTCTGCAGGAAGTTTCACTGATCCGCGTCCCCTGAGCCAAACGATAACTTCTGGAAGCTATCCTACTGGCTAAAGGCAGATGGACTGGGGCACGTTGTAATGTGATTTTACATGTTATAAGGAGAGTAGCGAGTGACGCATTTTATAGTTTTAATTTGTACGTCACCAGGTGTAGGACTCAAGGTGTGGGATCTCCCTGCTGCCCGCCTTTACCAGCACTCTCCAGCTGCGTGTTGTTAATTGAATTAGCCCGGTCTCTATATTTGCCTGCATGTCCAAGCACTCATTGTCAGTCAGTCATCACCCTGTGAATGTTTCCTGCTGTCATTTTCTTCACTGGTGGGGTTCCTCTCCCCATCTTCCTGCTTCCTTTGCTAAACCTTGCCTGCTTTTTGAGTGTAATATTTTTTAGTATTGATCACGAGATGAAGCTTTGAAGCTTTCCAGCAATCCGGTTCACTAAAAGGTTCATCTCGTGAGGCTTCACGTGCACACAAGACGTGGTGTAAAACAGCCACATTATTTGTAATCTTCGTTATCGTTGACATTCTAAAGATACTGTAAATAATTATACAAAAGTATAAAAATGTAAATATTTTTTCAACAGTTTTCAGGTTTAGGCGATTTCTTTTCTTTGATACAACTTTGAAAAGACCCTTTCACACGGGACTGAGGAAGCAGGTGTGCACAAAAAAGTGACTGCAAGTTTATAGAGGTGTGTCTGCCAGTAGTTCAGAGGGTCCTCCAAGCGGCCGATATTTGGTTTGGACAGGTACCGCTGGACTTCAACAGTTGCATCAGCTGTCCCATTCTTGGTCTTTCTGGACAGCATTACACTCTGATCACACAGAGAGTCAGTGGATGTAGTAATTACTTCAAATAGCTTTAAAGGTCCCATGTCATGGCCATTTCCACTGATCATAATTCCATTGTTGAGTTCTACTAGAATAGATTTATACTGTGCAATTTTCCAAACTCACATTGGTTTCGCATACAGCATGTGTATTCAGCAGTATTCACTCTCTCCACTAAACGGCTCGTTGCAGCTCTTGCACCCCACCCCCCCCTCCCCTCCCCTCCCTCCCAGCACAGTGTGCTCCGATTGGTCGGGACCAGTCGGGACGTTATGAATTGCGCTGAGCTCCGTGGAGGTGTGATTTCCTTGTTTAGCGATACACAGCGAAACACAGCCAAACTCATCCTGAGCACACACAGCCGAAGTAAAAACAATAAGTGTGGCTTGATATTGAGTAAGAAAAAGGTTGATAAACGCTGTGAGAATGGGTCTGCAGAGAGAATTTCGCCGCGATCCCAACTGTCTGTTATCAGCCTACAGCCAGGGAGGAGAAATCAGGAGAGCTGCATGCACTGAGTGTGGGAGGAAGTCCGTGGATTGGTCAATTTGGACCAATCAGCGGGGGCTTAACGTAACGGCTCCACGGATTGGTCCATTTCGTTCCGGGGACGACATGACATCATGATGTACCCGGAAGAATCAAATGGACAGTGACCTATGTCCAACGAGGCGTTTTGGGGAGGTCTTTTCTGTTTTAGAGTTTACTCGCTACAGGGTGTACTTTGAGGGTTTTGACTCTGCACACCATTTACATGCATAAAAACCTTCATAACACACAAGGGGACGGGTACTAACCGGAAAAGCATGACATGGGACCTTTAAAATTAATAAAATTACCTGGAGTTTCTTGTTCAGTAGGTTTTTATTAAACATTTATTTAACCAGGCAGGTCTCATTGATCTCTTTTTCAAGGGAGACCTGCAGCAAGTAGGTTACACATTAATGGTACATTTACATACCTATCGACATTTACAAGTACCAACAGTATCAAATCTTTTTGAGGACTGTCCCGAGCAAGAGGAGCTGCACAGCCGGTTTGTCCCAAGCCCCGGAAGGTGAAGGGCGACACCTCCTGCACACAGCCTTCACACAAACAAGGACAAGCAAGCAATATTCATAAAGTCTATTTTTAGAGTCTTATTCTCAGTAAAGCCTTTTTTCATTTGTCTTGCTCAATGGCATCTTTTCTACCCCCTTTCTGTCTCACTCTCCTTTAACTTGTCCAGAGGTTGTTTTGACATTTCCGCTGTTTATATCCTCCACAGGCACAACCATCTGCGGCCGACCCTCACCACACTTGGTTGTCGCTCAGGCACGGACCCATGTTATTATCATCCAGAGCAACATTCGTGGAACAGGATTGTCACGACCACAAATACACCAGTTTCACATTAGTGCTGCAGAGGGAAGCGCACACAAATCCCTCATCCTGGCTCAGCGCTTGGTCGGTGAAATAAAACCAAGGCAAACGGCGAGCCCGAGCAGGGGTGAGGCTGCTGATAAAGATCTGTCAATGGCGCATTTCTACGGGACAGAGGAAGCAAGGAGGGAGGGAGAAAGGAGGGTTTAAGCTATTGTGGAAAGGCGTGCAGAGCAGGGGCCCCAACATTTTTTAAGAGTTGCAAAAAAACTCTGGACGTCGAAAAACAACAATCTCCAATTTAAACATGTTCATCTTAAGCAGGTTGCCTAACAAGGAATGTAGGGAATGGGGCAGATCCCTATGAGAGACTGCTACCCTCAGACTACCTTTCGAAGACCACCCCCCCAAAAAAACATTCCCCCATCAGCCTGTCAGGATTGCAGAGGTGCAGACAGAGTTGTTCTGGCGCAGCCCCAGGTTGATGACCCTCAGGATACTGATCTACATGAACACGTAAAAGCCTTGCATGGAAATACACCTTTCATCACAGCAAATCACGGTACCACAAGTTGAAGTAAAATCCATAAACCATTGCTGATACTAGAACTATAGGTTACTTATGTAACCCCAGTTCTCAGAGTAACATGAAGTGAGATGTCTCACTATGGGATGCGCCTCAACGCGTATGCAAACAGAAGCATCAATCTCATTACGCCAATCCTGATTGGCTGGTGATCTTGACGTCAACGTCAGGCAATCCACCCACCCTTTAAGTAGCTTGCGCTACGTCGCAGCGTCATTCAAAAATAAGCACCTCTTCGCGCCTAACGGTGCGTTTAAATCGCGCATTGAAAAGAACAGCTGATATTGAGCGTTTTCTTTTGATGCGAACAGATCCACCGCGGCCCGGCAGTAACGCACCCACAGCTGACTCACAACCATTGGATGTAGAGTCCAGTCTGCATATAGTGGTGCAACTCTGGACAGCAGATCTGCCCCGAGGTTCATCACTCCTGGTACGTGCGTCGCTCTCAGAGAGAGGACACGTCCGCAGCTCCATAAGATCAGTTTGCGTGCCAGCATGTGTAACTGGAGAGAACGCAAACCCCCTTGACGGTTCATATACGATATTGTCGTGTTGTCTGTCCTCACGAGGACATGATGTCCTCTGAGAAAAGGCAGAAAGCGTTTCAGGGTGAGGAACACCGCTAAAAGCTCCAGATAATTTATGTGTGACCGTTGGAGGTCTCTGCTCCAGAGACCCCTCACAGGTCGACCTTCGTATATACCCCCCCAGCCCGTCAGACATGCGTCTGTGGTGACCACCTTCCGCGATAGGACAGCACCCATAGGCACGCCCCGTACTAGAAAAGTCGGGTGCAGCCAGTGGCGCAGAGCCATTTCGCATTTCATAGTGACCATCACTCTCCGCGCGCCATGACGCACGGGGTCCAGTCTGAGGGCAGCTACCCAGCGCTGAAACTCCCTCATGTGTAAGCGTCCCAGTC
The DNA here is from genome assembly GCA_028583405.1 of Pogonophryne albipinna. Taxonomy (NCBI): domain Eukaryota; kingdom Metazoa; phylum Chordata; class Actinopteri; order Perciformes; family Artedidraconidae; genus Pogonophryne; species Pogonophryne albipinna. Next base: position 3,489,534 of record CM053244.1, on the reverse strand, counting down.
GTACCACCAGGATGGCTGACGCCATGAGCCCCAGTAACCGCAGACATGATCTGAAGAGAACATATTTGCGTGGCTGGAAATGAGCGAGGCAAGCCCTCAAGGCTTTCACTCTCTCCGCTGACAGGCGGGCTGTAAAGGGCACCGAATTCAGGCGTAGGCCCAGCAAGAGTACAGTCTGGGCTGGAGACAACATGCTCTTTTCTGTGTTTATTACGAAACCCAGGTCGAGCAGGTGTTTTACGAGGACATTCGTCTGCGTAATAGCCTCTTGCTCCGACTGTGCAAGAAGGAGCCAATCGTCTAAATAAGTTGCCAGGCGAATACCCTGTTGCCTTAACGGGGCGATTGCTGCCTCCGTACACCGTACAAACACTCGTGGACTGAGAGACAGACCGAAGGGAAGTACTCTGTACTCGTAACAGACACCCTGAGAAGCGAACCTCAGATATTTCCTGTGTGGATAATATATTGGGATGTGGAAATACACGTCTTTTAGGTCGATTTATGTGAACCAATCGCCCTGACGCACGAGACGCAACAGAGATGCGTGAGTGAGCATCCTGAACTTGTATCTTTTGAGATATTTGTTCAGAGCTCTCAAATCTAGTATAGGCCGAATTCCGTTCCCTCCCCGTTTGGGAACGAGGAAATACTTGGAATAAAAGCCGCTCTGACTCTGTTCGGCGGGTATTATCGATATAGCCTTCTTGTCTAGTAGCGAGAAAATCTAGCTTGAAGAAAAAATCAAACCTTACCGTTATTTCGACAGAAAGAAACGCCGAGGCAGATTACAATATTAACTGGTGTGTTAATATTGCTCAGTCTTCTTGCAAAGCAAAAAAGTAACCGGCAAGCGCCCGTCAACCGTTAAGCTAGCCCGGTTACTGATAAATCGAGATGTGCTCTGAAGCGAGAAGAGGTGTTTGAATGACGCTGCGTCGTAGCGCAAGCTACTTAAAGGGTGGGTGGATTCCCTGACGTTGACGTCAAGATCACCAGCCAATCAGGATTGGCGTAATGAGATTGATGCTTCCGTTTGCATACGCGTTGAGGCGCATCCCATAGTGAGACATCGAACGGACTGTTATGAATGAGAACCAGGGCCGTAAATCTGGTTATCCTACCTCACAGACCTGCTGCACCACCACACCCCTTCCCGCTGCCTCCGCTCATCAGAAGCCAACCTCCTATCCAAACACAAACTCACCTCTTCAATCTGGCTTTTAATGTGACTTTAACCATATATTTATTTATTTTCACTATATCTGTAAAGCGTCTTTGAGCACCTGTAAAAGCGCTAACAAATTAAATCTATTAGCTTCCAACAAGTCTGTAAAAAGTAATGTGTGGTACGTAAAGTGTCGCCCAGAAATTTGGCTGACCTCATTTTGTTAATGTATTTTTTTGTGGCGGAACAAAGCTGTTGGTATTTTACTGAAGCAATATGACCCAGCACTGAATTCCACAGGCACACATTCAATTACAGCCTGTGCCGCTGAGAATCACACAGGATTGCAGTTGAAGATGTACAGCCCGTTATGAGGGAAACAGACACTATCCACGGGGTCAGCCCTTTGCAAATGGTTTCCATTGCCAAGTAAAGACAGGATAATGCTGAAAAGGGATTATATATGTCACACGCTAGTGTGAGGTTCTTTTTTATATACCAGCAACTCATTTCCACGTCAAAGAATAGAGGACCAAAGGACAGATTTTAGGTAATTTATTATACTCAATAAATTACGGTTTGAATACTAAAATAGATCTATATTAAAAACAACAAGGTAATAATACAAAGGTAGACAATACTAGTTAAAATAGCTCCCAGGTAAAACTGGTTGGAACCGAGACCAAGCAGAATTATTGTCTTTAAGAATACTGTCATCAATGGCAGAGTCCAGTAATATTCCACACGGGGGGGGGGGGGGGGGGGGGGGGGGCTTTTCCCCGAGTCAATCCGTCAGGACTCGCTGCCTCGTCCTCCTCGGTGTCTCTCCTAGGCGCCGCCTCTCGTCACTCCTCCACTCTGCAACACTGATGAGAGAGAGAAAGCCCTCAGTGGCACAGACGCTCAACAGCAAAAACACCACACAGACAAACAGCTGGGTTAGCCGGTTCCCTTTACTTAGCTGTTTTCAAGCGTTGTATTGTGGTCTCCCCCGGTCCGATTGCTCCCAGCGTCTCTGCTCCGCTTCCTGCTTTCTCGTTCGTCCTTCTCCTTGCACCTCCTCCTGTCTTTTTCCTCCTGTTCAGCTGTGTCTGATTGCTTAAAAACAAAATACCGTTCACTATCGGCCAATCATGCGCCATGGGGGGGGGGGGGGTTTGTCCAGTCAGACGCAGCCGGTTTCAATAATGTCAATCCCAAGAAATAAACCAACAAGATTCACAGATAAAATCACTCCATTAAAAACCACAGCACAAGTAAAAAAACATGCAATGATCCTTATAAAATCACACCTTAGATATATGTTGATTAAAACCAAACTTGAATAAATAATTAAAACATGCACATTTTGGGATTTCAGGCCAACAGAATACTGCCACTCCGACATGTACAGGAGGCCAAGAACTTATACAAATAGCTTCCAGGCGACATCCCTCAAGCTTGCGTTGAGTGTATAAAGGTGTGAACTTCTGTTCGGTTTCTTATCCTTGGTTAGCTGGAAGAACGTGGCGGACATCTTGGCCTGGGAGTAGGAGGGCAGGGAGAGGAGCTCAGAGCGGCCGCTCTTCAGGCACACTGAGCGGAACAGGTAGAACAGGTTGGACTTCGAGACCCTGGACACTATGTGTCTCTCTAATTGTGTGTTTCTGATGAGTCACCACAGATACAGCAGCCAGCAGCAGAAGAGCAACGTTAGCAGATAACAGCATTTATGTTCCAGAGGCCTGCGGCTCTGCCAACAAGCCTTCCTCTCGCTGGCCTCATCCTCTCCCAGCTTGGCTTCGTTCACATCTGCACGCCACACATCACCTCTCTAGTCAAGGACTATAATGGCCGTTGTTAAGGACTGCGATAAAGCCTTGTAGTCGTCCGGAGACATCGGCATCATGTTGTCGTGCAGTTTGGACGGATGTCTGCACATTTAATCAAAATATCCCTGGAAGGACGTGGCGGACATCTTGGCGTGGACACGCTCAGTCTGTTGCTGGAGGAGACGATAGAGGTTCAGTGAAAGAGTTCATAAAACAAAGAAAACTGGCACAACTGATCATTCACTGCTTCTTGTTTAGCTCGTTTAACTGCCTGCTGCTCACGGTTTTGGGCGATTACATTCAAATATAATGAAGCTTGTGGTTAATTAGCTTTTACTAAAATACAACAGAGCACTTGAGGATATTCAAAATAAAAAGCATTGTTGCCAAGGGTTCTCTGTTTGTTTAGCGTCATTTATCATATTTCTTTGTGACATGAGTGCAAACCCAATTTAAACTGATTATGATACAGTACAGATAATACATTTTCAAACAAACACAATCCCAGGGATTTGTTTGTAGCCTTTATTAACCAGGTGAATCCCATTGAGACCAACGATCTCTTTCTCAAGGAGACCTGCAGCACGTTGGGTACACATACAAACAACAGAACACAACAAGGACACACACAACATAATTACAGGGGTATACATGAGCAACCTATTCACAATGACAGATGTCTAATAACATTTCATCTATCCGAGCTTTAAAAGGATGCAGGGGAACCAACATGCTCATAGTGTTCCAAGCTAGAGGAGCAGCACACATAAAAGCCTTAGTGCCTAGAACAGTCCTAGCACTTGGCACATGTCATAAAACACATCCTGGGATCTCAGGCAATAGCTGCTTGCCACTCTCTGTGAGATCAGAGAGCAGATACAAGATGGTAGTTTACCCAGCATTGCTTTGTAGATGAACATGTACCAATGACTGAGCCTCTGTACAGTTGGTGAAGGCAGACCTGCCCTGGCATACAGGGTACAGTGATGAGTGAGTGCTTTACAGCTAGTAACAAATCTCAGAGCGCTGTGATAGGCAGCATCTAACTTGTTCAGGCAATGGGCAGGTGCATTCATATACACCAGATCACCATAGTCCAGCACAGGTCAAAAGGTCACGGAGCCTTTTCCTGGCCTCAAGCGAGAAACAGGACTTGTTTCTGAAAAAGAAATCTAGCCTAACCCTCAGCTTTTTAAGCAGATTAATGACATGAAGTAAGTGAGACAATCATCAAGCCAGATACCAAGGTATTTATAACAGGTAACCACCTCGAGTACTTGTCCTTGCATAGTAACAATATCCAAAGCAGTGTCTGTAGTATTTTTAGCTGTAGGAAGCAGGACCCAAATGCAGATTAAAGTGACAAAAAACTCCTTTATTTCAAGGCTATACTATTAAATAAAGACTAAACAGGACACTCACCGAGGAACAAGCCATATCACAAGACGAACCGACAAAGACAGACAGAAAAACCAGAACTAAAATACACACAAGACTAATCATACAAACAAGACAAAGGTGAGGAGGGAGGAGAAAACACAGGGGCACCAGGTGAACACAATCGGGTAATCAGGGAGGGAAAACAGACAGAAGGCAACAGGCAAAACAGCAGGTGAACACTTTTCAAAACAAAACAGGAAACCAAAGACAGAAAAAGACAAGACAAAACACAACACAGACAGATCTTGACAATTACCTTGGTTTTCTCAACATTTAAAAGAAGCTTTAGTTCAGAGAGCTGAGTCTGAATAATGTTAAAAACAGCCTGTAATTTAACACCAGCCTCCTGAATGGAGGGACCTGCACAGTACATCACGGTATCATCCGCATAGAAATGTAAAGTAGCTCCATCCACCTTTTCACCTAAACTGTTGATGTAGATGGAGAATAAAAGTGGACCTGAAACAGAACCTTGGGGAACACCATTTGTAATGTTCAACCACTCAGAAGACAGCCCATCAAAGTGAACACATTGGGACTCACAGGGAGGGGGGGGGAGCTCCAACAAGCCGTGTAGGACACAAACTATACAGAGATGCTGTTTGAGAAACCAATGTGAGTTTGGAACATTGCACAATGTGAATCTATTTTAGTAGACCTCAACAATGAAATAAAGATCAGTCATACGCTGACTTCCATACTTTTGGAATTGTGTTAGTGCTGAGGGAGAGGTTAAAAAGAGTAGTGAGAGGTGGAGCAATAACATCTGCAGCTATCTTTAAAAAGAAAGGTTCTACGTTGTCCGGGCCAGCCGGTTTCCTAGGATCTAACTTGGTTAACCTCTTAAGCCCTGAGCCTGTTTTTCAGGTTTCAGGCTCGAAAATGCCACTAATACAACAAAGACTATATCTTCACTTCTAAAAGGGGTAAATTAATAATCTTTTCTCTCAAAGTAATGATAACCCTGTGAGTTTGATGTAGAAGTGTCAGAATCAATATAGATGTTTTTATTTTAAAGTAAATTCAGATGGAACATAGTAAAAACATGTAAATTCTAATGTCCGCCTAAAAAAAAACCATTACTTATAGTAAAAACCACCCTTGAATGATGGGTTAGTAGACTAAAAGCTTTAGGAATCCAAACTATAACATATAATAAGTACCCTGTATCAAGATTGATGCAAAACAAGTGAAATTTGACCTTTTTAGAGAGGTTTAGAAAAATAAAGTCCAGGCGGACTCACCTCTGGGTAATTTGGGAACCATCAGTTCCATTTGAACTTTTTCACTGTAAAAATCATTTTATTACTTTGAATTTTCACTATAGGTATTCATTCCATCCAAATACAACTGTTGTGAAAAAAAAAAATATAAGAACATACTCTGTTATCCTCTTAGGCAAGGCAAGTTTATTTATATAGCACTTATAGGCCCCACGGACCGAAATCGCGTCATTTGCAGGAAACAACGTCTAAGGAACCTTACTATTTAATAAACTATGAATATTTTATATCCATATAACGGGAAAAAACTCATTTAACTGATCTTTTTCATTTATTTTTTCAAAAGAACCATAATGCTAACAGTGAGCATCTGAATTAGCCCCGAGCGAAAAATGCTAACCTATTACTGCACCGAAAATCACTCCTAGCTCCCTTATTACTTATCCTAGCTGCACATCCAACACATCGTTTTTGATCGTAAAGACACAGAATCTAACGGTGCCCACCTCAACACTGAAAGATATAAACTTGCGACGTTATCAACAAAAACGTACATAAAAACAAGTGGCGCTAGGCTAATGGCTTACCTTCCTCTTTGCCTGGTCTAAACTGGTCTTCAATGGCATTAAAACGATAAAAACGATGATGTAGTTAATCCATAGGTTAATATCCAATGGGGCTGTGTCCCCTTTGAAATGTTCTGATAATCTATAAGCAATAAAACTGCAATTCCGTTATCTGCTGTCCGCTCTGTCCTCCGTGCGATCTGGGTCCTGCTGTAATGCCTGCTGTTACGTAGTAAACAATAAATGAAGCCGCCTGCGTAAAGTACTTAAACTGGCTGGCATTCTTTATACTTTACGCAGGACCATATCTCTGGAACCCATTGGTCGATTTGTGTGATTTACACCTTTTTCTTAACCATCAGAACCAATAGAATCGATGGGCAGTTCCCAAATCAACGTAAACATTACCATAGCGGACGTAATAGAGAAGCGAACAAAGCATATCTGAAAGTGCACGCCTGGACGGCAACATTTTATACCCAGTATATTGCCATAAATATGATGAAGGATTATCAGTCAACATTTCTACGTGACACAAAGACATTGGATTAACCTTGAGCGGCGTTTTTATTCCGGTGAACACAACTTTTGATCACAAATCAAAGACGAAATTATTGTAATATTTTTTAAACCGGATGTTGTTTACTTTCTCTTTTCTGGCTGATAGCTCCGCAATTCGGGGTCCTACAGTGATGATATTATATGTCTGGAATCTGTGGAGTCTCAGCTTTAAATCGTATATCTTGTTTGTGCAGTTACGATAAGTAATAAGGGCATTTCTACCGTGAGTGCTGTGCAAAATCCGTTAGCATTAGTTAGCATTTTTTCGCTCCATGCTAATTCAAAGGCTTGGTATTACTCTTGTGTTTCTTTTAGCTAAAAATGGTTCACATTGTCAGTTAGCGGAGTTTCTTAGCGTTAAAAGGGTATGGAACATTAATAGTTTCATAAATGTTAAGAAGCCCTGAGACATAGTCTCGTAAAAAAACTGTGGGGGGGGGTCCACTGGGGGGACCCTCGGGCTTAAGAGGTTAAAGCTTCACGAACAACATCAACAGTAAAAGGAGTAAAACTAAAAGGGTTTTCCAGACCACATTGTTCAGAGTCACGGATTGGGGTGTTCACAGAAGCAGAATTAGAAACAGAATCAAATAGAGAACCACAAGACACAAAATGCTCATTAAAGCAATTTAGCATAGTAGCCCTGTCCGATATAGAGCCAGATGCTGTGGTAAGGCACGGAGGTAGCTCATTACGGATATCACCGGTGGATATCGATTTTATGGCTTTCCAAAGGTTCCTAGGATTATTTAGGTTTTCTGTGGAAACTGACCGATAGTACTTCGACTTAGCACTTTTGATTTGTGAAGTAAAGCTATTCCTTAGCTGCCTGAAACGCAGCCTCTGAGCCCGATCTCCTAGCCTTTGCCCAGGCCTTGTTTCTCTCATGAAGGAGACAAGACAGTTCAGCAGAGAACCAAGGATTGTCTCGTCCCTTCACTCTAAATGTACGCAGGGGTGCATGTCTATCAATGATCTCCATAAAACCAAGATAAAAATAAGACCATGCGGTTTCTACATCAGCACACAGGTCGAGGTTGAGATGTGGATGGTTTTTCTTGGGGCTGCACGGCTTCAGGTGTTCTGATTAGTGCACCACATTCAGCTTTTAAAGGGCTAAACTATCCGATCAGTTTGAACCTAGGGTCCAGTAGTGTTGCCAATGACATGATGCTCATTGATTGGAGCCTCTCTCTTAGCTGCCTTAACAGATGTTCTCCCATTTCTTTGACCACTGCTACTGCGGTTTTTGCCATCTCCTCATGAAGCATTTGCTCCAGCATTTTGTGGAGGGGCACAACCTTGGAACCAGATACCTTTTTCTCCTCAGAAGCTCAATGGTGGCATCATTGAATCCAGAGAGAGACACCGACTTATGGTGGTGAACTCAGCAGAGGTCAGTGTGGTGATTTCCGTGTTCAAACTAATGCCGCACCAACTGGTTCTCTGAGGTCCACCAGACGTTGCAACATGTGAAATGTGCTGTTCCAGCGGGTCTCCGCGTCTTGCAGGAGCTTCAGTGTGGGCCTTCTAATTGCCTTTGCACCGTATTGAAGATTATTATCATCTGATATTTGGGAAGTGTGTTACATTTGAAATGGCAGAAAGTCTTGTTGCAACTTCCAGATATTAAAAGAGGCCCCTTGAGTTTCTCTGGAAATTATCAATAGTAGCAGTTAAGTGAATACTGTTTAAACAATACCTGTGTTTGTGTTTTGTATTGGTTTCTCTGTTTTATCCTTTCATAAATGTGAGGACTAAAACTTGCTCAAACATTCCGGGGTGCTTGGTGTAAACAGGTTTTATTGCTCTGTGGGGGAGGTATAGATGGCAGGGTGAGAGTTGGATGAGAGTTCCTTCTGCTTAAGATCTCCAGTATGTCATGTTTCAGGGAAGTCAACATATCTTGAATAGTATATGTGTGTGTTTAATTACTTTGTATTCATAATAAGCAGTCTGTGTAACCAGAAGCTGAATATATGAGTATTAATATGTATTATCTTTGTGAACAAAGGGATACAGCTCAGGCCTCTGGAATGTGCAGGAAAGTGTGTGTGTGAAAGTCTATGCAGGAAAGTGAGATAACGGACGCCAGATACATTTTATTACCATCTCAGAGACACTTGTTTATTATCCTGGCTGGCTCGCGCTGATTCGCTAAGAAAAGTCATCTTTTACATCTTCCAATGAGATACACTGACTCGGCTCCTCCGGTGATTTTTGGGTATAAAAGCTGGGTTTGAATTTAGTTCATTCTCTTTTTCCTCCTGCTGCGAAGACCGAAGAATCCCACCAGCACGAGAAACTAGAGCAGGGGCGCTCCTAATTATATTGAATTGTATTGCATTATTGCCTTTTATAATTAAAACAGATTATTGTTTAACTGGTATCCTGGTGTTTTCTGATTTTCCCTACTGTTATGATTTCAAGCAGCTCGCCAAAACGACACGCTGGGCAGAGGTGGGTTGTAAAAACCATCTTCTGCCGCAACAACCGATACAAGCTTCTCCTTTAAAATAAAATTAAAGATGTATTTAATTGTCAAAGTAGAAGTAACATAAACATAGCATTATTACTATGCATCACTAACCAATGTTAGAAAGGTCAAAGCACATTAGCAAGAAAAACGGTAAATTCAAAACCTGCCGGTCAAAATGTCCAGTAATAATTAGGGATGCTCCGATCAATCGGCCGCCGATATTATCGCTTAATAGTTTGATTGGTGCTAGACCTAACACAATTAACTATTTGATCTACCTCTGGAACAACCTAAGCTGGTTATAAATATGTTTATTCTTCACTTTACTGGATTAACTGCATGAGTCTGATACAGAAGAGAGAGAGAGGAGAGGCTCCGTTTATTTCTCCCGTCTTATTACTCAAAGTTAATGTAAACTTTTGAATAATGTAGTTATTATTCAAATATTTTTATTGATTTTCCACATATAACAAACAGCAGCACTCAGCATTCAAAAATACAGCACACACAGAAAGTATACAAAATATCAATTGACATCCAGAGGAGATACAAAATATGTATATAGAAAGTAAACGTACACATAAATTATGAAATTAAAAACTACATGGTTAAATAACCAAAAGTAAAAATGAAAACATAAATGAATAAAAAACAATGTGGGGGGGGGGGTTACGTTGGCTACGTTATTTCAATGTTCGAGAATTCATTCTCAAAGTAGGACAGAAATGGTTGCCAGACCTTATAGTACTTTGCGATAGAGCCCCGGGTAGTGTGCTTTAGCTGCTCAAGTTTCAGATGGGACATTACTTCCTCTACCCAACGCTTGTGAGACGGCGGTGCAGCCTACTTCCAACTAAAGAGTATCAGACGCCTAGCAAGTAGGGTAGAGAATGCCACAGCCTCAGCCTGATCAGTTGTTATTCGTGTCTCCTGTGTGACCACGCCAAATAATGCCGTCAGTGGGTTAGCATCCACCGCCGTGTTACACATGTACGAAAAGGTTTTAAATATACCAGTCCAAAAAGGGGCCAGTTTTGGACAGAGCCAAAACATGTGACTTAGGCTGGCCGGGTCCCGACTGCACCTGATGCAGGTTGGGTCTAGACCTGGGTAAAATCTGGCCAGTTTACTTGCAGATAGATGTAACCTATGCAAAACCTTAAATTGTAGCAGCCCATGTCTAATGCACATTGAGGATGAGTGGACAAACCGAATTGCTGCCTGCCAAATAGTATCTGATATAGTTATTCCCAGCTCTTCCTCCCATTGCCTCATTAAGTGATTAAGCGACGGAGCGGCGACCCTCTGAATATTGTCATATAATACAGATATCAGATCCATATTTAAACAGTCATCAATCCAGGTACTCTGTGGGGCTGCTAGAGAGAAGTAGATCCTGACATAACTACGTATCTGCAAATATCTGAAGAAACATGACTGTGGGATATTAAAATCCTTCTTTAACTGCTCAAAATAAATAAAGTGTCCATTTTTAAAAAGATCTTTAACACACCTAATCCCTCTCCCATGCCATAACCGAAAAGATGGATCAGTGAGAGATGGAGAAAAATTTACATTTGCCAGAATTGGGGAAGCAACAAGTGCCTGTTTGTGTTTGAAATGAATTCTAAACTGAGTCCATATCTTTAGAGAGCCTTAGATGACTGGGTTATTCGTCCAGTAGTTTTTACTCGAGGGTAGTGGAGCGCAAATTAAAGAGCAAAGTGACACTGGATTACTTGAATGCTGCTCCATTACAGACCAAACTGGGGATTCGTCCGTCACATCAACCCAAAACATCAGCTTGTGGATGTTGGCAGCCCAATAATAATACAAATAATTGGGTAAGGACAAACCACCCTCCCCCTTTGGCCTTTCCAAATACTCTTTCCTAATTCGAGGTACAGTTTTATTCCAAATGAAAGTGGAAGTGCATTTATTTAATTCCCTAAAGAAGGATTTAGCGATGAAGATTGGGATTGCAAAAGTTGTTTTTCAACAGTTGAGTAATTTCTTGCATTTAAATAACTGTTTGGATGTGTTCCAGTCAGGCTTTCGTCCAAACCACAGCACTGAGACTGCTCTTGTAAAGGTCTTTAATGACATCCACTTAAACACAGACAGTGGCAGAACTTCAGTGTTAGTATTATTAGATCTCAGTGCTGCGTTTGACACTGTTGACCACAACATATTACTAGACCGACTGGAAAACTGGGTGGGACTTTCGGAAACAGTTCTAAATTGGTTTGAATCCTACTTAAAGGACAGAAACAACTTTGTTTCTATAGGTAAATACACATCTGAGTTGACAAATATGACATGTGGGGTACCTCAAGGCTCCATCTTGGGGCCTCTTCTCTTTAACGTCTACATGCTTCCACTGGCTCAGATAATGAAGAACAACAAAATAAGTTACCATAGCTATGCGGATGACACACAAATTTATGTAACAATTTCACCAGGAGACTATGCTCCAATTCAAACACTGAGTAAGTGCATTGAACAAATCAATGACTGGATGTGTCAGAACTTTCTCCAATTAAACAAAGACAAAACTGAGGTAATGGTTTTTGGAGCCAAGGCAGAACGTTTAAAAGTTAGCGCTGAGCTTCAGTCTGCAATGTTCAAAACAACAGATAAAGCCAGAAATCTAGGTGTAGTCATGGACTCTGACCTGAGTTTCAACAGTCATATTAAAACAGTTACTAAATCAGCCTACTATCACCTAAAGAATATATCTAGGGTTAAAAGACTAATGTCACAGCAGGATTTGGAAAAACTTGTCCATGCTTTTATCTTCAGTAGACTCGACTACTGTAATGGTGTCTTCACAGGTCTCACTAAAAAATCTATTAGAAAGCTGCAGCTGATTCAGAACGCCGCTGCTCGAGTCCTCACTAACACTAAGAAAGTGGATCACATCACTCCTGTTCTGAAGTCTTTACACTGGCTTCCTGTGTGTCAAAGAATAGATTTCAAAATACTGCTGCTGGTTTATAAAGCACTGAATGGTTTAGGCCCAAAATACATTTCTGACCTCCTGCTAAATGATGAACCATCCAGATCTCTCAGGTCTTCAGGGACTGGTCAGCTTTCTGTCCCCAGAGTCAGAACTAAACATGGAGAAGCAGCGTTCAGTTATTATGCTCCAAATATCTGGAACAAACTCCCAGAAACCTGCAGGTCCGCTGCAACTCTGACTACTTTTAAATCCAGGCTGAAGACTTTTCTTTTTGTCGCTGCTTTTAATTGAACTATTCACATCTTAGACTGCACTGTAACTTTTATTCATGTATTTTTTTCTTTTAATGTTTATTTTATTTGCTTTTCTTTTTAATGACTGATTTTAAATGCCATTTTCTTAATGTCTTTCATTTTTTGTAAAGCACTTTGAATTGCCTTGTGTTGAAAAGTGCTATATAAATAAACTTGCCTTGCCTTTCCTGAAACAGAAATAAGAACCTGGGCATGATCGTCATTTTAACAGAATTAACCCTGCCAGCTAGTGACAGGGGGAAAGTCGACCATCTCTCCATGTCCAGTTTAGCCTTATCAAGCACTATTTTAAAATGATTGTCCATCAGATCTTTGTATTTGTAAGTGACACAGACACCTAGGTATGTAAAGCTGTCCTCACACACAGTGAAAGGGAAGTTCTGATATGACATTTGACGTGCTTTATCATTTATGGGGAATAGAACACTTTTACTCAGGTTCAGTTTATAGCCTGACACACGGCCAAACTCGGCGATAAGTTCCAAGGCAATAGGTATAGTGGCATGGGGATCCGAAAGAAAAAGAAGAAGATCATCCGCATAGAGCGACAACTTATGCAATTCTCCCCCCCTTTGTACTCCAGTTAGACTAGCGGTCTCTCTTAACAGTATTGCCAGGGGCTCTATAGCAATATCGAATATCTGGGGGCTCAGTGGACAACCCTGTCGTGTCCCACGGAAAAGTGGGAAATAATGAGACATTATCCCATTAGTTTGAATTGAAGCTTTAGGCGCTGTATAAAGGATCTTGATCAGCCAACAAAAAGTAGGGCCGAAGCCGAACTTCTCAAGCACAGTGAACAGGTAATTGTATTCAATCCTATCAAACGCCTTCTGTGCATCCAAGGATATAATAAGTTCAGGTTCGACATTGTTGGGCTGGTAGATAACATTGAACACACGGCGGAGGTTGCTTGAAAGTTGTCTACCCACAATGAAACCAGTCTGATCTGGATGTATCAATTTAGGCATAATTTTCTCAAGCCTCCCTGCTAGGACCTTGGTTAGAATTTTATAGTTGCAACATAAAAGACTAATCGGGCGATATGATTCACACAACAACGGATCTTTATTCTTTTTGAGTAATAGTGAGATAGAGGCCTGCGTCATAGTTGAGGGAAGAGCCTTTCTAACCAGGACCTCCTCGAATACCTTTACTAATAGCGGCAGTAGTTTAGGGGCAAACTTCTTAAAAAATTCACTTGGATAACCATCAGGGCCTGGTGCTTTTCCAGGCTTCATTTTTTTTAATTGCGTTGTCAATCTCTGTTAAAGTTATATTTCTCTCCAGTCCAGATTTGTCTGATTCATCCAAGGAGGGCATTTCAATTTTACTGAAGAAGTTATCTACTAATTCCTTGCTACTTGCCCCCGAGGTGTACAGATTCTCATAGAAAGACTGGAACTGGGCATTAATGTTTTTTTGGTCTGTGACAATATTACCTTTCTCATCCTTTATTGCAGATATAAAACCTGCTGTTGCTGACTGTTTAAGTTGATGGCACAAAAGCTTGCTGGCACGCTCCCCATGTTCGTAGAAATGAAAGCGTGATTTTAAGTGAAGTTCTACAGCGTCCCCATTGGACAGAGAATCAAATTCTGTCTGAAGCGAAATTCTCTCCTTGTAAAGATTCTCCGAAGGCGATACTGAATGTAATCTGTCAATCACTTTAATCCTATCAATCAATTCTGTAGCTCGTTTTAATTTCCTTTTATTTTCACCAGTGTTATAAAATATCACTTGCCCCCTTACATATGCTTTCATGGTTTCCCATAGTGTGAAATAACTTATCTCTGGGGACTCATTGATTTCGAGAAAGAAATCAATTTGTGTGTTTATAAAGTCAACAAAGTTTTTTTCCGCAAGCAGCCTAGGATTAAGGCGCCATACGCGTTGACTGAGTGTATTTTCCGGAAAATGGAGCTTCAAAAGTACTGGGCAATGGTCTGATATGACTATACTGTTGTATTCCACCTGTGTAGTTATGGGCAATCATTTTTGGTCTATTAAAAAACAATCAATTCTAGAGTAGGTTTGGTGTACTGGGGAGAAAAAAGAGAACGGTTTGGAAGTCGGGTATTTAAATCTCCAGGGGTCAATCACTCCGTAGGCTTGAATGAATGTATTTATGCAGCTTGCGGATTTATTAGGTGTGGTGACCTTACTGCCAGAACGATCTAGCACAGAGTCTCGGACACAATTTAGGTCCCCCCCTAATATTAATTCATGCGAGTCTAGGCCTGGCAACAGTGAGAAAAGATTCCTGAAGAAATCAACATCATCCCAATTTGGGGCATACACATTCGCAAGCACTACTGGCTTATTGAACAGTTTACCTTGAATAATTATGTAACGACCATTTTTGTCCCTTATGGATTTTGACTCTTCAAACTGCACATCTCTGTGCAGGAGAATAGCTACCCCCCTGCTCTTGCTATTAAAATCAGAGTGGAAAACCTGTGTAAATCCTGCTCTTTGAAGCATTAGCTGGTCTTTATTTAATAAATGAGTTTCCTGTAAATATGCTATTTCAGTTTTTAATTTGTTTAGATGAGAAAACACCTTGCTTCACTTAACCGGGTGATTCAATCCCCTTACATTCCAACTCACCACCGTGGTGTCCGCCCTGCCTTTATCTACAGAAGCCATCGATATGGTCCTTCAAATTATGATACTGCATTGGGGAGTCCCTGAGTTTGGTAAAAGGGTTGTAGCCAAAAAACAAAACAAAAAAGGGTGGGAAGGGGAGGATGAGCACTTATACATTTTCACAAACATAAAACACAATGACAACACGACAAACGTTATGCTTGTCTCCCGACTGCTTGCACTTCCAGTAAACCTCTTCTCCTAAACTGCTTACCATGCGAGCCCCCCATGAGAACTGAACAATTAACTCAATCATTAGCTCATTCTCTTCAGCTGACCAGGCAATGCTGAATATAGCTACATCCTAGTTTGAAATATCAGCTAGGTAATGTAACAGCCCTGAACATGTTATGGCTCAATAATATAAAACGTTAATGACCCATATGGTTACACAATGATATTATTGTCCGTTGCGTGACTTGCCTCAAATTTTTTCCCAGCAAGAACAATACAGAAAAAAGATACGTTATCAAATGGGAAATCCTGAGAATTTTAGATATGGAGAAAAAAAAAAATATATATATATCTCCCAAACATAACCACATATATATTGTCCGGCCGAGTTGTTTCTCGTCTCCATCAACAGCATATGGAGCTGGAATTTTAGCCCTTGGCCAATACTCACCAAAACATGTCCATTATGAAGCCTTGCGCACCATCTTGTTAAGAACGAACTACTTTGCCAGTTTTGGATCGCTGAAACTTGCCTCGTGGCCCCCCGATGTTGTGATCATCAGTATGGCAGGGTATTTCAGGCCGTAGCACACTCCCTCGCAGCTCCGCAGCAGCCCTCTCACCTCGGTAAAGGCTGCCCGCTGTTTACTCACCGCCTGAGTAAAGTCCGGCAGAAGCCGGATCTGGTCACCGTCGGGGGTCGTCACTGATTTCATCTCTATTGCTTTCTTTAGCAGCGATTCTTTTTCGGAGAGATAGTGGAATTTCACAATAAAAGCCCGCGGTGGGAGCCCGTCTTGTGTCGCTCTGCTGCGGAGAGCGCGGTGTGCCCGGTCCAGGGTCGGGGGCTTGTCGAGACCAAGGGAAACTTTTAGCATATCAGCCACAAACTGAGATGGGTGCTTCCCATGCTCCCGTCCTTCCTTCACTCCTATAATGCGGATATTACAGCGACGTGATCTTGCCTCCAAATCCTCGCAACGGTCCCTCAGTGTGGCCAGTTCTTTTTTCATATCAGTAACATCTGATGTCATGCAGGTGATTGAGTCCGAGTGGTTGCTAACCTCAGCCTCCAGCTCAGATACTCGGCCCTCAGTTACTTCAATTCTTTTGTTGACTTGTTCCACCACACTTCGTAATTCCGTCCGAATCTGGGTAGTCTGTATTTTGAGTTCCGCCGATTGGGCTATGGCCTTTTCTTCCATTTTCGCCACCAGGTCCTGTTTAAGAGACGCAATAGCGTTAAGTACCACGTGTTGGTCGTTGATGTCTGCGTCGTCTGCCAGGTTAGCATTAGCGCTAGCCTCCGCCGCCGACCCCAACTTGTTGTTTCCCTGGCGATTTTTTGGCATATTTACTCAGCAATCGTCTGGCTATGGATATAACTTGTGTATCAAGTCGCTTGGAGTCCGTTCAAGTGGTTTTAAAAGAGCAATATTCTGACATTAGTCGTTCTCATGAGCTCAACAAAACTCCGTCTCTACATGGCGCTGCCCTCACCGGAAGCCTTGAATAATGTAGTTCATCTACTATGAGTAGTTTGTTTGAATGTAATAATTATCTTGTTTGTGGAATCATTTATTGAAAAATGAATCTGAACTTTTCGATCTGTTACGATTATAAACTGAAGCAATATAAAAATGAGCCCCATGAACTGAGTTTTAAACATCAGCATATCCGGTCCTAGTCCGGTGATTACCGGCTAACGGAAACCCTACTACACAATTCTTTATTATGATTATTGAAACATGACCGGTAAGTTTCAAATTTGTCCCGACAAGGACATTTAAAAAAAAAAAAAAAGTGATTTTAGTTTTTTCAAAGGTAAAAAGGTTCATGATGCAGGTAATGCCAGTCGGCTGACAGATTGAATAAAGAGACGAGGAAACGTTAATTAAGTCACAATTAAAGTTCTCAAGGTAGCACAGATAAGTGCGAGCAAAATACAAGTATTTGAACATATACATGGAATGAAGTAGGAACCAGTAATAAATACAAAGTAAATATATATTGCATGGTCTTATTAGAAATGACTGCAAATGCGATGCAGAATTATTCATTGGGTGACATTTTCCTTTTTGCCAAATCCGTCGTTTGTATTGTTTGTGAATAATTTTAAGTCTGCATCTTATTGTATTCCCCCTCCCATTATTTTAACTTCTGTCACTCTTCCTCCGACATCTACAGTTAACTCACACACTAATACATTTATTTTCACAGTATCATTCAAAATCCAAGAGAACCATGACAGACATTTAATTGAGAAGCAACCTGAAATGAACCGGAAACACATTGGAGTGGCAGCCCGCGTGTTAGCCCGTTAGCTTGTCAGATGTAATTGACTTTCCACAGAGTTCCTGTCACTCTCCCACTGTAATGTGACTCATGCAGAGAAGCTTTGAGAAGAAGAAAGAGTCACAGGTAGAATGTCCTCATAATGCTTGAGTAATGGAGTATGCATACGAAGCTGAGAGAACAGTGAAACCTGTGCCTCTGTCGCAGCAGTTCACTGAAGCGAGGGTTACAGAAATATTGTGTCTGTTACTTTGTATTGTTTATGCAATCTTTTTTTGTACTACTCATGAATTTTGTCAGTAATGATGCTATTCTTCAGACTTTCCTGTTGCTTACAGAGGACACCTGTTATAGTTTGCACTTCTTATCTGCACTGTCCCTTTGCTGTAACAATGTCGATATCCCTGCTGTGGGACGAAGACAATATTTCTGATTTGAGGCATGGGTGGCCTGTTCCTTGAGCAAATGCCTCCGTTCAACATACTGCCCCAAAACAACAGGACAAGGACACGATTAGTGTACACAGCACACATTTGCAAATAGAGTCACCTGCCTAGGGTCACAATGTCTCATAACATAATGATTTTGTGTTAAAAGATGTGAATATATTTAGCTGACATGGTGACAGTAAGCTCTGGCTGTCAGTTTTATACAGATTTCAAATGCTGTTGCAAGCACGTTTTTTTTATCTTATTCAAATGCTTGCGACTGACAGGAAAAACAGAATGGGATATAACCTGTTATTGGCAGCGTACACATTCAATAAAAAACCTACACAAAGGAATATGGATACGTGACATCACACATATACTTAGAGCCAGTTATCAAAAAAGACATGTTCTTATGCTCACAACATAATGCATTTGGATGGGGTTGAGGTTCTCCCTTAGGAAAGTTTGGGTCTCTCTGCTGGAACTGCTACCCCCGCGACCCGACTAGATAAGCGGGAGCAGATGGATGGATGGATCAGTACATGTTCATATAAACACTTATTTCTAGTCCGGCTCTACTCACCTTTCTTAAAGCTCCTTTGTGGGTTCCCTGTCAGAGGGAAGTCATACCCCCTAGAAGGTTTGGACCTCGGTATTTAGGAAATCCTAGATACGGCCCTGGTTGTAGAGATCTTAACCTAAGCACCATCATCAATCTGCAACACTTTGCTTAATGACCAAATACATACACAACTAATGATATCCCATCAGCCTCAGCTGTATGTTGAATAAAGTGCTAATTAGCAGATGTTGGCATGCTGACATCTGCATTTAGCTCAAAGCACAGCTGTGCCTACCCTGCAGTCACAGGAACACAAAGGCCAGCAAATTGGATGTTAAACACAATTATAATCCTACACATTAAGCTCAAGTTCTCAAGTATTGTTATCTTAAAATTGTAATGAATCATGAATATAATAATTAGCAATATGGCTGCAGAGCAGTAGTAGAGAAACCTATCAATGAAAGGAACAGCAGGACAGATCGTTTGATATAGATGTGAACTTCAAAATAACACCAATTCTTGATTCAAGAAGATCTGAAATGTATTTTGGCCTGAGAATATCGAGTGCTTTGTTTTGCAAACAAAAGGGACTTCCAGGCGTGTGCAAGTTAAAAATAAAACGCTTTTACTTACTAACACGAGCACATGGTCTACGAAGTCTCTTCAACTGCATTTGTTCACATTATCGAACATTCATTAAACATCAAATATCAAAACGACACGCTTGACCTTTAGTCAAGCTCATATTTCATACAGGTTGTTGAATGTGGAAATAATATACTACAACATATAAAGTGATTCAGGACCATGTACATACTAGCTGCACCAGCCATAAAGGCCACAGTTCTCTTGGTTCTTGCTGGGAGCTTTGGCACCGGTGTTTTCAATAAGCTGAAGTTGTTTGAATTGGCAACAACACAAAGCGCACACTATACTAAACAGAAATGGGTTTACACAATATCATGCCAAGTGAGCACACAATTAAAGGCGATGTTGTCAGATGTTCTGCCTTTTCCAACAGGCTCCAGTGTGATTGTCTGGCCATTAAACCTTCCTTATCCCACTGACTTTCAGCTGATTTAACAACATTATTTCTGCCTCCGGAAAATAACTTTGCCTCCCAGAAATGTTTGTACAACTCAAACTCCAATCTGCATTTACACCAATGAGCGCAGCATCACGGACACAGACTCCGGCATGAGTTGAAATGGGGCGTGAGCCACTTAACTGCTTCAGAGGCGAACACACACTTAAATGCTTCCAGTGAGAAGAAAATATGGGTCCCGATCCGTATTTCGCAGTGAAATCGTCTGAGCAGAACTGGTAGCTTAAAGGGCTTATAGGCTTCATAACCATGTTTTCACAGCCAAGCCAGCGCCGCACAGAAAAGCCTGAGAGGCTAATGTGACAGAAGGAGCTGGATTTAGGAATTATTGACAAACACATCAAAGAAGGTTTTCTTGACTTCTGTCAGCAAGGAGAAATATAGCAATACCAAGGCTCTCTCTCTGGGCACATTTCATATCATTACTCGTGTTGTGTAAAGCTGAACAATGTGTATGCAGCTTGATGCTATGAACAAGTGCTCTGCCAAAGAAAGTAGAAGAGGACAAAGACAAATCTAAATTGTGTGCAGAAGGTGACAGTCCCTTAAGAGTAAAAAGATGCATCTTGCAGGAGTTTTACTCTTTGGAAATAATAACAAAACATATGCTATATGTTTTTTTTTCAAATATATGACCTGTGTCTCGTCAAATGTTAGTTATGTATTTTGTCATTTCCTGTTTTATTTTGTACTTACCTCTTCTCTTGTCTCTCATTTCAGGCCCTGTTTCTTCCTCCATCGTCAGTGTCTGCCCTGATTGTTTCCACCTGTTCCCACTCACCTCATGTTCAAATAGTCCTGTCTCTGCCCTGATTGTTTCCACCTGTTCCCACTCACCTCATGTTCAAATAGTCCTGTCTCTGCCCTGATTGTTTCCACCTGTTCCCACTCACCTCGTGTTCAAATAGTCCTGTCTCTCCCCTGATTGTTTCCACCTGTTCCCACTCACCTCGTGTTCAAATAGTCCTGTCTCTGCCCTGATTGTTTCCACCTGTTCCCACTCACCTCGTGTTCAAATAGTCCTGTCTCTCCCCTGATTGTTTCCACCTGTTCCCACTCACCTCGTGTTCAAATAGTCCTGTCTCTGCCCTGATTGTTTCCACCTGTTCCCACTCACCTCGTGTTCAAATAGTCCTGTCTCTGCCCTGATTGTTTCCACCTGTTCCCACTCACCTCGTGTTCAAATAGTCCTGTCTCTCCCCTGATTGTTTCCACCTGTTCCCACTCACCTCGTGTTCAAATAGTCCTGTCTCTGCCCTGATTGTTTCCACCTGTTCCCACTCACCTCGTGTTCAAATAGTCCTGTCTCTGCCCTGATTGTTTCCACCTGTTCACACTCACCTCGTGTTCAAATAGTCCTGTCTCTCCCCTGATTGTTTCCACCTGTTCCCACTCACCTCGTGTTCAAATAGTCCTGTCTCTGCCCTGATTGTTCCCACTCACCTCGTGTTCAGATAGTCCTGTCTCTGCCCTGATTGTTTCCACCTGTTCCCACTCACCTCGTGTTCAAATAGTCCTGTCTCTCCCCTGATTGTTTCCACCTGTTCCCACTCACCTCATGTTCAAATAGTCCTGTCTCTGCCCTGATTGTTTCCACCTGTTCCCACTCACCTCGTGTTCAAATAGTCCCGTCTCTGCCCTGATTGTTCCCACTCACCTCGTGTTCAAATAGTCCTGTCTCTCCCCTGATTGTTTCCACCTGTTCCCACTCACCTCGTGTTCAGATAGTCCTGTCTCTGCCCTGATTGTTCCCACTCACCTCGTGTTCAGATAGTCCTGTCTCTGCCCTGATTGTTTCCACCTGTTCCCACTCAACTCGTGTTCAAATATTCCTGTCTCTGCCCTGATTGTTTCCACCTGTTCCCACTCACCTCGTGTTCAAATAGTCCTGTCTCTGCCCTGGTTGTTTCCACCTGTTCCCACTCACCTCGTGTTCAAATAGTCCTGTCTCTGCCCTGATTGTTCCCACTCACCTCGTGTTCAAATAGTCCTGTCTCTCCCCTGATTGTTTCCACCTGTTCCCACTCACCTCGTGTTCAAATAGTCCTGTCTCTGCCCTGGTTGTTTCCACCTGTTCCCACTCACCTCGTGTTCAAATAGTCCTGTCTCTCCCCTGATTGTTTCCACCTGTTCCCACTCACCTCGTGTTCAAATAGTCCTGTCTCTGCCCTGGTTGTTTCCACCTGTTCCCACTCACCTCGTGTTCAAATAGTCCTGTCTCTCCCCTGATTGTTTCCACCTGTTCCCACTCACCTCATGTTCAAATAATCCTGTCTCTGCCCTGATTGTTTCCACCTGTTCCCACTCACCTCGTGTTCAAATAGTCCTGTCTCTGCCCTGATTGTTCCCACTCACCTCATGTTCAAATAGTCCTGTCTCTCCCCTGATTGTTTCCACCTGTTCCCACTCACCTCATGTTCAAATAGTCCTGTCTCTGCCCTGATTGTTTCCACCTGTTCCCACTCACCTCGTGTTCAAATAGTCCTGTCTCTGCCCTGATTGTTTCCACCTGTTCAAATAGTCCTGTCTCTGCCCTGATTGTTTCCACCTGTTCCCACTCACCTCGTGTTCAAATAGTCCTGTCTCTGCCCTGATTGTTTCCACCTGTTCCCACTCACCTCGTGTTCAAATAGTCCTGTCTCTGCCCTGATTGTTTCCACCTGTTCCCACTCACCTTGTGTTCAAATAGTCCTGTCTCTGCCCTGATTGTTCCCACTCACCTCGTGTTCAAATAGTCCTGTCTCTCCCCTGATTGTTTCCACCTGTTCCCACTCACCTCATGTTCAAATAGTCCTGTCTCTGCCCTGATTGTTTCCACCTATTCCCACTCACCTCATGTTCAAATAGTCCTGTCTCTGCCCTGATTGTTACCACTCACCTCGTGTTCAAATAGTCCTGTCTCTCCCCTGATTGTTTCCACCTTTTCCCACTCACCTCGTGTTCAAATAGTCCTGTCTCTGCCCTGATTGTTTCCACCTGTTCCCACTCACCTCGTGTTCAAATAGTCCTGTCTCTGCCCTGATTGTTCCCACTCACCTCGTGTTCAAATAGTCCTGTCTCTCCTCTGATTGTTTCCACCTGTTCCCACTCACCTCGTGTTCAAATAGTCCTGTCTCTGCCCTGATTGTTTCCACCTGTTCCCACTCACCTCGTGTTCAAATAGTCCTTTCTCTGCCCTGATTGTTTCCACCTGTTCCCACTCACCTCGTGTTCAAATAGTCCTGTCTCTGCCCTGATTGTTTCCACCTGTTCCCACTCACCTCGTGTTCAAATAGTCCTGTCTCTGCCCTGATTTTTCCCACTCACCTCGTGTTCAAATAGTCCTGTCTCTGCCCTGATTGTTTCCACCTGTTCCCACTCACCTCGTGTTCAAATAGTCCTGTCTCTGCCCTGATTGTTTCCACCTGTTCCAACTCACCTCGTGTTCAAATAGTCCTGTCTCTGCCCTGATTGTTTCCACCTGTTCCCACTCACCTTGTGTTCAAATAGTCCTGTCTCTGCCCTGATTGTTCCCACTCACCTCGTGTTCAAATAGTCCTGTCTCTCCCCTGATTGTTTCCACCTGTTCCCACTCACCTCATGTTCAAATAGTCCTGTCTCTGCCCTGATTGTTTCCACCTGTTCTCACTCACCTCGTGTTCAAATAGTCCTGTCTCTGCCCTGATTGTTTCCACCTGTTCCCACTCACCTCGTGTTCAAATAGTCCTGTCTCTCCCCTGATTGTTCCCACCTGTTTCCACTCACCTCGTGTTCAAATAGTCCTGTCTCTGCCCTGATTGTTTCCACCTGTTCCCACTCACCTCGTGTTCAAATAGTCCTGTCTGGGCCCTGATTGTTTCCACCTGTTCCCACTCACCTCGTGTTCAAATATTCCTGTCTCTGCCCTGATTGTTTCCACCTGTTCCCACTCACCTCGTGTTCAAATAGTCCTGTCTCTCCCCTGATTGTTTCCACCTGTTCCCACTCACCTCATGTTCAAATAGTCCTGTCTCTGCCCTGATTGTTACCACTCACCTCGTGTTCAAATAGTCCTGTCTCTGCCCTGATTGTTTCCACCTGTTCCCACTCACCTCGTGTTCAAATAGTCCTGTCTCTGCCCTGATTGTTTCCACCTGTTCCCACTCACCTCGTGTTCAAATATTCCTGTCTCTGCCCTGATTGTTTCCACCTGTTCCCACTCACCTCGTGTTCAAATAGTCCTGTCTCTCCCCTGATTGTTTCCACCTGTTCCCACTCACCTCATGTTCAAATAGTCCTGTCTCTGCCCTGATTGTTTCCACCTGTTCCCACTCACCTCATGTTCAAATAGTCCTGTCTCTGCCCTGATTGTTACCACTCACCTCGTGTTCAAATAGTCCTGTCTCTCCCCTGATTGTTTCCACCTTTTCCCACTCACCTCGTGTTCAAATAGTCCTGTCTCTGCCCTGATTGTTTCCACCTGTTCGTGCTCAAATAGTCCTGTCTCTGCCCTGATTGTTTCCACCTGTTCCCACTCACCTCGTGTTCAAATAGTCCTGTCTCTCCCCTGTCCTGTGTCAGTTCGTCTTGTTTGTTTCCCCGAATAGTCGTGCCAAGCCTCAACTCAGAAAGGATCACTTTCTCTCATGTCAGGTTATGTTGTTTTGTTTATTTTGTAGGCTTAAGTTCTCTTTTTGTTACGCTTGGTTTTTCCTCCTTGTGTTATTTCCACTACCTACTCTGTTAAGAGGGATTTCCTGATCTTTGGAATTAAAGATACTTTTTTACATTTAAGACTTTGTCTCTGGGTCGTGCATTTGGGTCCATCAGTTTTTGTCGAGGTCCTGACATGACCTTTTCATACATGTATTGATTTGTCTGTAAGGGCCAGTTGTATACAGAACGTTTATCTCCAGACGGAGCTGTATGAAATCTAAACATGTGTTCCTTGGGTTGGCGATTGAACACTACAATTTAGGAAATTAATGAATACATTTTTTTATACACTAATGGCGCATTTCCACTACTCGGCCTCGCTCGGCCTCGTTAGGACTGGCTCACTTTATGGCGCATTTCCATTACAGTTTAGTAACGCAGTGTAGGCGGGGCGATCGGCTTTTTGGTGGGTGGAGCGACGCTGCATAAAACTGCCGTGGCGTCATCTTCAATGCGACACAAAACACAACAATGGAGGATGTGGAAGCGATTGTTTACTTGTTTCGTGGCTTTTTATCACAGCAAGCAACCTTTGTTTGGAAATAGGCTGCTTATAGCAAGAGGAAACGCAGAAGAAGCTGACGGGAGGGTTTTGGCAATCCTACAACGCGGCAGAGACGGAGGAGGAGGGCACTGACCTACTGACCTTGACATGCTGCTTGCTGGAATGGGTTAGGGGGAGCTCGTCCTGCCTAGCTGATCGTCTTCTCTGTATTTGGAATGATGCTTTATGTCTGAAAGTCATAGCCTCAAGGTTCTTTATGTCGTCATAGCGACAGTGTAGTTATGACGAGGAACATCTTAGGTCACTGGCTCCTCCAACAGAGCATCACAATAACACAGACGCGCTGTGCACCGCTGTCTCTGTGTAGGTTTGTTCTCTCTTCTCTTTGAAATAAGGAATGTGTTGTTTGAGTCTAGCACAACAAGGGTATTAAGATTGAGCACATTTTACTACATGTATTATTCATAATACCGTTACAGAATAAATATGTAATGTAATAATGTTTTAGAGGAGGACCTCAAGCTAGCAAACTCAATTTCCTGCTTTAAATCTCTTGATATTAACTTTTATCTGATGGTGTTTGTTATATCTTCTCAAAATCAAGATGATGTGAATTTGATTCAGATGATGGTGGCTATTATATTCCTCACTGCAGAGGGACGCCTCGATGATGCCATCTTGCTGTGTGATCGCTTTGGGTGCAATTATTTATCAACAAGAGATGAGATAAGTCAAAGAAGTACTTTATTGATCCCAATTTGGGAAGTGTTTTATTGCAGCAGCATAACAAGTAATGGCATTGTAAAGATAAGACATTTTGGGGCTCTCTGCTGGAACTGCTACCCCCGCGACCCGACCACGGAGAAGATGGATGGAAGATAAGAAATAATCAACAAAGTAAAAATGTTGCATTTACAAATGAACAATAACAAGATATTCTCAGCCAGAGGTTATTTGTTTGTTTTATCACAGAGGCTCGTCTTGCTGAGGAGACGGGCCACGCCGGCTGCCCATTCCCCCTAGCACCTGGTCAAGACTGCAGGAAGGCTAAGTTAAATGTCTGTGCTTGAGCGGCCTCCTCCCTTCTCAAGGTCGCA
The DNA here is from genome assembly GCA_028583405.1 of Pogonophryne albipinna. NCBI lineage: Eukaryota > Metazoa > Chordata > Actinopteri > Perciformes > Artedidraconidae > Pogonophryne > Pogonophryne albipinna. The sequence continues at coordinate 3,463,515 of CM053244.1, read as the reverse complement.
TCCATCTCCCTCCTGCAGGCAGCAGCCGCTAAGCTCAGGTCAAAGTGCCGATCCATCTGGGCCAGATCCTGTCCTCCTCGTTTCCTCTGGCCTGGGTGACGATAAGATGATTATAGCAATAAGAATGAAAAACACAGGACAGGTACAGGTCACACAAGGATATAAGAATAAACAGAACAACAGTAAAGATGAACTAAAGGAAGTTCTGGCCCTAGATGTTTACAATGATTGTGAAAGTGAATTAGATTATGTCCAGCCTGTTGATAATGAATATAAATATATGTATAGGATGTCACACACAATTGTACTAGCTAGTTACTTTACTTGTAACAGAGCATTTCCACACCGTGGTATAGCTTATTTTACTTACTGACGATGGATGATCTAAAGTTTAAAAAAAGTCACAATTCCAGTCATTTTGCCATGCCTATTTTTTAGAACCACACGCTGCGGTGTCGCGCTGGCACTCGACGTTGGGGTCTGTGGTCGAGTTGGGGTCTGTTCTTCGGTTGATATTGAGGACAAAACACTGCCATCCCCCGTTGTTCGGGACTGATCCTCCTCGTTAGTCCCAATGGCATCAGAACAGCAACATGACAAACTACTGCAGCACTAAATAGCAACAACAACTCTAGAAAAGGAAAACTGAACGTAAGCAATAGCTCTAGCTAATGCTATCTGCCTGCTAGCTATGTAGCTCTTCGGGGCTCCATAAAAGAGACTTGTTTGTCAGCAGTGAGCTTTAGAACAGATAGGGACACAACGCTTTCAAGCCAATAACAGAGCGTTAGCAAAGACGTACCATACACGTTAGCCGGTCTATGGCCGTAAATAGCGTCCAACAGGTGGAACCACTTCCAGTTTTTCCTACCCGCACCACTCGTGCCGTTGTTATCCTTGACTAGGCGATATTCACTCTTCAACTTTTATTCCCTACACTGCAGGAAAGTCCTCTAAAATCCGCGTTCGGACATCAGTGCAGAGACCTCCCGAAACACTTTTAAAGTTGTTCCGTCGAGCTCCCGCTGGATTTTGTCGTCCGCAATCAGATGGAGGAACGTCGTCACTTCTTCGACTGACCACGGCGTGCTTTTTCTTGCCATTTTTGTAGCTCCTCTGTTTACAAAAATGCTGCAAGTTTCGCTAGATATATGCGACGCTAGGGATTATCTCGCGCGCAACGATTGTGACGATTCTCTCTGACCAGTCGACAGTGTTGACATCACTAGTTTAGCATACTCAGCCTGGTTGTTGGCCCGGAAAGAACCTCGATTTTATGGGGCCAGAAAATCTGGAAATAGTACCCGCTAGCCGGAACTACGCTAAGTGGAAACGCAACCAAAAACGGGCCGGGCACGGCTCGGCACGCTTAAAGCGAGATCCGCTGTAGTGGAAATGCACCATTACTTAGCCATGTAAAGTTAATGTACTTAAAATACTTTGCCTACTTTGGTTGGATGGATGCTTCATCTATCTATCTGTCTAACAAGCAACCAAGTCTGTTCCGTTCTGAATGCAGTTGCTACTTAGCTGATAGCTTGTTAGTTTAGCTAGCAAACCGTTCTCGTGAACAAAACAGCTGCAGTGTTAAACGTTGATAAGCTGTGTGCTAGGCAGAGGAAAACGGTTGCTGCATTGCTCCTCTTGTAGGATGCGATTAGCTCGGTGCTAACTTGTTGCTAGCTTCTTGCTGCAGTAAGTGGTGCTGGTTTGGGGGTTAACCCACCTCTGTAGCCCGCTGCTGTCCCTTCTTGACTGTGCCCCCCCAAGTCTAAATTCTTCACTTCTAGCACCACTAGCCCAATCTGCCATTTTCAAGTTGTATTGAGGGTATTGTAGGCACCAGTGCTGTGTCTCAATATAGGTATACTTTTACACTCTCTTTAGAGGTGGACATATATCATACAAGAACATGCCAGTGGTGGCATCAAAAAGGACAGTGTGACAGACTCCAGCATCAAATGCACCCCCAAAGATCCAACCTGGGAATACTGGGAACATTAACATATTGAACAATGTTTCCCCACACAGGTACAATAATGACACGCATGTCTTTAAGAGGGTCTTTGACAAGATTTTTCTAATTGTTCATAGTATTTACTCCAAGTGAAAATAATACAATACTTATATAGGACTCTGTAAGCTATAATGGATTTCTCTACATGCTTTATACTAGGACACATTCATTTGTAATACATTAGGTATGGAAGTGCTGCAGCTGGTCAGTTGCTATGGCGCTGCAGAGGTGTGTCTGAATGTCTGCTGAAAGCATTTGGCTGAGTTGGTGGCATTAATTGCTGCCCAGAGAACATTTCGTCTTGAGTACATGCTAAAATATGCCGACGGCACTTTTCTTTTTAATACTTAGTAGACCCATTTGGAAATGAAAAAATATAAAAGATTTGTAAAACGGGCATTTCACCAGCTTTAAAGTCTGCCAAAACTATTTTATATCGCACCGATTTAAAAAAATGTGAGCAAATATAACAAGTCGGAATCTGATTATTATTAAATGAAGGTGCAAATTGAATTCAATTGGACGGTTTCATTAAACGGAATGACTCATGGGAAATGAAATGTCAGCAAAGGCTCCTCAGTGTTTCATTAAAGCCAGAGCAAAGGGCTCTCTGGAGCTCCATTAATAGATAACCGTAGTGGACTGCTTATTTCAACATTCACTGCAGCAGTATTGGCAGACTGCATCGAACCAGGGTAGTTCATCTTTCCTTTAATAACAAAAGTAAATGATGTCTGTCATTTCAATTGGATAATATCCCAAGTTAAGTGATGTTTACCAGAATGTGCACATGCTCAATGTCCCATCATATCCCATGGCATGGTGGGAAACATACTTGGATATAAAACAAAAACCAGCTGCTTTTATAATGAAATTAATAATAAAGGTTGTTAGAGAATATTTCTGTCTTTACTTCTAGACATTTAACCTTATTTTGTGTGTTGACATGTACGACCATCCCTGCTTCTAATCTCCCGTAAGGAATGTGTTGATGCAGTCGTATGTTGATACTAGGTTTTACGGCCTGACCTGCAGGGCATAGGGAGGTTTTGCGAGTGTGAGAACGCTAGCTTCTAAGCTCCAGAGATGGGAGAGACATCTCCTCTGCAAATGTGTTTACGCCATGGTTTACGCCCATCCCCAATATGTGGGTTGAAGGTCTACCAAGATGTGAGGCTGATCAGATTTGACATGGCAAACCACCCGTGCAGTCAGAACCTTTGACTGTGTGACTTGTGATATGAATTCTCCGGCCGTTGACTTGTAATAAACTACCAGTGTTTGACATCAAAGCTCCAACTCTCCTCGTGTCTCTCTGAGTCCTGACTCTCCATTGCTGCAGATGTTTCCCTTACAAAGGTCATCAATAAAAAGGTTATAGCTGATGTGCAGCCGATGTGGAAGTGCCTTAATCGCTTTGTAACGGCCAGCAGGAAGCAGCACGACTTGTTGCAAAAAGAAGTCAGTTTATTTAGGTTCTATGATGAGAACCTTATTTGTAATTTGACATATTACTTAAGTAATCCTTTTTTTAAATATCTTTTTGGGAAACCAGTCACTCTATTGTAGAGCCAGAGGGAGCGGGGAGACAGAGGGGACGGCACATGGCAAATGGCCCCGGGCCGGAACTGAGCCTGAGTCCGCCACTTGGGGACCAAACCCCAGGTGAATGGGCCACCAGCTCTACCAACTGAGCATCCTTTTCCCAGAGATGGCAAAAGCACATCCTTTACTCAAGTAGAAGTACAGATACTGGTGTTTAAAAATACTCTGGTGAAAGTAGAAGTACTGACTAAACTTCTTTCCTCAAGTCAAAGTAAAGAACTTTGAAGTGTACTTCAGTAAAAAGTACCCATAACTAGCAGCTGCTTTAAAGAGTACCTGACCTCCCTTTATATTAATAGAACAATAATGTCATTGTTAGCTAATGAATGTTTCCATGCTGAACAACGGCAACATGACAACGTTTCCATTGGTCCCTCTTCTTTAGAGAAGACCAGGAAATGATGGATACATGGATCGTGTTCAAATCAATAGGCACGCAATGACTCTAAAGAATAATGATCACGCCACCAAACACACATTCAGACTAAAGGAACCAGCTGTTTGGAAAATGTGAGAAGTAGAAAGTACAGGTATTTGGGTTCAACATGTAAGAAGTAGAAAGTACAGGTATTTGAGTTCAACATGTAAGAAGTAGAAAGTTCAGGTATTTGGGTTCAACATGTAAGAAGTAGAAAGTACAGGTATTTGTGTTCAACATGTGAGAAGTAGAAAGTACAGGTATTTGTGTTCAACATGTAAGAAGTAGAAAGTACAGGTATTTGGGTTCAACATGTAAGAAGTAGAAAGTACAGGTATTTGTGTTCAACATGTAAGAAGTAGAAAGTACAGGTATTTGTGTTCAACATGTAAGAAGTAGAAAGTACAGGTATTTGAGTTCAACATGTAAGAAGTAGAAAGTACAGGTATTTGAGTTCAACATGTAAGAAGTAGAAAGTACAGGTATTTGAGTTCAACATGTGAGGAGTAGAAAGTACAGGTATTTGGGTTCAACATGTAAGAAGTAGAAAGTACAGGTATTTGAGTTCAACATGTAAGAAGTAGAAAGTACAGGTATTTGGGTTCAACTTGTGAGAAGTAGAAAGTACAGGTATTTGAGTTCAACATGTAAGAAGTAGAAAGTACAGGTATTTGGGTTCAGCATGTAAGAAGTAGAAAGTACAGGTATTTGTGTTCAACATGTAAGAAGTAGAAAGTACAGGTATTTGGGTTCAACATGTAAGAAGTAGAAAGTACAGGTATTTGAGTTCAACATGTAAGAAGTAGAAAGTACAGGTATTTGAGTTCAACATGTAAGAAGTAGAAAGTACAGGTATTTGGGTTCAACATGTAAGAAGTAGAGAGTACAGGTATTTGGGTTCAACATGTGAGAAGTAGAATTTAAAATTCTTCTTCTCGCCTACAAAGCCCTTAATGGGCAGGCGCCATCTTACCTTAAAGAACTCATTATACCCTACTGTCCTACTAGGGCATTGCGTTCCAAGAATGCAGGGTTGTTGGTTGTTCCTAGAGTCTCTAAAAGTACAATGGGAGCCAGAGCCTTTTCTTATCAAGCTCCACATTTGTGGAATCAGCTTCCAGTTTGTGTTCGGGCGGCAGACACCCTATCCGTTTTTAAGAGTGCGCTTAAGACCTTCCTTTTTGATAAAGCTTATAGTTAGGGCTGATTAGATTCAGCCCCTAGTTTTGCTGATATAGGCTTAGTTTGTCGGGGGACATCTTACTTCTTCCTTCTCTCTGTCTATACCTGTGTACTCTCATGTTCCGATTAACCCAGCTTCCCCAAATTTCTTTCTTTTTGGTGTCTATATACGCTGGGATCCGGAGTCATGGATGATCCTGCGGTCCTGTGTCCTACATCGCGAGCCCTGGATCTTGAGTCGTGGCTGTGGTCCTGGATCATAGGTCCTGGATGGATATCCTCGTGGATTCATCTTCCTATTATACACACATGCATTTCCAAACATTTGGACTACCTATGTTGCAAATGTATTATCTTTTCAATTTACACACGGCATCTATTGCACGTCTGTCCGTCCTGGGAGAGGGATCCCTCCTCTGTTGCTCTCCCTGAGGTTTCTCCCATTTTTCCCTTTAAAACTGTGGGTTTTCTTCGGAAGTTTTTCCTTGTACGATGTGAGGGTCTAAGGACAGAGGGTGTCGCATTGTCATACTGATATTCTGTACAAACTGTGAAGTCCACTGAGACAAATGTAACATTTGTGATATTGGGCTATATAAATAAACATACATTGATTGATTGATTGATTGAAAGTACAGGTATTTGAGTTCAACATGTAACAAGTAGAATGTACAGGTATTTGAGTTCAACATGTAAGAAGTAGAAAGTACAGGTATTTGAGTTCAACATGTAAGACGTAGAAAGTACAGGTATTTTGGTTCAACATGTAAGAAGTAGAAAGTACAGGTATTTGGGTTCAACATGTAAGAAGTAGAAAGTACAGGTATTTGGGTTCAACATGTAAGAAGTAGAAAGTACAGGTATTTGTGTTCAACATGTAAGAAGTAGAAAGTACAGGTATTTGGGTTCAACATGTAAGAAGTAGAAAGTACAGGTATTTGGGTTCAACATGTAAGAAGTAGAAAGTACAGGTATTTGGGTTCAACATGTAAGAAGTAGAAAGTACAGGTATTTGAGTTCAACATGTAAGAAGTAGAAAGTACAGGTATTTGTGTTCAACATGTAAGAAGTAGAAAGTACAGGTATTTGAGTTCAACATGTAAGAAGTAGAAAGTACAGGTATTTGAGTTCAACATGTGAGAAGTAGAAAGTACAGGTATTTGGGTTCAACATGTAAGAAGTAGAAAGTACAGGTATTTGAGTTCAACATGTAAGAAGTAGAAAGTACAGGTATTTGTGTTCAACATGTAAGAAGTAGAAAGTACAGGTATTTGGGTTCAACATGTAAGAAGTAGAAAGTACAGATATTTGTGTTCAACATGTAAGAAGTAGAAAGTACAGGTATTTGAGTTCAACATGTAAGAAGTAGAAAGTACAGGTATTTGAGTTCAACATGTAAGAAGTAGAAAGTACAGGTATTTGTGTTCAACATGTAAGAAGTAGAAAGTACAGGTATTTGGGTTCAACATGTAAGAAGTAGAAAGTACAGGTATTTGGGTTCAACATGTAAGAAGTAGAAAGTACAGGTATTTGAGTTCAACATGTAAGAAGTAGAAAGTACAGGTATTTGGGTTCAACATGTAAGAAGTAGAAAGTACAGGTATTTGTGTTCAAAATGTAAGAAGTAGAAAGTACAGGTATTTGTGTTCAACATGTAAGAAATAGAAAGTACAGGTATTTGAGTTCAACATGTGAGAAGTAGAAAGTACAGGTATTTGGGTTCAACATGTGAGAAGTAGAAAGTACAGGTATTTGTGTTCAACATGTAAGAAGTAGAAAGTACAGGTATTTGAGTTCAACATGTAAGAAGTAGAAAGTACAGGTATTTGGGTTCAACATGTAAGAAGTAGAAAGTACAGGTATTTGTGTTCAACATGTAAGAAGTAGAAAGTACAGGTATTTGTGTTCAACATGTAAGAAGTAGAAAGTACAGGTATTTGGGTTCAACATGTAAGAAGTAGAAAGTACAGGTATTTGGGTTCAACATGTAAGAAGTAGAAAGTACAGGTATTTGTGTTCAACATGTAAGAAGTAGAAAGTACAGGTATTTGGGTTCAACATGTAAGAAGTAGAAAGTACAGGTATTTGGGTTCAACATGTAAGAAGTAGAAAGTACAGGTATTTGGGTTCAACATGTAAGAAGTAGAAAGTACAGGTATTTGAGTTCAACATGTAAGAAGTAGAAAGTACAGGTATTTGTGTTCAACATGTAAGAAGTAGAAAGTACAGGTATTTGAGTTCAACATGTAAGAAGTAGAAAGTACAGGTATTTGAGTTCAACATGTGAGAAGTAGAAAGTACAGGTATTTGGGTTCAACATGTAAGAAGTAGAAAGTACAGGTATTTGAGTTCAACATGTAAGAAGTAGAAAGTACAGGTATTTGTGTTCAACATGTAAGAAGTAGAAAGTACAGGTATTTGGGTTCAACATGTAAGAAGTAGAAAGTACAGATATTTGTGTTCAACATGTAAGAAGTAGAAAGTACAGGTATTTGAGTTCAACATGTAAGAAGTAGAAAGTACAGGTATTTGAGTTCAACATGTAAGAAGTAGAAAGTACAGGTATTTGAGTTCAACATGTAAGAAGTAGAAAGTACAGGTATTTGAGTTCAACATGTAAGAAGTAGAAAGTACAGGTATTTGTGTTCAACATGTAAGAAGTAGAAAGTACAGGTATTTGGGTTCAACATGTAAGAAGTAGAAAGTACAGGTATTTGGGTTCAACATGTAAGAAGTAGAAAGTACAGGTATTTGAGTTCAACATGTAAGAAGTAGAAAGTACAGGTATTTGGGTTCAACATGTAAGAAGTAGAAAGTACAGGTATTTGTGTTCAAAATGTAAGAAGTAGAAAGTACAGGTATTTGTGTTCAACATGTAAGAAATAGAAAGTACAGGTATTTGAGTTCAACATGTGAGAAGTAGAAAGTACAGGTATTTGGGTTCAACATGTGAGAAGTAGAAAGTACAGGTATTTGTGTTCAACATGTAAGAAGTAGAAAGTACAGGTATTTGTGTTCAACATGTAAGAAGTAGAAAGTACAGGTATTTGGGTTCAACATGTAAGAAGTAGAAAGTACAGGTATTTGAGTTCAACATGTAAGAAGTAGAAAGTACAGGTATTTGGGTTCAACATGTAAGAAGTAGAAAGTACAGGTATTTGTGTTCAACATGTAAGAAGTAGAAAGTACAGGTATTTGTGTTCAACATGTAAGAAGTAGAAAGTACAGGTATTTGTGTTCAACATGTAAGAAGTAGAAAGTACAGGTATTTGTGTTCAACATGTAAGAAGTAGAAAGTACAGGTATTTGGGTTCAACATGTGAGAAGTAGAAAGTACAGGTATTTGGGTTCAACATGTGAGAAGTAGAAAGTACAGGTATTTGGGTTCAACTTGTAAGAAGTAGAAAGTACAGGTATTTGTGTTCAACATGTGAGAAGTAGAAAGTACAGGTATTTGAGTTCAACATGTAAGAAGTAGAAAGTACAGGTATTTGTGTTCAACATGTGAGAAGTAGAAAGTACAGGTATTAGTGTTCAACATGTAAGAAGTAGAAAGTACAGGTAAGTAGTGGAGTAAAGTACTGATACCAGAGAAATGAACTTAAGTTCAGTAACTAAGTATTTGTACTGCACTACTTGCCACCTCTGCCTTTTCGTAATGAGTTTATTGTCTCAATACAGCAGTTCCACCTTTGAGTAAAATAGATTGGCTAAATGTTAAGAAGCTGCGTCCACTGTTGGTTGCTACCGCAGCCTTGTTTAGCGTTGGGTTTTACTCAAAGACTCTCTTAAGAATCAGCTGTTTGCTTTCGGTAAACATTTTTCAGTACACGCCTGTTTTCCATTTAGCATCCTAATTTCTGTCATATGTTAATTGCAACAAGTTTACAGAGCCAGTTGGCTAGTGCTAGCTTTAGCTGGTGAGTGTGCTAACGGTACGTAACGCTGCTGGGCTCCTCTACAGCTTCATCCTCACAGCCAAATATGGTTCCATCAAAACAAGATGGCAGTGGCCAAAATGCCAAACTTTAAGCATCATTATGATACGTCCACCTCTTTTAAACAGTATGTGGAATTAACATAAACTACTGGTGGCATTTGGTAAGAAGAAAATGTAATGGGCAAATGTTGCCTAGAATGCTACTTCGAGAATAACATGTACATAAAACTCTCTCTCGCTTCAGGAGATCGAACACTAGGCTGCAATAACATAGTGATTGAGACGTGTTGATGAAAGACAGAAGTGCCAGTTGCTCAGAGGAGTGATGGATGATGGGAAAGCGTGACTCGGAAAGAACAACTCCTTCCCCACAGAAAATAAATCAGGTTTAGGAGCTGCATAAAATATAACGTCTTAACTTGATTATGCATGCTGACAAAGCGTATGTTCTGCAGGAAGTGGGCTCTGGAGATCCACACCGAGAGGCTGGAAACAAATAAAGCTAATAGAATAAAGATGGTAATATAGCAGGTCGACAAAGTACACATCATCAGATAAGGGTATTGCTGCATGTGGTGGTCGTTGGTGGAGATTAGCCTCATGCAAGCAGACATATTTAGACAAAATGCAGAACCAAATTCAAACTTGTTTTCTGACTGTGGGTAGTGGAAGCCTAGTCATTGAAGATAAAGATTTGCTTGCCGTTTTGGAAATGACCCTTAATTAAATATAACATTTTAAAATGACAAGAAAATGGGACCACTCTCTGGATCACACAGCCGTTTGAAAAAGACTTGACTGTCAACGTTTTCTGATTTAGTGACATTGTGAAGCTACTCTTTGCACTGCACAGTCAACAAGCATCTGCTGAATGGCTCCTCTACCCATTCAGAGCGAGGCTGGATGAGAAACAGAGAGGCAGACAGAGAGGAGAGGGGAAGGGATTGCTTCCTTTTAACAAACAGAGCTCAGACTGGAGGCTGAACAATGCCGGCTTCTCTGCATCCATTCTGTCGTGGGAACCTGCGCAGCATTGTGTATTGTGCAGGTTTAGGACTGTTGTTGCTAGGTGACTGGAGACTGCCAGCTTTCAGTCGAATACGTCTTTACTGTCTGAGTCTAGAACTCTCACATGAGTTGGAGGGGTCACAGAGACTGGGAAAGATATGCAGTCTCATGATGGAAGCAACTGTACCACAACAAGACTATAAAACACAGTTATGACACATTTCTGTAGGCCGACCCCAGTAAGCATCGCAAAGGCTCCCTTGATTATATGTTCCATTGGATTTAGGGATTTATCTGATCTGTGACAAACCCCTGCTTTTGATACTAACATGCTTTGTATGTGCAAACGTTAGGCTATGAACAAACTAAATGACTATCGTACGACTTCACGGCAACACTGATAAGCTAGCCATGTACTCATGATGACATTGAGTAGTCTCATTTAACCACTTCTTAGGATGCGCTGTTTTTAAGATATAAATAAGGACATCAACAGAAGCAAAGCTAATGAGGGCATGATGTGCAGGTGTACAGAAAGGCAGGTTGTTGCAGGGCTAATGGGGAACGTGGTAAACTAACAACATCAAACCAGGTGGGAAAACACAAGATCAGGAAGTAAAAACAGGCATGGTATCTTTGTCTGGTGCTAATTGCCTTAGCACAAAGTGAATTCCAATACATATGTCTCTTTAAAAATGTCCTACACCTTTGTTGGGAATGTGCCATTATTCAAATTCACAATAACAATACACAGAACTCTCCCATGTGATCTTAAATCTCTGCAGCACATCAGAGTCAATACATTAAGTGCTGACCTTGTTAACAAGAAGCCTCACCATCAATACACAATGTCTCTTCTATTCGTACCAGAGTCAATACATGGCTTCTGTGACAATGTGTACCCGTTATCTCTGCTTTTTCCAATGTTCACCCAGTGACAGTGAAAAGCTCCCCCGTGCTGTCTTTGCTGAACACGTTCATGACAGCAGAGAACATGAACCCCAGGAAAGTGTAGCCATTCTCTGCTCCCTGTCAATCCCAACAAGTCATTACATTTTCCATTTCTGGAGGACTTGTCGGGGTTTCAATTCATCTTCAGCCCAAAAGAGGCTTCATTCACTGGCTCACCTTTTTATCAACACACTTCCATTACTGGCAATAACACAGGTTACCTTCTCTTACACTTTCCATCCCTTCTACCTTACTTTTCTGTAGCGCCCACCCCTGCCTTATTCCAGTCCCTTCTCTCCCGATGTTCTTCCCCATCCATCCATCATGCCTCTTGTCTCAGGCTGCTGCTGAGCAGACACCTCTTTGAATTCCTTTGGTAATGAAACTCTGACACCCACCTGCAAATCAACTCACTCACTGCGTGTGCTATGCTGGTAGGGATGGGTCCTGCTGTGTGGAAAATACACTACCTCATATTACTGGGAGGAATCTTCAAATGATGGAGCTAGCAATTTATGTAAAGTTTCCTTTATTTCAGATCCAAAAAAAAGATTTCTGTCCAATGCCATCAGTGAGGAGTGGGCCATTTCCCTTTGTATTTTCTTTACCACAAGGCTTTATGACCTGACATTCGGTAAACTCATCTGTATACGTAGTCATTCCAAACATTGTGGACTCGAGATCCAATTAAACAGAAATGTAATTATTCAGCTCGATCTGCAGTTGAGTGAAATGTGCTTTGCTCTCTTGTGAGAACAGATCAGTACACAGAAGGGAGAAATATGGTGTTGCTTCAGAACAAAATCCATAGTATAGCCTGTATTTTAGTTTGAAATTACATTCTAATATAATAAAATGTCATTTCAAACCAAATTCAGGAAGAACAGCAAAGAACAGGCAGACACACTGGAGCCAAACACTACAAACAACTGTCAGCTACTCAAACTACTACAACCCTATATTTCTAAGCTAGTTATAGCTCAAATTCCTTGAGTCCAACACATTTCAAAACGTAGTTTAACAGAAGTTCTTGGATAAATCCAGGAACAGAACTTGGTTTGGGTTAAAATAACTTAAAGGTCCCACGGCCATTTCTACTGATCATAGTTCCATTGTTGAGGTCTGCTAGAATAGATTTACATTGTTCAATGTTCCAAACTCACATTGGTTTCTCACAGCATCTCTGTATAGTCTGTGTATTCACTCTTTGTCCTACACGGCTTGTTGGAGCTCCCCCCCCCCCTCCCTGTGAGCCCAGTGGCCATCTGCGAGACACAGCGAAACCCAGCCCGAACACACACACACGCACACACAGCCTGGCTGGGAGTTTGTGTGTGTGTGCTCACATACCGACTCACAGCCTCGCCGCGTCCCGCCGTCTCAGGGAGGAGAAATCGGCGGAGCTGCAGCTGAGAAAAGATTGAGTGTGAGGCTTAACGTAACGGCTCCGCGGATTGGTCCATTTGGGTATGGGCACGTCACTGTACCCGGAAGAAAAAGAGAAATGTCCAACGAGGCGTTCTGGGGCAGCACAGACAGGTCTTCTCTGAGTTAGAGTGTTACTCGCTACAGGGTGCACTTTGAGGGTTTGTGACTCTGCAGAGCGTTCACATGCAGAAGCTACAGAACACAAGGGGACGGGTCAGAACCAGAGGAGCATGACATGGGACCTTTACATTTGTTACGTTTGCCAACTAGCTAACAGGTGAGTTACCACCACCTACTGGACTGGAGTGTGGAGCAGTAGATTGGCAGGAAAAATAGACCCACTTAATTCTCTCCATTTTGCAAGTTGTTCTTAACAAATGTTTGAAATGACTAAACTGTTTCCCCAATCCCCCAACGTGAGCTACCTGTTTCTTCAGCTAGTGCGGATAGTAATGTCCTTCTCTAGTTGTCCAAACTGTTGCAGTCTTTGAATACATGTTTGACAGCTTCCTGTTGATTACAGTGTGTGGAGAGTCCAGTTGGTGCTTGCTTATTATGTGGAGTGTTTGATTTAGTCCTGTGTGAAATGACCTTTTCAACAGCCTGAACAATCAAAGACTTGGAGATGAAAGTATTATTGAGGCTTCCTTATAGAAATAAAAGTGACTGGGTCTAATAAGTTAAAGGTCCATTTTTGAAAACTTGTTGTTTCACTCCAAATGTAACCTTGATGTCTTTTCTAAATTATTACTTGTTGTGGAGCGTTTAAAAAAAAGCCCCCCACCCTGCTGTTTTCCTAACATCGGTCAGTTCGCCATACGGTTTGTCAGGCAGGTTAAAGCGGTCGCCCCTGGGGAACCACACAGTACTTAACCAACAATGTGACCCCGGTCTGTTGGCCAGAAGGCTTTCAAAGTGGTTAGTGTTGTCACCTGTCACAGGATGGGGTCCCTGCTATGCTAGCGTATGCTCCTCTGACGCTCCTCTGACACACACACACACACACACACACACACACACACACACACACACACACACACACACACACACACACACACACACACACACACACACACACACACACACACACACACACACACACACACACACACACACACACACACACACACACACACACACACACACACACACACACACACACACACACACACACACACACTTTTTTATGATTTAATTACTGTTTCTAAAACATTAACCATCCCTTTCTAGTTCTAGAGAGAAGGGAGCACGGCAGAGATAAGCATACTAACTTCAACTGACAGTTAAAAGTTCTGACAGAAACAGGTTCTGCACGCGCGTGCGCACGCACTCGCACGCACACGCGCACACAGCATTTAAATGTAATGTTTAACTTTTTAATTAGTGCAGTATAATAGGGACATCTCTGATTTCGTTGCAGTACAGTATGTACGTTTCTCGTACTTTTAGATATACATTCTCAAAGGCAGTTTTTTAAGGTTGATCGCTGAAGGAAACAACATTCACACCTTTCTGAAAGGTATTTTATTAAACGAGTGAGATTGTTTCGAGGGATACAGCGACAGGACACACAGCAACTGAAGATGTGTCAGAGCCATAAGGTTCCTTGAATGTTTGGTTTCGATCATGGCACCTAGCTTTTCATTTACTAACTAACTAACCCCCCAGTGTCAGTAGCCTCTGAATTTCTATCCACCAGGGCGTGCAATGATTTTGCCTTTTTCACTGACAACATTCAGAACATCAGACAAGCCGTCAGTGCCTCTGCATCAGGTAAAGCAAATGTGTTGTCTCTGTGTCCACTTAACATCAATTCAAACACCATGACACAATTCCATCAGATTAATGATAAAAACCTAGAGGACATTATTCAACTGCTGAAATCCTCCTCCTGCTGCCTTGATATTATTCCAACAGGGTTTTTCAAAGATGTTTTGCCTTGCATGGCCTCAGATCTACTTCATATAGTAAACAAGTCTCGTCACTCAGGTATTTTCCCACAGGCCCTGAAAACTGCAGTCATTAAACCGCTCTTAAAAAGAATAATCTAGATGCTTCAGTAATGAACAATTACAGGCCCATATCAAACCTCCCATTTCTAGGTAAAATCATTGAAAAAGTTGTTTTTCAACAGATGAGTAATTTCTTGCATTTAAATAACTGTTTGGATGTGTTCCAGTCAGGTTTTCGTCCAAACCACAGCACTGAGACTGCTCTTGTAAAGGTCTTTAATGACATCCACTAAAACAGACAGTGGCAGAACTTCAGTGTTAGTATTATTAGATCTCAGTGCTGCGTTTGACACTGTTGACCACAACATATTACTAGACCGACTGGAAAACTGGGTGGGACTTTCGGAAACAGTTCTAAATTGGTTTGAATCCTACTTAAAGGACAGAAACAACTTTGTTTCTATTGGTAAATACACATCTGAGTTGACAAATATGACATATGGGGTTCCTCAAGGCTCCATCTTGGGGCCTCTTCTCTTTAACGTCTACATGCTACCACTGGCTCAGATAATGAAGAACAACAAAATAAGTTACCATAGCTATGCGGATGACACACAAATGTACGTAACCATTTCACCAGTAACACTGAGTAAGTGCATTGAACAAATCAATGACTGGATGTGTCAGAACTTTCTCCAATTAAACAAAGATAAAACTGAGGTAATGGTTTTTGGAGCCAAGGCAGAACGTATAAAAGTTAGCGCTGAGCTTCAGTCTGCAATGTTCAAAACAACAGATAAAGCCAGAAATCTAGGTGTAGTCATGGACTCTGACCTGAGTTTCAACAGTCACATTAAAACAGTTACTAAATCAGCCTACTATCACCTAAAGAATATATCTAGGATTAAAAGACTAATGTCACAGCAGGATTTGGAAAAACTTGTCCATGCTTTTATCTTCAGTAGACTGGACTACTGCAATGGTGTCTTCACAGGTCTCACTAAAACATCTATTAGAAAGCTGCAGCTGATTCAGAACGCCGCTGCTCGAGTCCTCACTAACACTAAGAAAGTGGATCACATCACTCCTGTTCTGAAGTCTTTACACTGGCTTCCTGTGTGACAAAGAATAGATTTCAAAATACTGCTGCTGGTTTATAAAGCACTGAATGGTTTAGGCCCAAAATACATTTCTGACATCCTGCTAAATGATGAACCATCCAGATCTCTCAGGTCTTCAGGGACTGGTCAGCTTTCTGTCCCCAGAGTCAGAACTAAACATGGAGAAGCAGCGTTTAGTTATTATGCTCCAAATATCTGGAACAAACTCCCAGAAACGTGCAGGTCCGCTGAAACTCTGACTACTTTTAAATCCAGCAAGAAGACTTTTCTTTTTGTCGCTGCTTTTAATTGAACTATTCACATCTTAGACTGCACTGTAACTTTTATCCATGTATTTTTTCTTTTAATGTTTATTTTATTCGCTTTTCTTTTTAATGACTGATTTTAAATGCCATTTTCTTAATGTCTTTCATTTTTTGTAAAGCACTTTGAATTGCCTTGTGTTGAAAGGTGCTATATAAATAAACTTGCCTTGCCTTGCGTAAACATATGGGTAGTTTAAGCACAGATGTTGGTGGGATGGAACCACCAATCCTTCGGTTAACATCTGAACGCGCAGACCAAAAGGTCCCTGGTTTATTCACCGCCCAATTTACCAATGTGACGGCCCCAGAGCCTGGGGCCTGTGAGTGTGTGTGAATGTTGCAGGTCCTGCGATGGGGTGGAGCTGAAGAGGCCAATCAGCGTGATCGGGGACACCTGGCCGGAGGTGCTACTTAAGCCCAGCTGCCCGGAGTCACCGGCCTGTCATGACTCTCTCCAAGCCTGCTGCGGAGGAACTGACCGTGATCCTTTCCCCTCATCCACCCTCTGCTGTTTTTGGTGTTGCCGAATAAAGTGCGGAGATTGTTGGAAACTTTGAGCGTCTCTCCTGGTTGTTCTGTTGTGGCCAACGGGCCGGTCATAACAACTGGGGCCTTGTCTATCGTGAGTAGGAACCGGGAGTTAGTTGGGTTGGTGTGGCGTTAGCTGTACCTGAGTTAGCCTGTGTTCGTGGCTAATTGGTAGCCTGAGTTTATTTTGGGGGAGAGGCTGGGAGCGGTATCGCCCATATGACTGTTACGTCACGTGTTGGGGATTCCCTCGGATGACAGTGACGTATGTGGCCTTATATGGTGTTGTATATCCACTATTTTGAACGCGTATGGTCCCGCCTGTGTGTACAATACCTGTAGGAGTGTTTCCCCTGGTAGGTTCAAGAGGCGTTTCCCCTTTGGGTTTCGTCTGGGGGGGCCTTGATAGTGTTTGGGTACAGCGGTTAGAGCTTCACTTTCCCTTTTCCCTAAACTTGCTCGGGAGCACTTCCGTAGTTCAGGGGGGTTGCCGGTTACCTGGTCGCCTCTCTCGGTCCAGCGGGCTGTAAGTGCATAAATACCCACCGCTACGCCTCATGAAGACTAGGGGGGGGGGGGGGAGTTACCTAGTAGGTTTGTGGTTAGGAAGTCAGCAAGTGGGGCTGCTCGTTCCTACTGTGTGCACAGGTGGGATAAGAAATGGCATTTCCTCTCTAAGAATAGCGGTTGTCATATAAATATGGAGGATATTGTGGGGGCGTTTGTTGCGACACCGTCTGAAAGGTTTTTGGATCAGTGCACCAAGGAACAGTTGGTGAAAATAGCTGAGTTTTATGGTTATGAGGTTGGCGATAAGAGAGTAAAAGAGTCCGTGAAGGCGAACTTAAGGGCTTGTTTGCTAAAAAAATAATGTGTTTGCCACTGTAGTGGATGCTCCTGTCTCCGTGCGCACAAGGGACTTACCTCCGCCTGAATTAATGGCTCAAAGTGCCGGGTTGAATTTTGAGCAGCAGAAGGAGTTGCTCAAATTACGCATAGAGTTGGAGACGGAAAAAGAGTTGGCCGTGGAGAAGATGCGACAGGGCATTGAGCTGGAAAGAGCGGTGTCTGTGGAAAAATTGAGACAGGAAACTGAGCAGGCAAAGTTGGAGTTGGAGAGAGAGAAACTGGTATTGGTTAGAGAGGGCAGAGTAGCGGCTGAAGTCCTTTTTTCTGATGTTCCATCAAGTCAAAGCAGAGCCCCAGGGGGGTCAGTGGACGAATTAAATGATTTGAAGTTGGTGCCCAGGTTTAATGAAAAGGATCCAGATTTTTTTTTTTCGATGTTTGAGCCTCTCGCTGTTGTAAGGGGGCGGTCTGAGGCCACTTGCGTGTTATTATTGCAGTGTGTGTTAACCGGGAGGGCTCAGGAGGCTTATTCGTCTTTAAGTGGCAGGGACTATTTGTGTTACGAGTTAGTAAAATCTGCCGTTCTTAAGGCTTACGAGCTGGTGCCTGAAGCTTATCGTCAGAGGTTTCGGAATGAGAAGAGAGGTGTTAAATCTCACCTCGAGTTTGCTAGAGATATTTCCACCCATTTCGATCGCTGGTGTGCGGCAACTGGCGTTGAGGGATCTCGTCATTCTGGAGCAATTTAGAAATTCTGTACCGGAGCACATTGCAGTGTATATTAGTGAGCACGCAGTCAGGACGGCGGCTGAAGCTGCTGCATTAGCAGATGACTATGTTTTGACACACGTTAAGGGAGGTGCTGCCGTACAAAGCAGTCACAAAGGAGATTCCTCGGGTGTGGGAGCGTGGTCTGGTCGTCCAGTGAGATCTGCGGGGCAAGAGAGAGGGTATGTACGTGGTGCATGTGAGCCTGACAATGTGTGTCATTACTGTCATGAGCGAGGGCACTGGAGAAAAGACAGCAATGCATTTAGGGCTAAAGCTGAGCAGGAAGGGACTAGTGGTAGTCCCAGGCCAGCAATGTTCGTGGCACCTGTCGCTGAGCAGGTGACTGGGCGTTTAGACGGTGAGGTGAAACCACAGGGGTCTAGCTCAGAACTGCAGTCTTATTTGCCTTTCATGACAGAGTTTTGTTTCTCTGGTGGGGAGCGATGAGAAGATGCGGGTGAAGATATTACGCGACACCGGATCATTTGATTCGTTCATTTTAGCATCTGCCTTGCCGTTTTCAGAGGACACATACATGGGGTTGTTCATTCCGATGCTTGGAATGGGATTAAATGTTCTTCAGGTGCCTCTCCATAAAATGATGCTGGTTTCAGATCTGTTCAAGGGTGAGGTGGCGGTTGGCGTGCGGCCGGCTCTGCCCGTAGATGGGGTTACCATGGTGCTGGGTAATGACATAGCGGGGAGCCGGGTGTGGGCTGATGGGGCACCTCCTGCTATCGTGGCGCCAGTGTCCCGGGTTAGCAGTGGTAAGCCTGATGTGTTTACAGCGTGCGCTGCGACACGTGCAATGAAGCGCAGGCAGACGGGAAACATCAGTAACACCCCACAGCGGCATTGTATGCCATGTGTTGATGTTCCCTGGTCTGGTTCTCATGGTGAGTCTCTGAAGAGTCGGATGGAGGGTGTTCTTCCTGGTGTGGGGGTGAAGGGTCGTGCTCACGGGTGTTCGCTTCGGGAGAATGTTCGGATGGGATACTGGGTACCTCAGTGGGAGCATTTTGCTGGTGAACCTCTTTACCAAGGTGGGGTACATTCCAGGTTCCGTGACATGGCGGAAAAAAAAAACGTAACACACTAGTTAGCTGAACTAGTCGTTGATTAGTAGCTCAATGCCGTGTTAGTCTTTCTTCTCGTTTGTGTAGGTGACATAAGAGTGTGATTTGGGGTGCCAGGGTTCCGATGTGGACCCTGACTTTATGGGGGGGGCTGTGACGGCCCCAGAGCCTGGGGCCTGTGAGTGCGTGTGAATGTTGCAGGTCCTGCGATGGGGTGGAGCTGAAGAGGCCAATCAGCGTGATTGGGGACACCTGGCCGGAGGTGCTACTTAAGCCTAGCTGCCCGGAGTCACCGGCCTGTCATGACTCTCTCCAAGCCTGCTGCGGAGGAACTGACCGTGATCCTTTCCCCTCGGCCACCCTCTGCTGTTTTTGGTGTTGCCGAATAAAGTGCGGAGATTGTTGGAAACTTTGAGCGTCTCTCCTGGTTGTTCTGTTGTGGCCAACGGGCCGGTCATAACACCAAGATGATGCATTTGTTAAAGTAGAGCCATGAAAGGTGTAACGGTCAATAAAGGAAAACATATTTTCCACAGTGTGTCGATGACCTTGATGAGTCGTGTAATAGTGGCTCTGTTTCTTTTAGATGAGTCAATAAGTGTTAACTGAAGGTGTTCATATCTGAAGAGTGAATCAGCCAATGCAGGTTTAATATCTTGATTACAAAAAGTGAAAACCGATATATGTAATGTTGGATTATTATTGACCATCCCAATATGCTCACTTTCAAAGGAACAGTTATTAGATGCTACAATTCCAAGACATACACCCAGGACCAAACATTTCAAAAGCTATAGAACTCAAACTGACAACAAATAAATGAATGTCTGGTTTGGAGAATTAAAGATAAACCTCGACCTGTTGATAAGGGAAATGTTATATGAAGGATAATAAGGACTCAAATACAAACCCAGGTTACATGAAATGTACTCAATAGATATACAATAGTTAATTATGAGCATGAAACAGGAAACAGCAGAAGTCGCCTTACTAAAATGTTTTGACCGTTTATTTGATATTAAAGGGAGGAGTGTGTTGTTCATGACGGCAGGATGTTTGTCGCATTAGTTGGTCATTCTTGTCACTCTCCATCAACCTCTCCCTATCTAAGGCTCACACCCTCCCCAGCTGCCACTCTGTAGGTGACAGATGTGTGATGTGCAAGTCTCCACATCGGCTTTAGTTAAAGCTGCCATCATTTTGGATTATTTAGCTTTCAAGTGTGTGTGTGTGTGCGTGTGCGCAGCACCTGTTTCTGTCAGAACTTTTAACTGTCAGTTGAAGTTAGTATGCTTATCTCTGCCGTGCTCCCTTCTCTCTAGAACTAGAAAGGGATGGTTAATGTTTTAGAAACAGTAATTAAATCATAAAAGTGTTTTCGTCTCCACTCTGTCGTTGCCCTAATAGGTAGAGTCTCTCTCGCTGGACTCTGAACTCCTGCAGTTGCTTCTGCAGATCCTGCACGGTTTTGGAGTTGTCTTCTGTAGCTTGAGAGGACATGTCCAGTGAAGCTGGTTCAGGGGTTGAGCAGTAATCATGGTCACGGACATCGATGTGCTCTTCCTGCTCCTCCCGAGAGACTGGTTCAGTGGGCTGCTCCCTTCTCTCCCAAACACTAGCCCGCGGTGTTTGAGCAGTAACTCAAACAGAGTTGGTCCAGCACCTTTTTCAGATGAAACTCGGCCAGAGATAACCTCGCGTCAGATCCCCCGAATTTGACACACTCCCCGCATGTGGAGAGCTGCGCAATGACATCCCCGAAATGGCCGAATGTGAGATGACGATCCACCGCTACAGAGAAGCCCTTGACATGTTGCAGGATCAATTCAACAATCGCTTTCAGGATTTCCACAACATGCGAGGCACAGTCCAGCTTTTCACTGACCCCATCTCAGCGGTTGTGAATGACCAGCCACCTGAACTACAAGGCGACTTCTTCTTCCAAATGAAACGGAATGAGAGGGGAGTGTCCTTTCGGAGACTGTTGCCCGAGACTCGCTTCCCTCTCTTGAGAGATGTTGCGCTTAAACAGGCCAGCATGTTCGGGAGCACGTACATACGTGAGAGCAACTTCTCCATGATGAAGCACATCACATCAAAAGAGAGAAACATGAAGTCAGACGAAAGGTCTGACTTCATGTTTATGTCATGTTACAGTTTAATCTTAATGCACACTTTCCAATAGTTTAATAGTTTTATTCCACTGTTTGATAACCTGTTCAATACAAACATGCCACTTGTAAACATTAAATAACATTTCTGTGAACTGATGTTTGTTTAGTGGCTTATTAGAGGATGTTCCCTGAAAGATCGAAAAATGTCAATGAAGATGTCAGAGTTACTATATTTGTTAATTACATACAATACATGGAATGTGTGTGTGTGTGTGTGCTCCCAAGTGAATCTGCGGCCCCCTGGTGGCCAGTACATACATTATGCCCCCCACCAGCATCCAAGTTGCCCATCCCTGATCCAAACATTAGGGTTAGGGTCCCACTAACATGCTTTAATGCACATGTTCATTTGATTCAGATGTGCTGATAATATCCAATCTAGATCTTTAAACATTTTACCTTTAAAAGTGCATCACAAACTGTCTAATCTGCTGCAACTCTACTGCGCTGCTAGTATGTGCCGCTAACTTCCGGGAACTATTGAGAAGCTCCACGATCCGCCATTCCTATACAAAAATGGTCCATTGGAGAGAACGGAGAGGACGCAACTCTCTCTTTATATGGCTCTGGGGTACACTTTGAGCTTTTCAATTATTCTCAGGCAGAAAAGGAACTAAGCAAAGGAAGTTAGCTTTAGCAGCAGCAAGGTAACATGTTATGCAAAGAAATGATGGTGTCTGCCTTCTCCATCAAACACATGAAGAACGAACATTAGGCCATGCTGGGCTATGGCTTTCTTAATTATCATCTGTGAATGAATGAAAAAGAGATTAAAAAATGATCCGTGAAGAATGACACTGTTAAACTAAAGATCTAAAATGTTTCCTGCAGTATTTTTTATTATAGATTTAATTTGTTAGCGCTTTTACAGGTGCTCAAAGACGCTTTACAGATATAGTGAAGGGAAAAGAAAAGGAAGGAACAACAAATAAATATATAGTTAAAGTCAAATAATACAAAAACAATCACACATTAAAAGCCAGATTGAAGAGGTGAGTTTTTTGAAGGTGGTGAGGTCAGGTCAGTCTCTGATGGGTTGGGGGAGTGAGTTCCAGAGGGAGGGGGCAGCGACGGAGAAGGCTCTGTCCCCCCAGGTCCGGTGATTGGTGCGGGTGGGGATGGATAGGAGGTTGGCTTCTGATGAGCGGAGGCAGCGGGAAGGGGCGTGGTGGTGCAGCAGGTCGGTGAGGTGGGGGGAAGGGGTGTGGTGGTGCAGCAGGTCGGTGAAAGGGGTGTGGTGGTGCAGCAGGTCGGTGAGGTAGGGTGGGGCCTGATTGTTGAGGGCTTCGTGAGTAATCAGGAGGACTTTGAAGTTGATTCTTTGACGGACGGGGAGCCAGTGGAGGTTCTGGAGGACGGGAGTGATGTGGTCTCGGGAGCGGGTGTGAGTGAGGAGGCGGGCAGCAGAGTTCTGGATATGTTGGAGTTTATTGAGGAGGTTGGATGGTATGCCGTACAGGATGCTATTGCATTAATAGGAAATACCTCAGTAATGGATTCAAGGGTTCATATTTCATTTTGACGATTGATGACTCAGGTGTACCTAATGAGTGGTAATAACACTGATATTGATCAATGGTCCATGTCCAAACAAATTAAGCGATAACAAAATGTCCCATCAAATGAAATCAGCTAATTATTTGACTGCCAAAGTATTCTAGACTAACAAACACTTCAATAGAGTGCAGTATTTAGAATATTGAAAGCTAAAATGAACCGCAAGTTCAGGTCATCCGCAGCCAAAAGCCTACAGCATGGGATATATAAATACAGTTTCCCTGTTTAAGTGAATAAGATCAGCAGAAAGGAATTCATACGGATGGCATTGCTTATGCATGCAATTAAAATCGTTCTAGTGGGAATGAAACCCTACGCTGTACTGCATATCTGAGTTTCACGACTTACGTCAGACTTCGGAGGGAGAAAAGCAGATTAACAAAATGTCTGTTCAACTTTTGCTATTCATAAATCAAGATGTGACTGAACATTTAAATAACCAAATTAAACAGAAATACTAAAAATAAGACTTAAAAAAAACAAGATTGCTCTGGTTGCTTGTGTAATCCTCACATGGCCTTTGACAACTTGTGACCAGTACCCCCCCATCCACTAGATGTTGCTTCTTTTAGCAATCTCCCTGCAAACATTAAGAAGCTGCAGAAAGTGTTCAATCAAGCACGGTAAAGTACTGCAATGCATTTTAACTAGCATGCATGCCTGGGCAGGTTTATATACCTTTATACTTGTATATGTTGTTCATTGTATTTTTTTCTTAACACATTTCATGTTCACCAAGCTTCATTACACCTGCACTGAATGAATGTATCGTTCTACTGATATGACAGTGACGTGCTATGACTGTGTGACTTCTCGTCATTGTTCTCAGGTAAACAGTGTAAAAGTTCCAGAATGTAAACGGATCAATTCAGAAACAATTGGAGAAAACTCTGCACATTTAAATGTACAATAACCTGAGATAAGAGGTGTATTTGTAAGAATTACTAACTCAATTTAGCATGTAACACATAGCCTATCTCGCTAGTATGTCTAACATGTAATGGATATATACAGAACATTCTCTGTAAAAAGTTACTCTGTCCAAATAAAGTAATATTACATATGTATTTAAGTTGATTTATTATATATATATTACGTCACTTGTTTTGCATCAATCTTGATACAGGGTACTTATTATATGTTGTACTTTGGATTCCTAAAGCTTTTAGTCTACTAACCCATCATCCAAGGTTAGTTTTCACTATAAGTACAAAATAACTTTTGGACGGACACTATAATTTACAGTTTTTTACCATGTTCAATCTGAATTTTCTTTAAAATAAAAACATCTATATTGATTCTGACTCTTCTACATCCAGCTCTCAGGTTTATCATTACTTTGAGAACAAAGATTATTAATTTAACCCTTTTAGAAGATATGGTCATTTGTTCTGGGAATGTCCTTTTGGAGCCTGAGACCTGAAAAACAGGCTCGGGGCTTAACAGGTTAACCCACCAATAAATGAACTCAAGCACAAAAGGCATTATACGCGATGAAAAGTCAAATTTACATTCAAATCTGGTTTAATCGGGGGGCCGGGGGTGCTAGCGAACTGTCAACTGGGGGGAGCCTCGCTGCGGGGAAATGGCGGACCTCTGTCGGTGCAACTTCAATGATGCCTTTTTAAAAACATAAAAAATGAAGGGCGGTGACGGCCGTCAGCGAATGGAGCCGGCCCTTGACGACCGGCTGTTCTGTGATTCTCCAGATGGCCAGTCCGGAGGGTGGAAAATACATACCGGAAGTAAACAAAGACGTGCAACGGGACGGTGTTCCCACAGGAAACAAAACTTAAAATATTAAATGAAACAATCTCATCTCTTAAAATTCACAACTTATTATGAATTAAACATTCACAGACTTATAATGATGTATTCACATGTTTAACTCTGTTACATATGCACGCAACGAACAGAAGAGCGTAGGGCAGAATTAGGAGGGAATTCCGTCTCGTAGCGTTTGTGCACTGTTTTGAAATGCCGCTCCTAAATTACCCTTCTTCGATAAAGCCACGCTCGCATTGCAGATGAGACAGATGGACTTTGAATTGGAATAGATACAAAAATAATCATCCTCCCACTCGGAGTGAAAATTATATATGTTGGGCGATCCCATTTGAATTGTGCCATGAATTACACATATGATGTTTGTCAATCTTAAAAAGTAATTTCCAAGTAAAAAAAGTCACACTTATATGTGTGTGAAACCGCTCAATTAACTACATCTCTGGCGTCCACACCGGCCACAGCGGCAGCAGAGGCTGCAAGCGGAGAGACGTCCACAGCAACCGCCTCGGTGTCAGGCTCGCCCTTCGGCGGCTGCAGGGGCTCCGTCCCACGTCTCCGCTCCCCCGCCACCCCAGAGACCGCTCCTGGTCTGCTCCACGAGAGCCTCCGAGGAAGCAGAGCCGGTTCTGACGTTCTGGGGGTTGCAAGTAAAATAAAGTGTGTTCATTTTCCAACTTTTTCTCACATATACCCCACTCTGTGTAAGCAAGCTGCCTATAACCTATCGGTTACTAGCCAGCAGGGCTCGCTGCAGGAGCCTGCCGGTTTTAACCTGTCGGTTAATAAACTGCAGAGCTCGCGGTATTCCTCTGTCAGAGATACGCCTCCTACACACGGTCATAATAAACCCATGAGCGCCGCTATAACGCCTCGTGTGGGCAGCACTGCACACACCTCCATTAATCCCCTGAGCGTGTACACGCCTCATGATGAGAGCCGGAGTGAAACGCAGCGTGTGGAGGCTCCCTGGCGTGGCTCGTCGCCATGACGACCACAGAACATCTCGAGCATGTGCGCCCGCTCTCAGAGTGGCAGCGCGTGTGTCTGATGGACAGATGGATGAGCAGGCTGATCAGCAGAGGGTACGCCCTGCAGTTCGCCTCTCCCCCCCCCCCACAGTTCAATGGGATACAGGAAACACTCCTGTCATCCCAGGAACAGTCTTGCGCTCCAATCAGAGCTGCAGGAGCTCCTGTTGAAAGAGGATATTTCAAGGGTTCCTCAAGGGGAGGAAAATCAGGTGCCGGAATGTGTTCACCAGGACGACTGGTTCACTTCCACCTGAAGGATGCATACTTCCACCCATCATCCCGAAACACAGGAAATTCCTGCGTTTTCTCATTTCAGGGATTATCAGACCAGACAATCGTCTGCCGTTCAGATATTTCCTGGCTCCTCCCATTTTTGTGT
Organism: Pogonophryne albipinna; assembly: GCA_028583405.1. NCBI lineage: Eukaryota > Metazoa > Chordata > Actinopteri > Perciformes > Artedidraconidae > Pogonophryne > Pogonophryne albipinna. The sequence continues at coordinate 3,437,435 of CM053244.1, read as the reverse complement.
AGAGAAGGCTGGAACCACTACACAGAGGAGGGATGAGTGTGGTTTCCTCTGGACGACCTGCTATTGGCTGGCTCGCTTCAGGGAGGAAGTCGCTTTACAGACGGTACATCTCGTATCGCATCTGTCAAAGCCTGGGTTTCATAATGAATTGGAAGAAGAGCTGTCCTCTTCCCTCTCAGACAAATGTTTATCTGGAGTGGAATTAAACTCAGCCAGCAGAGCACGGCTCTCGCGGCAGCGAGTGGAGAAACTGACAGCTCTCCTCCGGCATGTCACAACCCACACAGCCCTCTCCGTGACGCAGCTGCTCGGCGTTGGCGTCAGCTGGTCACGTGATGATCCCCCTGGGTCTCTTCCAACAGGGGGACACTCCAGAGGTGTTTCATTCGCTGCAGAAGCCTGCTGGTTTAAAGGTGGGGTAGGTAAGTTTGAGAAACCGGCTCGAGATACACTTTTTGTTATATTCCATGGAATGCTCTTAACATCCCGATAGCAATGAATATCTGAAGTGCTTTGACAAAAAATCCATAAAAAAATGTCATCTGTGGAAGCCGTGGTTCTGTAAAAAGCACGACCAATTATTTGAGCCGGCCCGGCTTAAGTAACTGGATGGCCTGTCAGCCTTCCATCGGGGCACAAACTTATCTCGTGCCCTCATTGGTCATGTGCACGTTCGTGTGTGTTGGAGGAGGGGCTCTGTGAGGAAGTGGCAGATTTTCTCCGGTTGTGTATTTTCAAATTCTAGCGATCTCGAGCCGGTTTCTCAAACTTACCTACCCCACCTTTAACCTATTGGTTTATAAACTGCAGAGCTCGCGGCATTCCTCCGTCCCAGATATGCCTCCTACACACGGTCATAATAAATCCACGAGCACCGTTATAACGCCTCGTGTGGACAGCATACACACACCTCTCATCCCCTGGGCGTGTACGCGCCTCATGATGAGAGCCAGAGTGAAATGCAGCGTGTGGAGATTCCCTCGCAGCCCTTTCGCCACAAGAAGCGCGAGCAGCGAGGGCGTGGCTCGTCACCATGACGACTATTACAGCATATCACAGAGAAGCCTCTCCCCCCCAGCAGTTCCATGGGATACAAGAAACACTCCTGTCATCCCAGGAACAGTGTCTTGCGCTCCATTCAGCGCTGCTGGAACTCCTGTTGAAAAAGGCATTTTTTTCTAAAGGGAGGAAAATCAGGAGTTTTTACTCCCCGTTATTTTCTAAATCCCGGGGGGAAAACGGAGGAGTGAAACCCAGCCTTGATCTGTCAGTATTCCATGCTGACGATCAAACAGATGCTGGAACGTGTTCACCAGGACAACTGGTTCACTTTCATAAACCTGAAGCATGCACATACTTCCACGTACCCATCATCCCGAAACTCAGGAAATTCCTGCGTTTGTCTTTTCAGGGAATATCAGACCAGACAATCGTCTGCCTTTCGGATATTTCCTGGCCCCTCGCATTTTTGTGTAGAGAAGGCTGGAGCCGCTACACAGAGGAGGGATGAGAGTGTGGTTTCCTCTGGACGACCTGCTATTTGCTGGCTCGCTCTAGGGAGGAAGTCGCTTTACAGACGGTACATCTCGTATCGCATCTGTCAAAGCCTGGGTTTCATAATGAATTGGAAGAAGAGCTGTCCTCTTCCCTCTCAGACAAATGTTTATCTGGGAGTGGAATTAAACTCAGCCAGCAGAGCGCGGCTCTCGCGGCAGCGAGTGGAGGAACTGACAGCTCCCTCTCCGACGTGTCACATCCCGCAGGCCCTCTCGGTGATACAGCTGCTCAGCATGACGTCAGCTGGTCACGTGGGGATCCCCCTGGGACTCCCCCGCAGGAGGAGTCTCCAGAGGTGGTTCATTCGCCCGCACATCGACCCCGTGCGTCAGAGGTAAAAGTGCTGGAGCTGTTCTCCATTTTGGGAAGTATTCCAGCACTTCGCCCTGTTGCTGTACAATCAAACATGCGTTGATTTGCACAGACAACAGGCCACGGCTATGGAAGCAGCCTACCTCAATCGCCAGGGAGGAGTACGATCTGCGCAGCTTCTGAACGCAGCCAGGCGGCTGCTGTTCTGGGCGCGCACACACGTTGCTCTCATCAGAGCAATGTATATTCCCGGCGAGTTGAACCGAGGGGCTCGCAGAACGCAGCAGCCGTTATGCGAGGAGTACGGAGACTCAGACCTGTGTCACGCACACTGGCGCCTCAGTGGGATTTGGCTTTGGTGTTACGCGCACTAAAGCAAAGCCCCATTTGAACCTGATCAGGTTCCCCTTAAACTGTGTTCAGCCAAAGTAGCTCTGCTTTTGGCTCTATCAGAGAAAAGGCTGAGTGATTTGTCTGCTCTCTCTGTGGCTCCGTCAGCTCTCCGGATCCAAGGAGATGGCAGTTCAGCTGTTTTACGCCATAACCCGGCTTCATGCCTAAGGTCATCACAACTCTTTTAGGTCAAGAGTGATCACCCTGGCTGGCTTCTTTCCCCCTCCTCACAGGTCGGAGGAAGAAGCCACGTCTCACCTGTTTGCCAGATCTGGGCCACAAGCAAGCCATAGCAATGCCACATGTCAACCAAAAACGAACCACAACAACCAGAACTGGCCCTAATCTGGGCCACGGTTAGTTTTAATTCTGGCCAAGATCCGGCCCACATTGCGTATCCTCATCCGGCCCACATTCCGTATCCTCATCCGGCCCACATTGCGTATCCTCATCCGGCCCACATTCCGTATCCTCATCCGGCCCACATTCCGTATCCTCATCCGGCCCACATTGCGTATCCTCATCCGGCCCACATTCCGTATCCTCATCCGGCCCACATTCCGTATCCTCATCCGGCCCACATTCCGTATCCTCATCCGGCCCACATTGCGTATCCTCATCCGGCCCACATTCCGTATCCTCATCCGGCCCACATTGCGTATCCTCATCCGGCCAAAATGCTGCTTATGGCACTTTGATGGTCGGGTGATGTTTACCAGATCTGTGCCACAAGCAGTTCAAAGCATGGCCACATGTCAGCCAAGAATGAACCAGACCTAGCCCTAAAAAGCCATTAACACTGTGGTGACTAAGTGACTGAATATCAATGACACTGTGGATTCTGCAACAGCAATATCCAACATACAGTAAATACAAATGTCAAAATGGCCTCCCAAAAGTTGCATCAATAAATGTTCAACAGATGAACCAAACGTTTTTTTTAATGATTGTATCATAATTTATTAATATTGGTTTTGAACTAGCCCCTGCATCATTACATTTTCAAAATAACTGCAATACAATCCAACCATGCCAAAATAACAGAATAATAAACAAAATAGCTGTAGAGTAAAGCAACTTTGAAAAAACACGCAATAAAAAAAAAAAAGCTTAGCTCCCCAAAAATAAACAAACTCTTCTGCAGACTCAGTGACATTTCAGATTGATTTGATTGTGAAAACAGAACTAGCACAGAATACTTGTAGAACCATAGGGTTAAACCTAACCCTGCTCAACCAAAATGAACAAACTTTTGCCGACCTTGGCACGGGAACAACCTGGATATTTTATTGATGGATTTATCGACCTCCTTGACTGGGCCCATGGGAATCTTGAAGGCCTATAAGGAATGCACAAACAAAACCGGAAACAAAATACAATTCCTTATGTATTTCTATATTATATATTATTATACATATATTGCAAAATAGATATTGTAACTGACTTACGGGTTTCTTGGACAGCTCTTCTTCGTTCCTCTCTCTCTCTTCTACCTCCATCTCGGTCGCCCGCAAGGTGAAGACCTCTTGGTCTGTTGCTGTCGCTGTGAGCCTGTTGTTTCTGACAGTCCCTAAAAATAGAGAACATTGTAAAGCCATTGGATGGATTGCACATCTTAGGACGCAATCTGGGGACCGAAAGATCAGCGAAGTGCATGGCGTGCTGTGTCCGACGAATTCAGTGGTGACGGCACTTTGAGAACATTCTGGCCATGGCAGAGGACGCCCTTTGCCTTCAGCTGCCCAACAGCAACAAGCTTGACGCCCGCTAGGAAAATCTGCAATCCAGAATTTCTCAGTGAGGGAGAAAGAGTAGATGTGCTTCCAGCCTGCTTTCAGAGTTTCTTTTTTAACTCTTTATTTGGCAAACCATGTTAAACAAAATATTATTTTACATGTCTTTTTTACCAAGAGTAATTTGAATTGGTTGAATCTAGGATCAGTAAGTACTAACTGAGTGTCAAACATGCAAGCAAAGGGGACTGGACTCATTAGACTGATGACAGCGCAACTTAACACTTACCAGTAATGACATCTTTCAGTTGCAGTCTGTGGAATGCTGTCTTCCCATTGATGCCACGCCAGTTGAGCTGTTTGGCAAGGGAGTTGGTAAAACAGTGTTTCATCACTCGCCAAACGCAATCCTTAACATCCAGTCCTCCAATGACACTCAATGCAGTAATCTGAAAAAGATCATTTAAAAGCTAAGGATACATGCATTATATAAACCAGGGGTGGGGAACCTTTTTCCTCTCAAGGGCCATTTCAATTTTTTCAACATCCTCCGAGGGCCGTACAAATTATTGACCTCTGCTTAAAATACTAAAATCACAGCCCATTCATTTCACCTTTCTTTCATGCTGTGCAAAGAAAAAGCAACCTCTGAATCCAGATATTTTACCATTTTACTTTACGGTTGTGGCATGACCACCAAAACAGAAAGATATGGACACAAGATGTGTGCAATTTAGTTTCCTATCCATGTGAATATGATTTAAGTGGGGGGGGGGGGGCCTAACCTCCTCTGGGGGGGTCCGGGGGGCATGCTCCCCCGGGAAGATTTTTTATTTTAAATGTTGAAGTTGAAAACATCAATCTGGTGCACTTTAAGAGCAAAATTAAGAGATCTATGGATACATCTCTCAACACCAGATGAAACAGAACTGGAAGCAGATTTATTTTTCTTTATGGATATTTTACAAATCACTCTCCTTTCAAACTGTATTCTTTTTTATTAATAACAACTTTTTTTTACCCGTTTACTTTATTCTCTTGTTTTTTGATAACTATAATGATCATATAAAGATGTGCCTTTACCTCAATGGTTGGAGAAAAAGCTTCTTATATTCGTTAGCATAGCGAGCTAACCAGATGCTAATAACAACAAAGTTATTGACTGTATGATCAGAATGACAGATCGCCACTGGGCTTTCAACTAAAGACACAGCCACGCAAAAAACTGCGGCATGTGTACGGCTCCTTATGGGTACTGACATTTGTGATGTCCCGGCCCGGAGCGACGTCCTGGTGCTCTCCGGCAGCTCTAAACCCCTGTTGGACGAGAGATATACCTCGTGTTGTGTTCAAGGACCCTGACCTTGGCCAGGGAAAACAGGCACTCGCTTGTTTAATTATTTTGCGGTTTAGATTTCTCAATTTTTTTTTTGCGTGAGTTACCTCGAGGGCCGTATCAAATTGTCTCACGGGCCGTATACGGCCCGGGGGCCGGAGGTTCCCCACCCCTGATATAAACACTAGTCATAATAACCTAGTTAAACAATTTTTTTACATTAAAAAACATTATTTCGCTTAGCTGGTATTTAGCATCACTGCTGTCCAACATACAACTTAGGTGGCAAGTAAAATATAACAATAGTTTCAAATTGGGTTCCCCATCCTTTTAAGTTGGTTAGGGCAATTATTACCATTTTGTTTTGAAGGTCTGCCTCCCTCAGACGTTTCTCCAGAGCCAGCAGGGAGGTTATATCTTTTCGCGGCAGTATATCCCTGCCAAGGGGATCCGGCCCACCAGCAGGTTCGCCAGGAATTTTCTGCATGGTCATCTGAATGACTTTGAGTTGATCCATCATCATCTCTTGATTTATAAGAAGTCTATGCAGAAGAGCTAAAAATAAGGACATTCAGCATATATAAATGCATTACAAGATGACTCTTTCCAGCTCTTGAAATTGAAAAATAAGAGGGATGTCCCAGATTAAAAATAATTGTTTATATATACATATATATGTGTGTGTGTGTGATATATATATATATATACACACACGCACGTTTTCACACACCCATACATGCTGACACAACTGATCACTGACTTTCACGTCTGTCTTAGGGATCTTAATGTCATATTTCAAATAAATAGTTTTTTTCGTTAATTTAAACTCGTCTCCCATCTTTGTTGTAACAATGTTACTATAGGTTAAGCTACCCAGCAGTATATGAAGTAATTAAAATTAGCCCTATCTTTACCAGCTGCAACATCAAAGCGTGTACACATTAATGCATCACTACTTATAATCCACTAATATAATACAAATGATTCTGAAATGGGCCATAATGAGTACTTTTACCTAAGTAAGATTTTGAATGCAGGACTTTGACTTTTTACACTGTAGTATTGCTACTTTTACTCAAGTGAAATACCGGCATACTTATTCCACCACTGTTGTTACATTTGAGAATGAGTAACGTTAGATAATTCTCTCACATCCCAAATCTTTGATCACATTATTTCTCCTCTACTCATATACAGTATATGTTTGTGTGTGTGTATATACACACATTTACGGACGAAACAATAACAAATTGTGAAATCACTTACAAGCAAGACCCCCTTGGCTTTCATCTTGTCGTTGAGTTCCAGGATTTATCTCAGACTGTCGGGGTTCTGGGCTTCTCGCTGACTGTCGGGGTTCTGGGCTTCTCAAAGACCCAGACTGTCGGGGTTCTGGGCTACTCGCAGACTGTCTGGGTTCTGGGCTTCTCGCAGACTGTCGGGGTTCTGGGCTTCTCGCAGACTGTCGGGGTTCTGGGCTTCTCACTGACCGTCGGGGTTCTGGGCTTTACGGATTACAAAGGAAAAACAATACAGCATAAATGATGTGGTAAAGAAATATCAGATAAAATGTATATCTACCATGACTCATTTGTATGTAGGGATAGTTTGGAGGAGAGGACAAACCCACTGCATTTTGTTTTCAGAGCACCATTTTTTAAGATAGTGTTTTTAACATATTTGTTTAAATACTTAAGTTATGAAAAAGAAAAACTTCTCTGTTAAGGTATATTAGTCTCAATTCTTGAGAGGTCGTATATTAGATTTGAGAACCTGAAAAAATTCACACATGTAGAATGGCACTTTAATACTTACAGCCTTTTACGCTTTTTTTTTGGGAGGTCATCTTTGTCTTCTTCCTCTGCTGTTTGAAGATCAGTGTGGGTTTCCGCTTGAGGGAGTTTTAGACGAGCGGTTTTGTAGTTTGCTGTAAAAACAAGAGAAATATCATTAGATTATGATTTTTCAAATCAGTGAATCCTCACGGTAAATATGTTATTTGCATACCAGCTGTATATAGAATTCGGACACTAAATGCCTCCCACATGTGTTCAGGCTGCTCCTCATTTGGTATGGCTTTAATCAAGTCGTTGTGCTTGTAGTGAGCTGGCCACTGACGGGTATCATCTGCAACCCACAGTGCTGGAACTACTTCAACCTCTTGGGTTTCCAGAAACTCAACAATGTGAAACATGGCCTAGAACAGAAAGAGGCACAAAGTTACTCGTTTTAAGAGTATAAACACAGTAACCTTTTACGTTTGTCCAAACTGCAAACTTATTCACATAATTAGAAAGCATTTTTTATGATAATCCTTATACTTTAAAAGGTGAATGATGGCTTAATTGATCATTAATACATGTTCATAATAATATGGGATACGCACCTACAGAGATAAGTGAAGGCAGGCTGGACACTGTCACCACTTTTATGCACACAAATGATCAATCATTGGAGTTAGCTCCAACTGAGGATATTAGCTTAACTGGAGTTAGCTCCAGCTGAGGATATTAGCTTAACTGGAGTTCGCTCCAACTGAGGATATTAGCTTAACTGGAGTTAGCTCCAACTGAGGATATTAGCTTAACTGGAGTTAGCTCCAACTGAGAATATTAGCTTAACTGGAGTTAGCTCCAACTGAGGATATTAGCTTAACTGGAGTTAGCTCCAACTGAGGATATTAGCTTAACTGGAGTTAGCTCCAACTGAGGATATTAGCTTAACTGGAGTTAGCTCCAACTGAGAATATTAGCTTAACTGGAGTTAGCTCCAACTGAGAATATTAGCTTAACTGGAGTTAGCTCCAACTGAGGATATTAGCTTAACTGGAGTTAGCTCCAACTGAGAATATTAGCTTAACTGGAGTTAGCTCCACTGAGACTGAGAATATAGCTTAGTAAGATACCGATTGCCAGCATAAAGTCATATTTATCATTTCATTTAAAACTTACCGCGACTCGACTTTTGCACAGTTTTCCACCGACAATCCTTCCAACTGACTTCGGTCTTGAGGGCGACTTTTTTTCGCGCTTGCTGGGGGATAAAAAACAAAACGATTCTCTTTACTTCAGTAGGCTACCTGTTGGATTTTCAGTTTGAAGCTAACTCTAATATTACAGCATAACAACTGAGAATATTAGCTTAACTGGAGTTAGCTGGAACTGAGAATATTAGCTTAACTGGAGTTAGCTGCAACTGAGAATATTAGCTTGACTGGAGTTAGCTCGAACTGAGAATATTAGCTTAACTGGAGTTAGCTCGAACTGAGAATATTAGCTTAACTGGAGTTAGCTGCAACTGAGAATATTAGCTTGACTGGAGTTAGCTCGAACTGAGAATATTCGCTTAACTGGAGTTAGCTCCAACTGAGGATATTAGCTTGACTGGAGTTAGCTCGAACTGAGAATATTAGCTTGACTGGAGTTAGCTGCAACTGAGAATATTAGCTTGACTGGAGTTAGCTGCAACTGAGAATATTAGCTTGACTGGAGTTAGCTCGAACTGAGAATATTAGCTTGACTGGAGTTAGCTGCAACTGAGAATATTAGCTTGACTGGAGTTAGCTCGAACTGAGAATATTAGCTTGACTGGAGTTAGCGCGAACTGAGAATATTAGCTTGACTGGAGTTAGCTCGAACTGAGAATATTAGCTTGACTGGAGTTAGCTCGAACTGAGAATATTAGCTTGACTGGAGTTAGCTGCAACTGAGAATATTAGCTTGACTGGAGTTAGCTCGAACTGAGAATATTAGCTTAACTGGAGTTAGCTCGAACTGTCGCTGGGCAAAGTGTGACCTTCGTCTCTACTTTCTCACAGCGGCCGGTATGTATTGTTCCCAGCCTTCACCCCGTCGGGAAGACAGGCATGTTTGGCTATGTTCCAGGGACGGTGATGCGCCATTCGCATGGCACATCAGGCAGGGGGTGTTATTGAGCAGGTGTGTCTGTGCTTCTAGTGCCGGACGGACCCAGTGGGGCGCAGACTACATCATGCTTCGCCCTTAACCCAATAGCGATAGCCTTAGAGGGCGAAGCCATATACGAAATAGAACTGAGGTTACCTACTGTAACCCAGCTTCTATGAGTAAATGGCACAGCCCTCTAAGCGCTGGGCCCCACTGGCTCTACGAATAGCTGAAGAAAAGTTATATTGTATGGGAGCAGATTGCCGGGCCCCCTTCCTATTTATACCGGAAGGAGGCCCGAGGGTGGGGCCCACCTTGCGGGTGGGCGTGGACTACAAGTGTTTCGCGGGGGCGCAGGGGATTACCCAATAGCGATGGGCTACGCCATAACTCATAGAAACTGGGGTTACAGTAGGTAACTTTAGTTCTTCTTCAATGGATTATTGGCGGGTCGCAGACAACTTAAAGGTGCATACCGCCACCTACTGTACAAGACTTGCCTAATCATAATTTCAACACCTGAAAAATCATTTTATCCCTGTATGATACCTGGTTTTCATATTCACATCAGTGTTATTTTATTAAAGTAAGTATAATATAAGCTGTTCTTTAGGTTTGCCATTGATATATATATATGGCGACAGATGACTCGCCATCAAACAATGTTTATGTTGCTGTGTTTGATTTAACTCCCATGTACATTGTCCGATCAGCCTGAAACTTCCCACGTTTGCTAACGGCCAAGTCCGGAAAACATCTGTGCGACATCGACAATAGCGAACCTGTGCGGATCGTCGAAGACCCGCTCATCGCTGCACGCAGCTTTAATTTTGTTTGTTTTGTTTATTCCTCTTTGAACTTCGTGTAAGTTGATATAGTTGAAAGACATTGGGTTGCACTGGGGTGGGTGAAGGGTTTGTTTAAAAAAATGCCGGCTATGTTAACTTGATATTGTGTTCCTTCTATTTGTTATTTAGTGGGAATGCTGATACAGCATTCCCACTAAATGTTATTCTACGCACAAAAAGTGTATTATTATTATTCCGCCGGGATTTTGGCCCTCTTCTCCTCCCACATTGAACATCGCAGAAACTCCGTTCAAACATCAAAACGTTCAGCTCGGTCGGGAATCGATGGCTATCACTTTCCTCATTCCAGAGATACATCCCATAATACATCACATTTTTAACATGGAAGTCAATGGAGAAATTCTTCAGACTTCAACAAATCTTCATGTGACTTCAACTGTTCATTCATACTTTCACTCAGAAACCTCATTCCAACTTTAAAATGTTACAAATCTTTCTGACATTATTCGTGTAAAACAACTTTTGAATCTGATTCTTACTTTTAGAGATATTAACATTTGTTCAGACCTTGTTTTAGAGGTTTTCTTCACATGTTAACTAGAGTGCGTGATGTCACAGCTAGAGGGTAGGAAATCTTGAAATTTGCCTTCATATATTTTTTTTAAACTGCCATAATTCCCAAACCCTACATTCCTGAGACATACTTTATCATGACAAATGTAGGAAAACATCTCGTAGCTTGAAAAATGACAAATAATTAAGAAAGAATATTAAACAAAATGCCTCGAGGGCATGAAGTGACAAAAACTTTCAACATTCCTCCATTGAAGCCCATTGTAATTTCAGGCAGATATTTCCTCACGGCAGCAGCCGCACACCTTTAGTTAAACTGCCAAAAAGGCCACATTATTAACCCGAAAATACACAAAAATTACACTTCAGATACTCAACTTCCTTGACATGCTTCACGTTTTGAAATTTCACAGATATCTGTTACGGTTCTTCCACAAAACGTTCACATGTAAGAGGTTTATCTCTCATTCAGAACAATGGAAACCTGTGATCTCTACAGAGCTCGTTAGCTCAACTAGAAACACCTGTGTAATGGAACACGATGATGTCATCGCTCCAACATGCTCAGAGCAGCAGACTTCAGGTAGCAGCGTGCCAACAGTCCAGCCGTGAAGACATCTACGGGACAGTTTGGAGAGTTCTCCAAATGCCGTTGCCATGGCAACACATTGCTCACCATGAAACACAGTTTTCTCATAACTTCAGTGAAAATACTCCAAAGGTTTGGTAACGATGCAGCCATCAACGCATCTAAGTGTATTATGGGGTGTCATCAAATGCCGTTGGCATGGCGACAGATCATTCTCCATCAAGTTAGTTCAGAAGTTTGCGGTTCAAATATTCTGCTGCTTTTCCAAGCCTTTTTACTTTCTTCTCTCATCACACATTCAAGCCCCCAGTATTCATGTATCATTTCAATTCTTCACTTTCTTCTTACACATTACATTTCAGCTTTTCAGCATAAAGCATTCCCACTGGAATTGCATTCTCTAGTTTCCTTCTACTCCTCATTGAAAATAACCTTTGAAATTCATCATTTGTGTGTAATTTGTGTTACACAGCAATGTTACATAAATACTATCTGTTAAGTGTCTGATCCCCTATTCTAGAGCTTTGTATAGCTGTCCCTTTCACACATCTCGATTTCCTCATGATTGTACTTTTATTTTTAAGCTTGTGAAAAAAGTAATAAATAGACTTATGTTTTCTCAATTATTCGATATAATACAGATTTAAAAGATGCATTTTCCACAATATATTTGCCTCACACGGTGGGGATTAGATTTGAGGCTTCCTCCTGGATGGAAAGATAATTAAATGAATTCAATTTTCTCTTGAGGGCGTGGTTTCATTTGAATATTAATTATCTCTCGTTAGTTCAGACTACTTTTTGTTATCTCCCCCTATTTTAAGACGAGGTGCAGCCACCATTTCCAAATGTTCCATTAGCAGTATAATTGATAGTAGTGTACTGCTGGATAGATGAAAAGTTTGGGGACAAAGAATGTGGAAATTGCAAGGTGACCTTAGTGCTGATCAAATCATAATACTTTCGATGCTCATCACATCCTCAGTTCAAATGCATGCCACTCTGTCTATCTTTCTTGTTGCCCCTCCCGCAGAGGCATCATAAACAATCTTTGCGAAACTCCGGCAGTTCAGCTTTATTTGTGTAGTGGTTTTGGTGGCGGTGGTAAAAAAGCCACTTTAGGGTATGAGCCTGCATCCTTGAACCAAAGACCATCACCGAGATGAGAAATGACTTCAGGGAAATGGGCCATTGAGACAGTAACACAAAGACTTGGGCTCACACACACTCCACAAATCTGAGACACACCCAATGCGCCAGGAAATAAATCCTAAATTGACTCGGACACATTGGAAAACGGCTGCTTGAATGCACAGACTCGGGCATTCTCCCTGCCCACACACACAGACCCTCTCACTCAATTTGAGGCTCCATCGGGGGTGAAATCGAATTTGATGGCACTATTTGTGAAGATGCCCTCAGTAGAAAATGAGCAAAACTTTTGTCTGAGTTCAAATGAGGGACAGTGTCTTTAACTGGAAGGGCAGTCTTTTGAAAACAGTGATATTCCCAAACTGGGAAGAGAATGAAACGTGTGGTTGATTGAGGCTCAGCCAGTCGATGGACACCTTTTCTTCCCGATGTTTACAAAAGTCTTAATGCTGAAAACAAAGGACTACAGTTGATAAGTACTCACCTTATGCAGCCGTGTTGATGCTTTAGGGCAGTGACCACCAACTGGCGGCCCGCGGGCCACATCCGGCCCGCCAGACATTCTCATCCGGCCCGCACGACGGGGGTGACTGTGGCGTTGGCGGAGTGGTTACCGCGTTCGCCCCCCACCCATTTTTTTTTTACAACGTCTCGTGAGTAAGGTGCAGTACCGGAGTCCAACAGAGAGGCAGCAGCTGCGGGACAGTAGACTGCGTACTGCGAAACCTTCGTTGTGAAGAGTCTGCTTTGTGCGCTCCGCACCACAGCAGCAGCCCCGATGCGACAGAGTCCAACAGAGAGGCAGGAGTTCCGGGACAGTAGCCTAGAAGCAGGGTTGAGTTGTAACGGAATATATGTAACGGCGTTACGTAATCAGAATACAAAAATCAAGTAGGCTAATTGTATTCAGCTGGCGTTACATTTGAAAAACGAGTAATCTGATTACAGTTACTTTCGTAAACCTGAAGTGAATACATTTTGGAATACTTATTGGAATTATTGGTGGAAAAGTTTCCTCACAAAATGTAATATTCATTACCGGCAGAACTGTGTGCACACTGCACAGCGCTGCAGCATGTCTGTGAGCGAGAGAGAGATGCAGCGTGTCTGTGAGCGAGAGAGAGATGCAGCATGTCTGTGAGGTCCCGCCCCCGCACGCAGATGAGAGAGAGAGATCTCTTTTAAAATATATTGAAAGTTAGAAACGGAGATGGTTAGATAAAATGTGCAAGATAACATTGATGTAGCATTTCTTTATTGTCGAAATTATGACATTTATAACGGGATCAAATCAAAGTGAATGGCCTGCTGCTGCTGAATGCATGGGGCAAGTGACTGGAACAAGTTTTAAAAGTTATTACATCGTTTCAGATAATAATAATAAATAATAATGATAATTCATTCTATTTAGGGGCGCCTTTCAAAGCACCCAAGGACACCTTACAATTCATAACATATTCTAAGGAAAGGTTTACAGTAGGAGAATGCAGTCCAGGTGATGTTTTTTATGTGGGGTGCAGATGAGAGGGAGCTGTCCAGAATGACACCAAGATCTTGATAAACCATTAAAACAGTAAAACAAGTGTCTCCTGCTCACCAAAACATACCCATCTGTTATGGAAAAAGAAAGTATTCTAAAAGTAACCTGAACACGTAACTTTTATAAGACACATAACTGTAACTGTATTCTGATTACTTTCAGAGCATGTATTCAGTAATCAGTAACTGATTACATTTACAAAGTAACCATCCCAACCCTGCCTAGAAGTGATCCTTCGTTAGCGTGAAGAGTCTGCTAAGCTTTATGCAGTACCTGTACCCCCCCGGCCCGCGATAGTGTCTATTGGATACATTTTGGCCCTTGGACAAATGTAGTTGGTGATCCCTGCTTTAGGGTTTCATCTTTAACATGTTCACTGTGTTGGTTAAGCATGTCACTACACAAAGTCATCTGGGGCCCAATGATATGTGCAGTTTGCTAAGCAAACAATTCAGAAGTTGTGAGTTGGGCCTCACAAGTCAACATCTTGGTGGCATTAGAGGGAAAAGCCATAGGGTCCCCAAATGTTCTTATTCCCATCGTAATGGGAGGCAGTGGTTCAGTCTGTAGGGGCTAGAACTTTGGACCAAAGGGATGCTGCTTCACGTCCCGATCGGCCCAGGGATTACGGAGTGTGGACTGGTACTGGAGAGGAGCCGGTTCACCTCCTGGGCCACTGCTGTTGGGGTTTGACCCCTGGATCCTCTCAATGTGCATGTTTGCATATATATATATATATATATATATATATATATTTTTTCGTCAGATTTTAGGAACGCCAAAAGAAAGAAGTCTGACAAGTCTACATGTTATTTGATCAGTCCACAATGGTTTCACTTTTGTGCTGGTGAAAGTACATAAGAGAAACCAACTTTATGAAGCATTGATCTCAGCAACTTAAGAACACGATATAAATACACCAACGTCTCTTATTCGCTTGACAGTGTTGGCAGGGACGGTACAATATCTATTGTATTCAGGCATGACAAGCAATGTGAAAGATGTGTGTTGACCAGTCCCTGTTGTTTACCGTGCTGTTGGTGTTTATTAAGATGGAGATTTCTTACAGTACAAGCTGTTGATCCAGCAGTTGGTCGTGTTGGTTCGAAACTCTGTCCCTTTACCATAAACTCACAGTGTTGGGGACCATCTGATTAACCCATTAGTAGGTCAACATGATGTGCTTTGCAAAGCATCTAACCTTCATTGACTGTTAAAAACTCCATCAAGTTTCTATAGGAATGTATTTGACAGCGACTGTCAGTGCGGCTTGCATTATATAAATGACATTAAGAAGACTACTAACCCAATGCAGAAAGCCTCTAGGTAAAAAGGAACCAAACAATGGCACTTAGTTGCTATGGGAACATGCTGGCATTCAACAGTGGAGGTCAAAAGTAAAAAAAGACCTGGACTCTCCAGTCAAACCAGGTCAGCTACACAACATGTTTTAAATACCCAGCATTAAGAAGCCCTAGATCTCCTTCATAAGTGCTCCAGCGTTAGTCGACATCACAGCTATAGAGGTGCAGTGATGACGTTTTGTAGTGAGCGTCTCAATGGGATTATCCAATGGGATTTTTGGAATATTGCAGAAGATAAGCTTTGGTGCCAACACGTGTGTTTATGATACTGAACACGTTTTGTTCAGCAGCATAATCTCCACACACTATCATCACATGTTTTAAGCATGCGACAGACGGGGGAAGAAAGCTAGCATAATGCTATCACCACCACTAAGCTAAAGGCGGACTTGTGTTGGCGCGATGACGTTTACTCATTTCCTTAGCAAAATGCAGTTTTTATTACACATAGAAGCTTCTGATCTTCACAAGGGGGGAATGTAATGATGTCTTTTATGTCGAAGAACAAATCGGTAAAGTATCGTGAGCTTGTGTCGAACCTTATTTAAGGTGCGTAACCCTGAACTCTTGGAGATGAGGGAACCAGAAGAGGTAACATGTTGACTCATCTCCAGGATAGAGGAGTCATTACTGCACCACTCTATATACTTTTACTTTGAGGCCACTTCTAAAATGCAAGCCACCCCCTTCAACTGAAACATATGTCCTGGGCATCGACAGAGCAAAGCTGAGCTGAGAGAGTTTATTGTTTGTGGATATCTGGAGTCCTTCTTCTCGGGTGCGTCGGTCCCACTGGCGTACATCCTTTGCCCATGGACGACCGTTTTAGTTACAGTTAGCTAGGAGGTGTGTGGCGCAGTGGATAGAGCCTTGGTGTTGGGATCAGGGGAGCACAGGTTCAAACCCCACTGCAGTCAGCATGTTATTGTGTCCCTGAGACTCTTCACCCCAAATTGCTCCTGTGGGGATTGCCCACAGTATTGAGTATGTAAGTCGCTTTGGATAAAAGCGTCTAACAAGTGACATGTGATGTAACTAGTAGAATTGGTTTGGCAACTGTGGCGGCAGCACATGTCTTGTCAGTTCTCCAGCCGTAACTTCATAATAAACCATCAATGTTTGCCATCAAGTTCCAGCTCTCAATGTCTAACTGTGTTTCGACTCCATTGCTCTAGAAGTTTCCATTACATCCTACACTAAATACTGTGCCTGAACACTGAGGACTGACGCTGCTGCCGCTGCCGCTGCTGCTGCTGCTGGAGGACTAACATTTTGACACTTTGGTGTTGGGTCAACTTCATACATTCACATTAGAAAGTTACACTTATCCTTTTGGGTAAACTGAAATCATTTTTCTTTGAAATCTACGTTTAAAAAACTAATCTTTCAGTTGCATGTACAGGAGAAAAAAAATGTGAATTTTGGAGTTCCTGTTTTCAAGTTTTAACAATAAGGAGCTGAGTCAGCCTCCCCTGGCTAAATAATAGATCACGATACAGGCTCACATTGGTCTTCCACTTTGACATATTATTCAGCAAGTAAACAGCTCCACCACCACAAATCAATCTCGTTTCAAAATGCACAGACACCGGCACATCAAAACCCAGTCATAGTCTATGCGGCGAAGTCTTCCAAACTTTTCAATTTGTAGCAAATAGGCACACATCCTCAGAAAGATGAATGTCTTATCTGTCTGCTTCTATTTGTCTGCCAACTTGTATATTTATGAGAGAGTTATGCGCTCCAGTCCCCACATGTACACCATCAGGTAAATAAAATACATTTTAGGGTTTGGTTTTACTGCAAAAACAATAAATATTGCTCTTTATTTATACGCAAGGATAACACATGTAAGACTGTGGGTCTTTGGCTGTTGCTCATTTGGATCATTGAGGGCACCAAAGAGAAATAAAGAATTAACGGCAGAGGCGACTGAGAGGGAATATAAAAACATATCTCCTTCAACACCACTGGAAGTGTCTTAGAGATGCTGACAGCTAATGTCCATGAACTGCCTGACTGTGGCCACTATATGTATATACATACATAAATATATATATATATATTAATGCTGTCAAAATTATCGCGTTAACGGCGGTAATTAATTTTTTGAATTAATTACGTTAAAATATTTAACGCATGTGCAGAATGGCCCGCCCCATACATCCCACCAGTGGCAGCGCCAAGGTAGGCTACACCCATACCAAGAAATGGCTTAGCCCCACCATGAAAAATGATGTTAAGGTAAGCAAAATAAAGTCTGCCAACTCGCGGAGTAAATTGCACAGACAGCAGTTAGTAAGATTGATTTCAGTAGCCACTTGTCTGGAAATACCGAAGACCAGAAACGGTTTTGAAAACTTTTGTCACGTAGTGATCGTCTTCTCAATAGAACATCTTTGATAATGTCTTCTGGCCAATCAGAATCAAGATAACGGCGTGGTGTTGTTGCAGGAAGTCCCGACGGAGAATACTTTTGCTGTAGTACAGGTAACACATAACTGGTACAGGTTATGTGCGTAATCTGAAATGCGTACCGTCACTTGTGTCACAAACGCATTTGCGTCCCGACGTACTTGTGAAGCTTTTCCAGAAGGCGGTTAGATCACCGGACGACAGAGTCGGTCTCCGTGTGCACAGACAGGGCTGCTGTTAACGTCGGTCTGTACAACAGAATTGTGCCAAAACTACGCCAACCGGCTGCGGAGGGAGACTCCCCCCCCCTTCACTGGAGAACTGCGCTAAAACAGCTGATCACAACGTTCACACTCTGTGGTCACGAAGTACTCCACTAGCCCCCCCCCCCCCCCCGACTTTCCTGAAGTACTCCCCCGTTGATAGAAATCAACACGTAATGAATTAAGACCCCACGGTTTGATGATTGATAGGTGTGTGGGCTGTCTTTCATTTTGACACGCAGAACAATGTTATAATAAACATATGGATATATCCGCCTTCTTTCATTTATCTTTCCATTCCCACAATATACATAAATAAATGGCATATTTTAGACATAGTTCGAATGGTGATTAATCTGATTAATTAATTTTTAAGCTGTGATTAATCTGATTAAAAATGTTAATCGTTTGACAGCCCTAATTTATATTTATTATATAATGTGTTGAATTTGAAGAGTCTTCCTTTTAATTTGTGTTGTCTTGTGTAGAGATGGGTGCACGTGTTTCGGGATGAAGATCTCAAGGTGGTGCTGTTACGACCCTGGGTCGTTATGTTGTTTGTGTGCAGGTATTTTCTCCTCCTCCTGTGTCTGTGGCTGCGTATGAGTGAACAGGTGGTGCCCGGTAGCTGATTGGAGGCCCTCGACAGGCTGATTGGTCCACCTGGGGAGACGGGAGGATATATAACTGCAGCCGTGCAGTTCCTCGGCCGCTCTCACTGACTCCGCTTCTCCTACTCCCAACGCGGCGCCTTTTGTATATTCTGTTCTGCGGTGCTGAGAGCGCACCTTGGTATGGTTTTGTCCTTCTCCTCTGGCTACGGGCCAGTGTCACGTTGCCTGTCTTTGTAAGACAGATATATAGTCTCCGGAGTGCAAACCCCTTTTGTTTTCTTTTCCCTTTTGGACTGATTGTTTTCTCCTGTTTACGTTAGTGTAGGTAAGAAGCTTGTATATTTATTTTTTCTCTCGGTTAGGTAAGATTTTGAGTTGTAAGGTTTGTTTTCTTTTTAGTTGGTTTTGCTACTCCCGTTTGTTTTTGTATATTGTTTTTTGGTAAATAAATGTACCAAACGCTTTCTCTGACTCTGTGTCCGTGTTCTTGGGAGTGGGAAGAGTGGGGGAGAGTGCACATTTTGTGCTGTGCCTAGGTTCCCCTACACCTGGGCGTAACAGTGCCCAACCTTTTTTGAACCGAGAGCTACTTTCAAAGTTGCCAGTCTGCCGAGATCTACCAGTCCAAATAGAGAGGCATTACTGACAGCCTACTACCAGGTAAATACACACTTCTACTTGTATAAAACTGACCTTCGTACGATGAATACTTCATAAAATACTGCAGATCCTTTATCTTACCTCTTTCTAATCTACACACATACAAGTATTTAACAAGTGTTGTTGATACAGAGTTGGAGTTTATTCACACGTCACTTGTTAGAAATTAAAATCAATGTTTTGATAGCATAATGAACCATAAAACATACCGTCAGTTTAAAAGCTGTTTTATACTGAAAAAACAGAAGTTCCCGTGCACAACCAGTGGTTAAGCTTTTATTCTGAAAATCCTTCATCTCCGGTTAGCATTTAGCATGAGGCTAATATACCATTTACTATAGAGGTGAATTTAGCAGCGAGATGATATGATGTTGCACACCGAAACCTACTGATTTCAACACTACAACTACAGACGTCGAGATATTATTATTATTATTGTTGAATATTACATGAAGGTACAGTTTATTTGAGTACGTTATTGTTTACAGATGTGAGTAGCATGTGACAACTTCCGGAACGACCGGAAACCAAACTGCTGTGAAGTATTTCCTGTATTTTTTGGAGTATTGATTACAGCGTTTAGAATGTGTTAAATGAAAAGTCATGAAAGAGTTAAGGAAGAGAAAAGCCGTGTTTAGATATATATTGAATGTACAATGTCTGTATCCTCTGATATGCGAAACAACGGACATTAAGACGTGGAGAGCCGCCCGCTGGGAGGAGCCAGCAGAGGATATATAAACAGCGGGACCTGGGGGGACCGGCCTCTTTCTTCACCGGCCAAACTCAGAGAAACAGCTGTTTTTACCTCGAACAATATTCTGCTTGTAACACTACCGCGCCTTTCTTTTTAATTAAAGTACCAATTTGACACCATCTCAGAGACTCCATTTAGTCTCCTTTTAAGCTTCTCTCCTGGAGGCGAGAATAACCAACACGGATAACAATTTGGTGCCCCCGAAGGTGATTTTCGTTGGACCGGAGAGACTAGACATCCGGCTGTTGTCCGGAGCCGCCAGCAACCCGTTCGGCACACAGGGAGCTCAAACCATCGGTTAGAAGAAGCCTGTTATGTCAAATTCTTCAATAGTTTATTCAGGACAATCTTAGGACTGTGTGTTGGACGGCTGCTTCCGGTTCCTCAAAATAGCTGGGCAATTAATGTTAAAAAACCAAATTTATAACAATCCTATAACACGTGGCGTTGTTTTGTCGCAAGCAGGGTGAGTTCAAATTTCTTCTTTTCCTTGCATTTAACCCTGCATGATATTAATTTGTGTGTTTTATATTATTGTGTGTGTACTCAGTTTAAGTCTGATCATACTTCTCATACTATAAGGAGGTGTCTCTTCTTACGCTTTTAGGTTGAAGTCCTATAACGTAAATGATTTAAGTTCATTAAACAGTTTAAGTCTGTTAGAATAGAGGAGACCTCGCGAGTCAGTTTAAGGCTGAGGAAATTGAAGTGAGTGTTTGTCTAGCAGCAGTTTAAGTCTGTTCTAAAAAGTCCTTGTAATAGGCCTGAGTAAAGTTGAAGTCTTTATCAGTGTTTATTCTGTTCTATTTACAACCAGACATTGCGAGTGGATTACGACGAGAAGTGCGGCATTCGTGCGTCAGGTAGACGATATTCTCCTGATTGTGTTTGATTAGCGTCTTATTTTGTCCCATTATAGCGTGTCTTAATAGAAACGGATAAAACATAGTGACTTTAAGTCAAATATTACGTAAAAGGGTTTAAGTCCCGTGTTATAATTTTAAACTAACGGTGTTGGGTTGCGTTGTACGCTCTAGATTACAACATATCTCACCAGTGACTCCTTATGCTACAGTAAGGATCAACCAGTCATTATTCAAAACCCCCCTGTGAAAGCCAAGTGGTGTATTTTCAAATTCCTTTGTTCTTCAGGTTGGGGTTTTGGAAAATCAGTTGCCATCTTGTTTCACCACATATTGACAAACAAACACGGGGCAATCGCCATTTTGTGAAATGCAAATTCAAAGCACTCCTTTGTTTGTTCTTATGCAGCTGGTTTCACTCCAATGAGGCATTTTCCTGACCTCCATCTTGTGAAGAACGAATCATACTTCTTTTAACAGTTATAACTAGAAGGCTAAATCAGGTTTTGGATATTGAAGGGAAGGATTGTTGTATGTTCTAAAACTCCAAACGGAGTTTTGAAGTATTTAACCAGGCAACAGTGTATAGTCTGATTTTTGAAGTATTCCTGTTTGCACATGTGTTTTGGCGGTATTGTTTAACCATATTGTAATTTTCTTCCCATTTTAAAGATATTTTTAAGGAAAATAAGCTACTTCTTGTTAAATAGAGGTTAGTTTTGCAACAGTAATCCCTAGTGGATTAAGCTGGAAATTACAATTGCGCACTCTGCTGGTAGTACAGAATTATTACATAGAGGAAACACTCAATAGCATTTTGAAGTTTAATTTTAAGTGTTATAAATAAACACATGCTTCATCGCCGAGATAGAATTGCAAGTGGTTTCTAATTATAAGATAAGAAACTTTACATAATATTTTTTCAAAAAAGCAAACAAATGTATTGAAGCAACACAAGTTATGGCATTTGCATAATTCCATACACATCGGTATGCACTGTACACGCTGGATTTAGATTTTCACCCGATTTCAAATTTTCATATTTCAAAGTCAAAACTATACACTGTACAATTTTTATTTTAAACAATTCTAGATTTTAAAATGTGCATAATTTTGATCTTTTAATTTACTTTATTAATATAAAAAAAAAAAAAAAAAAGAATCTAAAACTTAAAAAATAAATAAAAATACTTTTAACAAACTAAACAAATCCCCCAGATTTAAAGTTAAGTTCGGATGACATAGGATATTATTTATCAGGAACGAATTTGAATAGTTAGAGAACATGTCACCAAAACAAACTAAGTTGAGACCAGACGCAGAGCCAGGCTCAACTGCAGATATCAAGGGAAGGATAAAAATCAGATCAGATGCTATAACAGCTCCAAATCTTAGACAAAAGACATGGAACAGAATGGAGAAACTGTTGGAACAATGGCAAATTAGAGGACTGTATCCAGCTGATGATCAACCAGCACCAACGAAAGCCCATCGAAAAGCTATAATTGACCATGAAAATGGAGAATACCTGCGAGAACAACAACAATGGATCAAAGCCGGACAACCATCTTGGTATGGATCTGCAAAGATTGCTATGAACAAAGTGGAGACAAGGAAAGCACAAGTTACAAGTCTGATGCTCCATTTGAAGTATTCTGTTAGTGGAATGGCAAACATGTCCGTCACCCAAGAAGCAAATTCGCTGGCGAAGGAAGACACAACGGAACAAAAGGAAGAGGCTCCAGTAATCCAAACTCCAAAACTCTATCCAAAACTGCCTGAGAAACCTCCTCCTTACATGACAAAAGCAGACCCTGTCTCTCAAACCTTCATACAAGCCCCAACTTTTAATGTTTCAGGAGGAATATTGAAGTTGGATGAAGTCCCCACAGAAAGAAGTGTCAAAGAATTGGACTATGAAGTAAGAATGCTACACAGTAAATCTGACCAGCTGCAGGAGATTTTCCAGCACCAAATGCAAGATTTGAAGGACATGACTACAAAACACCAAGTTCAGCAAAACACATTACGAACACCTATGTCGTTCCAGCCCAACAAGAAACCAACCAGTGCTGAGGCATTATCAATGGCAGGTTCGGACACACCGATTTTCTCTCTGCTACTACCAATACAAACAGGAATGGATGCGCAGGAAAAGTTCGGAGAGCATCAGGAACACAAACAAGTTGCGAAGGCAGAAGAAAGACAAAAGGAAGAGGAGGCGTATGATAACATGATGGCAGAAAGAAGAAGATTACCAAGAACTTCAGGAGCAAAGACGACAAGAAGAGGGAAGATTCCAGGAAAGGATAGAAGAAAGAAAACAACAAAAAACGAAAGAATGGGGAGAATGTCAAACAGCACGCCGAACAAATTATTCTCCCGAGTATTCCAAAAGACAAGGAGATGACGATGGCAGCACACAGTCTGAAAGCAGTGGACCATACCATAAACAGTCACCGCAACAACGCGGTTTTGCATCTCCTCCTGAGAATAATAGTAGTGACGAAAACGAGCAATATTACCCTGAGACATGCCCCAAAACGAGGAGAACCAAGAAAACTGAAAGAACCAAGACCGGTGCACATACCTCCATGCCATTGTTGGTGGCTGCAAGAGGAGGATTTGACTACCAACCATGGACTCACAGGGACATGGAATCATTAGTGGCAAAACTACCTCCACTCACCCAAGGAGGTCAGAAGTGGGTAAATGATCTAGAGAAATACACTGTCCAAGATCACCTGTGCTTGGGAGACATGAGGGCCCTCCTTGGACGAATAGAAGGAAGACTAGAGGCAAGAGCAGTGGATTCCGAGGCCAACTGCACCAACACTCCAGATGACATTTCATTCAACAAAATCAGGTCGGGGTATTGGGCTGCGATTCGTCACATTTACCCAACAACACGCAGTTTACATGCCCTCAACAGCCTGAGAAAAGAACAGGGGGAATACATGCATGCCTTCCTGAAGAGATGTGAAGGAGTGTGGGAGGACTGCACTGGAGAACGACATGACGTTTCGCCGGCTGTCATAATGCTGTGGAAGGCCGCGGTCATTAAAGCCCTTCCCCAATTAGTGCAGGCACGCCTTAGGGATGTGGTGGGATTAGAAGCTAAACTCCCAGAAGAATGGAGACTAAATCTCATTCACCACGACGTTAGAAACCAGGAAATAATGAAGGAAGATGATGAAGAAACAAAAAAACTGGGAAAAAGACTTTTGAAGATGCAGGTGGCTGAGAGAGATGCCGAAGCTAATAAAAGCAAGAAAATGACAAGGCAGATGTCGGCTGTGACAGAAATGGTAATACTAACAGAAAACGCAGGGCAGACGCCACCAACTGTTCAAACTAAGATAGTGCCAGAAAATCAGATGCAGAACCAACAAGGAGGCAGAGGGGGATTTCGAGGAAGAGGAAGGGGTTTCCGGAAGGGGGGATGTTACATATGCGGTCAGCCGGACCATTGGTCCAGAGAGTGTCCGCATCAACAAATGCAAAACCCAACACAAGCACTACAATGTGATCCTACACAATTTCAGCAGCCCCAGACGCAGCAGTATTATCCCCAAGTACAGCAACCACCTGTGTATGCTCCTGTCCAACTACAGCCACAAGCACCCATCTACATGCCTACACAGTATCAACAGAGGGGAGGACCCAGTGGTGGCAGAGGAGGATTCCAGGGACAACCACAAGGAGGAGGGGTGCCAAACATGAACCAAATGCCTCTGACAGCTTGGAGTGGTCCATACGTATGAGGAGGCCCAGAGGATCCAATCACAGGTGACGCGATTCCAGCCAAAGAAGAACCAATGGTCACCTGTGAGATTGAGGGAGAGAAGGTGGAAATGATGGTGGACACAGGAGCCACAGCTTCCTGTTTGACAAAATTAAAGGGAAAACCACCACCACTCTCAAATCACACCCTCAAAACAGTTGGATACTCGGGAAAAATTGATGTACAGAGATATACATTACCATTGGTTACAAAAATTGGGACGCAACATCCTTTCCTCTATGCCCCAAACTGTCCCATAAACCTGATGGGAAGAGACCTGCTCGTAAAATCAGGAGCGAGAATTCTATGCACACCAGATGGGCTGATTATCCAATTTCCAGGCCAGATACCACTCTACCAGACGTACGACGGACAACAGAGAATCATGATGATGGCAGCAAATCCAGAAAACGACGAAGAAAATGACACAACCACTGTGTACTGGAGCCGTTTAATCACCACTGAAGTCGATACTCCTCATGTCCAAAGAACGTACATGGCCTGGAAGCCATGGATAAATACACTGGGACCCTATGGGCCCCCGCAAGATCCTCTACATTGTACGTACAATTATCTAAGGAGACCAGATGAAGAATATCAAGACGCATGGATGGAAGATAAAGAGGGAAAAATTGAAGATTTGGCTGTAACAGACATCTACGTCGGACCGCAGGGTGTAGCAGCAGCAGTAAAACTCACACCAGAACAAAAACAATGGTACAATTTATCTGAAGAAGCTGTTCCTCATGTCACACTCGCCATGACCATAGGAGCCGAATCCAGATCATTGGGTCCAATGATAAAGACTGCATTGAACACAGAATGGTTGGCGACAGAATCACCTTCTCTGTGGCGATCAACAGACCAGACGATGTGGAGAATTGGAAACAATAGCCAGGAACAAGGGCTATTGGAGAAGCAAGAATTGGACAGAGATCATGGACGAGAACACACAAACCATCCGGACACAGAAGACATGCTGATGCAGGTGCCTACACATCTTTGGGCCACTGGAGATTATGATGTTGGATTAGTAAATCATGAAGTGTCAGTGGAGCTGGTGGAAAATTACAAAGCATGTTGGCGCCCACAATACAAATTGAAGCTAGATGGAATAGGAAACACCATTCAAGGATTGTTACAAGCTGGAGTAATCAGACACACCGGCTCAAATTGGAACACTCCCATCTTGCCAGTACCAAAAGCTGGAAACAAAGGATGGAGAATGGTCCATGATCTAAGAGAAGTCAACAATGTCACTAAAACTGCCAATGTTCCCGATCCACATGTAGCATTACAAAATCTTAATCCAGGTCACAAATATTTCACAGTGATAGATCTAGCTAATGCATTCTTTTGCTTACCATTAGATCCAAAGGTCCAGGATATATTTGCTTTTACCTACCAAAGACAGCGATACACTTACAATCGGATGCCACAGGGTTACAAAGATAGTCCAGGATTATTTAACCGTGCTCTGAAACAAGACCTCAGTGCATTGCAACTAGCGGAGGGAGTGACTCTGATACAGTATGTGGATGATTTACTTCTAGCCGGGCCAGATGCAGCAACATGTCTGGCTGTGACAAAAAAATTGCTAATCCTACTGGCCAATGTGGGCTACAAAGTGAAGAAAGAAAAAACACAGATTGCAAGGAGAACAGTTACATTCCTGGGAAGGATGATTTCCTCGAACAGTCTAACTCTGACACCAGCACAAAGGTCTTCCATCCTCTCTCAACCAAAACCCAAAACAGTGCAACAAATGCTTGCGTTCCTGGGCCTGACAGGTTACAGCAGGACGTACATACCTGACTATGTGGATTTGACACAACCACTGAGACACATAATTGCAGAAGCAGGAAACAGAAATCTGAAAGCTACTCTCGAGTGGACAACGTTGGCCGAAGAAGCTTTCACGAAGACGAAGCAAGCCCTGAGTCAAGCGGCACACCTTTCCACTCCGGATTATGACGATGATTTTTGCCTTGATGTTTCTGAATCAGGTGGAATAGTCAATGGAGTCCTGTTTCAGAAAAAAGGGGGAGTGAGACAGGTACTGATGTACCATAGCTCAAAGTTAGACAATATAGAACTAGGCCAGACAGGATGTGCAAGACACCTAGCTGCATTAGCAAAAGTCATTGAGAAAACTTCACATATGGTAATGTGCCACCCATTGAAAGTCAACACAGCCCATGGAGTGGTAGCATTCATAAATTCACAGGCATTCACATTTTCCCCAATCAGGAAAATCAAGATTCAGACCAGTCTGTTGAAACCACATATAACATACCAAGGTGGTTTAACAAACATGTCTGCAGGACTGAGCACGGAAGAGCACACACCCCATGACTGTCAGTTCGTCTCCCAAAAGGATCTCAAGATAAAATCAGATTTAGAAACAGATCCTCTGGCCCAACCAGACTTCACTCTCTACAGTGACGGCTGCTGCTACAATGGAGATGACGGGAATGTGGCCTCCTATGCAGTAGTCAGGCAGGAAGGAGAAAATATACAAACCATAGAAGCAGAAATCATCTCCCAACCTGCTTCGGCCCAACTGGCAGAAGTAGTGGCACTCACCAAAGCCTTGGAGCATGCAGAGGGACAACGAGTCAACATCTATACAGATTCAGCATATGCCTATGGAGCAGTGCATATAGACGGACCACAGTGGATCAGAAGAGGGTTCCTAACATCTGCTAAGACACCAGTAAAACATGCTGAAGCGCTAAAACTCCTGCTAACATCTTTGCTGTTGCCAGCACAAGTGGCAGTAATGAAATGCAAAGGACATCAAACATTGAACAATGCAATATCCAGAGGAAACGATGCAGCAGACAAAGCAGCAAAGAAGGCAGGAGGGTACAGCAAGCAAATGATATGTACAAAGGCCAATACTCAAGAGGAGTTAACCATTGAACACATCAAAGACATGCAGAAATATGCTGGAGTGTATGAACAGAATCAATGGAGTCAGAAAGGAGCAAAGGAAGTAGATGGCCTGTGGAGAGCCCACGACGGACGTTTAGTCGCACCTGCAAAATTATGCCACCTGCTAATAGAACAATCACATGGTCCCACTCATGTAGGCAAAGCAAGAACAACAAAAGACATTGAACGACAGTGGTGGCATCCTTACATGAAGGACATGGTCGAAAACTTCGTAAACGACTGTGACACGTGTAATGCTTTCAATGTAAAAAAGCCATACAAGTGCCCAATGGGAAGATATCCAGTCCCAGAAGCCCCATTCAAAGACATTTGCATTGATTATACAGACATGGGAGCAGACAATGTAGTCAGAGGGTTTAGATATATGTTGGTAATGATTGATCGTTATACGAGATGGATTGAGGCCATTCCCTGTAAAAAAGAAGATGCAAAGACAGTCATTAAATGGCTCAAAACAGAACTTGTACCCCGCTATGGAGTGCCAAGGATGATAAGATCAGACAATGGTTCACATTTTACAAGCAAACACTTGGAGGAAGTTGAGTTATATTTTGGTATAATTCATAAGTTTGGGTCAGCATACCACCCACAATCTCAGGGTATAGTAGAAAGAGCAAATCGAACATTAAAAGGGAAAATAGCAAAAGTCATTTTTGGCACAAACATGAAATGGGTAGATGCTTTGCCTTTGGCACTCATGTCAATGAGATCTTCTGCGGGTGCTAAAACACATCTTTCACCCCATGAGTTGTTAACTGGTCGGCCAATGCCTGGGCCTCCTAGAGAAGGAGGGACTGGCCCAGTGTTAGACATTAGACAAATAGAAGTGGATGAATATGTCAGGGCTCTGAGTAATATTATCCAAGTCTTGTCTACACAGGTTCAGAGAACTGCAGAGACACCAGACGAGACACCAGAAGAGACTCCTGTACGACCGGGGGATTGGGTGAGGTTGAAAGTTCACAAAAGAAAGTGGGCTGAACCCAGGTGGACGGGTCCGTGGGAGGTTGTTGAAAGAACCTCACACGCTCTCCGGATAAAAGGTAAAAAAGGAGCAAATTGGCACCACCTGACACATTGTCGCCCTACACCGGCACCTTCCAGAAAGCTCTTGGAAGTTAGGACTGATTTGGCAGAGCTGGAACAAAATGATGAATAAAAATCAAATCAAGAGATATTGAGATAGAAACAGCTCAAAAGACGAATAGTCTTTAGGTTTTATAGATTGAATACTAAAACGGAATACCCATTCTAGTTTTACATCTGAAACCGATTTATTCTATCAGGCCAATATTTTTGTTTTGTTTTTTATATACTATCAGTCCAATATTTTTGTTTTATTATTTTTATACGTTTTATTTTCGTACTCATTTATTTTAAACTCTGAAACTGATATCACCATGGTTAGAATTGATGAAGTGCCATTGAAGAGGTCAGAACAATTAAGGGGCCCCCTAGGGATAAGAATCGTAATAACATTGTTAGCTGTGTTCATCACAATTGGCATTTTCCTGGTTGGGTGGGGGGTACAGCATCGTGAAGAACCCGAATCCATTCGGGCACTAGTAGAAAATGCCAATATCACTAACAAAACGTCAGCTGTGTTTCCATTTATCCCCAGAGCCAAAAGATCAGCGGAGAGACAGAAGGGGGGGTTAGAAATACTCATCCCCAGAGGTGAAGCGGTTACGGTCAGTCTTGATGTGTGTGATGTGGTTGTATGTGGAGAGCTGCGAGACAAAACAGGCCATGACGTTTATGGGTGCATTCATGCTTGGGGACGGCCAGATGATAATTCATGGTGTCCCGGTTCAGAGAAGGTATATTGGAGTGCAAGGGCAGAAGGTAATAACAATCCCCCTGGTTTGGCGTTTAGGTCTCAGCTATCTTTTTCCAAAGGTCGCCATAGTGGAGATATGAGCAAACACAACCCAATAATAATTGCTTTTAAAAGCGCACTCACTCCCCATTTCAAGAAACAGGGAGACGTCACTGCATTCCATTTACTGATGGGGATAGAAGTTCCGGGAAAAGACCCAATGGGATCAATTTTAGTGAAGATAATTGACCCACCAGCTGATGTAATCCCAGATTTCGCCCCAAAATATGCTGAATCACTCTTCAAACCAGAACCAGAAATACCCCCTGCTAAATCTATGATCAATCCACTGGTCACCTATCTGAGTACGACCTCTATACAGAAAGTCATAGCAGTGGAAACAGGATACGAGGACACGAATTCCTGGTTGGACTGGGTTGTTTATTCTGTTAAGCAGAGCAAGATGGCGGACTGTCTGGCCTGTGCGGCTGCCCGACCAAGTTTGGGAACAGTGCCATTTCCATTCAACGCCCACAATAACCCAAGAGTACAACTCTGTATGTACAAACTCTATGGACAAAAATCCCCAGTAGATTGTGTCGACATTGCACAAAAGTATCCAGTGGTAAAAATGAATGACATTCCACCTGACTTCACGTCTTACGAGGGACTGTATGACTGCATTACAAGGGACTACCTAAAAGGTACAGAAGTAGGAACTCTTAAGTGGTGCAATTCTACAACGATTTTAATGAACCAGGATTTTCTCCCAGGTATAACTATGCCCATTAGACAGTATCCCAGAACAGATGTGTGGTGGTATTGTGGCACTAAAACCCTGTACTCAGTTTTACCACAGGATTGGACGGGGACCTGTGCTCTGGTACAGCTAGTGATGCCTTTTTATGCAGTACCAATGACGGCCGAGCAACTGATAAACATGGCAGTCCAACCCAAAGCAACCAGGGCCAAAAGGTCAGTCCTTCCAGGGAGTTTTGATTCCACTGTGTACATAGACAGCATAGGGGTGCCCAGGGGAGTTCCAGACGAGTTTAAAGCAAGAAACCAGATTTTAGCAGGGTTGGAATCCATTTTCCTTTGGCCTACGATAAATAAGAATGTGGACTGGATTAATTATATCTACTATAATCAGCAGAGGTTCATAAATCACACCAAGGACGCGATAAAGGGACTAAGCGAGCAACTGGACAAGACCAGCCAGATGTCTTTGCAGAACCGAGTGGCCCTAGATATGTTGTTGGCAGAAAAAGGGGGTGTATGCAAAATGTTTGGAACATTATGTTGTACTTTCATCCCAAACAACACCTCACCTGATGGATCAGTAACCAAGGCTCTGAAGGGACTCACTACTCTGAGCATGGAGTTAGCAGACAACAGTGGGATAGAGAAGAACCCCCTGGGGGGGTTTTTAGATGGTTGGCTGGGGAAGTACAAGGATTTCCTACTGAGTGGACTGATGTCTGTGACAGGTGTGATCATGATATTGGCACTGGGTTGTTGTTGTTTCTCAACCTGCATCCGCGCTTTCGCAAACCGACTGATTAATGGGGCCCTCAACCAGGAATATGCTAGGGGTCAATATCACATGGGGGGACAGTTTCCAATGCTAGTAGAACAGGACGATCCACCCCCTGTCAGGATTCTCTTATGTAGTTTTGTATGTTTGGGTGTTTGATGTCATGTTTTCCTCCCTGGTTATTGTCTGGTCCTTTTCCCTGTGTTTTTCCTCCCGTCGTTAGTTCCCTGGTGTGTCTCGTTATCTGATTGTGTTCACCTGTGGCCCTTGTGTTTCTCCTCCCCTGCCCGGCTGTTTCTCGTCTTGTGATTACCCCTCCCTGTGTTCAGTGTTGGTGCTTCTTTCGTTGTGACTGAGTTCACCGGTGAGTGTTCTGTTTTGTCTATGTTTATTACTTATCCTTGAAATAAAGGTTTTGCACTTTAAATCTGCATTTGGGTCCTGCTTGTTGCACACACCGTGACAGAAAGCACCAACCAACAATGGACCCAGCGGATTTTTACGATTTGGAGTACCCAGCGGATTTTCATGAGTTCGAGTTGGATCTGTTCGATCTGGACTTTTCTCTGCAATGTCGTCATGCCGAGTGGAAGGGAGCCTCTTCTAGAAGGGACAAAGAGGCTATCCTCGAAGGGGCACGAATGGCGGTGGCTGAGATGCCTTGGTTGAGGAGTTCGTTGCCTGAGTGGCTACAACGCTTCACAAGTTGTCCTGTTGGAGGTCCACCGAGTCTCCAAAAAACCTCTAGGAGACGCAGGGCTAGGATTCCAGCCCGTGCTCCAACAGCCATGATCCCGGCTTCAGTTCCGGTTTCCACAGCCATGGATCCATGCACCAGTACCGGCCCGCAGAGCTATGTTCACTTGCTCGATTTCCTGGCCCACGCAGCCATGGTCCAGGCCTCTGTTCCGGTTCCAGCGGCTCCAGTTCCAGCCTCAGTACCGGCCCCAGTTCCTGCTCCTGTCCAGGAGTCGTATTCTGGAACTCGGCTGGCTTATGGGGGTCCACGGAGTATTCAGGCGGCTGCTAAGAGGAGTCGTCGCAAGGCCAGACTAGCAGCCCGGGCCCCAGCAGCCATGGTCCCAGACCCAGTTCTGGCCCCAGCAGCCATGGTCCCAGACCCAGTTCTGGCCCCAGCAGCCATGGTCCCGGCCCCAGTGCTGGCCCCAGCAGCCATGGTTCCGGCCCCAGTTCCGACTCCAGCACCTCGTCTCCTGCTGGCTCCCCAGTCGACGCCAGCTCCCCGTGTCCTGTCGGCGTACCGGCCGACTCCAGCACCTCGTCTCCTGCTGGCTCCCCAGCCGACGCCAGCTCCCCGTGTCCTGTCGGCGTACCGGCCGACTCCAGCACCTCGTCTCCTGCTGGCTCCCCAGCCGACGCCAGCTCCCCGAGTCCTGTCGGCGTACCGGCCGACTCCAGCACCTCGTCTCCTGTTGGCTCTCCAGCCAACACCAGCTCCCCGAGTCCTGTCGCCGTACCGACCGACACAAGTCCCCTCTCCAGTTCCCTCTCCAGTCCCCTCTCCAGTCCCCTCTCCAGTCCCCTCTCCAGTTCCCTCTCCAGTCCCCTCTCGAGTCCCCTCTCCAGTCCCCTCTCCAGTCCCCTCTCGAGTCCCCTCTCCAGTCCCCTCTCCAGTCCCCTCTCTAGTTCCCTCTCGAGTTCCCTCTCGAGGCCCCTCTCCAGTCCCCTCTACAGTTCCCTTTCCAGTTCCCTCTCTAGTCCTCTCTCGAATCCCCTCTCGAGTCTCCTCTCAAGCCCTCTCTCGAGTTCCCTCTCAAGTCACCTCTCGAGTTCCCTCTCAAGTCACCTCTCGAGTTCCCCCTCAAGTCACCTCTCGAGTTCCCTCTCAGGTCCCCTCTCGAGTCTCGTCTCGAGTCCCCTCTCAGGTCTCCTCTCGAGTCTCCGTTCAAATCCCTATTCAAGTGCCGTTGGAGGTTCCGCTGGGGGTCCTGCCAACTCCATGTCCTGGGCCGTTGGAGGTCCCGCAGACTGCTCTTCTGCCGGGGGTCCTGCCAACCCCATGTCCTGAGCCTTTGGAGGTCCCGCAGACTGCTCTTCTGCCGGGGGTCCTGCCAACTCTATGTCCTGTGCCGTTGGAGGCCCCGCCGACTACTCTCCTGCCGGGGGTCCTGCCAACCCAGTGTCCTGTGCCGTTGGAGGCCCCGCCGACTACTCTCCTGCCGGGGGTCCTGCCAACTCTATGTCCTGTGCCGTTGGAGGCCCCGCCGACTACTCCTCTGCCGGGGGTCCTGCCAACCCAGTGTCCTGTGCCGTTGGAGGTCCCGCCGACTACTCTTCTGCCGGGGGTCCTGCCAACCCAGTGTCCTGTGCCGTTGGAGGCCCCGCCGACTACTCTCCTGCCGGGGGTCCTGCCAACTCTATGTCCTGTGCCGTTGGAGGCCCCGCCGACTACTCTCCTGCCGGGGGTCCTGCCAACCCTGTGTCCTGTCCCGTTGGAGGCCCCGCCGACTACTCTTCTGCCGGGGGTCCTGCCAGCCCTATGTCCTGTTCCGTTGGAGGACTCGCCGAGGGTCCTGCCAACTCCTGGTCCTCTTCCGTGGGGGATCCTGCCAAAGCCTGTCCCACCGACACCGGATCCTGCCCGGCCTCCGGAGCTGTCCCGTCAGCGCCTTCCTGCCCGGCCTCCAGAGCTGTCCGGTCTTCGCCCTCGAGCCCGGCCCCCTGAGAGCCGCGGTCTTCGGCCTCGAGCCCGGCCCCCTGAGAGCCGCGGTCTTCGGCCTCGAGCCCGGCCCCCTGAGTGCTGCGGTCTTCACCCTCATGCTCGGCCCCCTGACTCTTCCTTGGTCTCTGCCTTGCCCCTGGGCCGTCCGCCCGAGACCCCCTCGTTGGTCTCTGCCTTGCCCCCGGGCCGTCCGCCCGAGACCCCCTCGTTGGTCTCTGCCTTGCCCCCGGGCCGTCCGCCCGAGACCCCCTCCTTGGTCTCTGCCTTGCCCCCGGGCCGTCCGCCCGAGATTTCCACCCTGGACTTGGCCTTGCCCCCGGGCCGTCCGCCCTCCAGACGCCCTCCACCCACCCTGGTGCGCCTAGTGTTGTGTCCCGCCTCCGGACCCCCTCCACCCACCCTGCTTGAGGTTTTGGACTTTTGTGGTTTTTAGGGACGTCTAGAATCCGTCCCTTGAGGGGGGGGTTCTGTCAGGATTCTCTTATGTAGTTTTGTATGTTTGGGTGTTTGATGTCATGTTTTCCTCCCTGGTTATTGTCTGGTCCTTTTCCCTGTGTTTTTCCTCCCGTCGTTAGTTCCCTGGTGTGTCTCGTTATCTGATTGTGTTTCTCCTCCCCTGCCCGGCTGTTTCTCGTCTTGTGATTACCCCTCCCTGTATTTAGTCTTGTCTCTTCCTGTGTTCAGTGTTGGTGCTTCTTTCGTTGTGACTGAGTTCACCGGTGAGTGTTCTGTTTTGTCTATGTTTATTACTTATCCTTGAAATAAAGGTTTTGCACTTTAAATCTGCATTTGGGTCCTGCTTGTTGCACACACCGTGACACCCCCATATACAGATGTTGATGAAAATGATGAGTTAGTTTGAATGAGTTTAAATGAAATGGATGTTCAGAGATGAGATTGTTCAATGAATGTCCAGCCGATGTGATTCTTTAAATGAAATCATGTGAAGAAGTGAGCAAAATAAAATGCTAAAATAGCGAGAATCCATTTCAATTTACTTATACTATTCCAAGATAGTGTATTTTTATTTTTATTATTACATTACACTGGTCCAAGATAATTTATTTCATTTTTATTATTTTTCACGGTTCTATATGATCGATTTCATGCATTTTAGAATCATTACTATTTTAAAATGGGTTGTTTCTTTTCACTTTGTAAAAACAAGTGCCTTAACACTAAGCGTGGTATGAGAACGGTTTCTGTGAAAGGAGGGAGGAAGAAATGTTCTGATACCAAGCCATTGCTGCTATTCTGAAGAACCATATTGAATGTTAACACTAGAAGTTATGCACAAGGGAAAGCTTTTATGTTTGAACAGTCAAAGTATTTTTGTATTTATGTAAAGTTGAGGCTATTCGAAACATTCCATTTTTGATTGTATGTTTTTTTATATGAGTTATGTACTATGCAGAGTTCAGATGAAGAACTCATTGATTTCAGTATTATACACACCTTTTAGGTGTGTAAGGAGGGACTGTTAGAAATTAAAATCAATGTTTTGATAGCATAATGTAGTTTAAACATACCGTCAGTTTAAAAGCTGTTTTATACTGAAAAACCAGAAGTTCCCGTGCACAACCAGTGGTTAAGCTTTTATTCTGAAAATCCTTCATCTCCGGTTAGCATTTAGCATGAGGCTAATATACCATTTACTATAGAGGTGAATTTAGCAGCGAGATGATATGATGTTGCACACCGAAACCTACTGATTTCAACACTACAATTACAGACGTCGAGATATTATTATTATTGTTGAATATTACATGAAGGTACAGTTTATTTGAGTACGATATTGTTTACAGATGTGAGTAGCATGTGACAACTTCCGGATCGACCGGAAACCTAACTGCTGTGAAGTATTTTTTGGAGTATTGATTACAGCGTTTAGAATGTGTTAAATGAAAAGTCATGAAAGAGTTAAGGAAGAGAAAAGCCGTGTTTAGATATATTGAATGTACAATGTCTGTATCCTCTGATATGCGAAACAACGGACATTAAGACGTGGAGAGCCGGCCGCTGGGAGGAGCCAGCAGAGGATATATAAACGCCGGGACCTGGGGGGCTCGGCCTCTTTCTACACCGGCCAAACTCAGAGAAACAGCTGTTTTCCTCTCGAACAATATTCTGCTTGTAACACTACCGCGCCTTTCTTTTTAATTAAAGTACCAATTTGACACCATCTCAGAGACTCCATTTAGTCTCCTCTCCTGGAGGCGAGAATAACCAACACGGATAACACACTACAGTGGGTAATGTCTTCAAGAAACATTGAACAGTGCTGCCACATATGACACAGGAAAAAAGAAAAGACTCTGAACCCTTTCTTTGCCATTATATAAAAATAGTGTTGCTACAAAAGTATAAATGAGGCTTACTAATAAGACAACTCAGATCTGAAGCTACTCAGGAATCTGCTGCAACAGTGCAATAAAAAAGACAACATTAATAGAATCAAACCCTTTTTTTGTTGCATTTTAGTAGAGTATACAAATAAATGCCTTTAAAATAGGATGCAAGCAACACTAGTTTCTTAACCTGAATTGATAATAGACTATAATCAATTTAAGTTTGCATTCTTATACCATTTTGTACAATAATTATAATGAATAAGTTCAAATAAACTAAAACTTACAGCTGATTAATAACGGTATCTAACTTGAGTTTTTATTATATCAAAAACCTGTTGAAATGCTTAAGTTATTTTTACTGTCCCCCAAAAGCGCGTCACAGCCTCCAGGAATGCTTCTTTCACAACTTTGCCATCTTTGAAAGACTTCATGTGTTTCTCTGGAACGTGACTGACACGATAAGATGCTCTGGAGCAGCCTTGCTCTTGTTGTTGGGCCTGGTGAAAATGGACTGCTGTGCATTTAGCTGTCCTTTCAGGCCCCTCCCCTTTTGGAGCGTAGGGCAGAATTAGGAGGGAGTTCCGTCTCGTAGCGTTTGTGCACTGTTTTGAAATGGCGCTCCTAAATGACCCTTCTTCGATAAAGCCACGCTCGCATTGCAGATGAGACAGATGGACTTTGAATTGGAATAGATACAAAAATAATCATCCTCCCACTCGGAGTGAAAATTATATATTTTGGGCTTTTTTGCTTCTGCCGTAATTGCGGACTGTCACTCCTGTTGCCACGGACAACATCAGTGAACTAGTGCCCACTGCCCACCAGCCACGCCCCGACACATGGTGTCACGCCGGCCAATCACAAAGCTTTGATGCCTTCAAGTGCATTATTCTGGCACGGGAAGATTATGTTATAGGACATTAACGATAAAACTGAATATTGTTGTTCTATTTTTAGACACATCTCGCGATCGACTGGTTGGGCACCCCTGATCTACACCAACAATGGGGTGGAAAGACAAAACCCTAAAGCATTCTCATCTTGAAGGTTATAAGAACTGCAGCCTCAGTGAAATGCTCACTGTGTTGGTAACTGACTTCCTACCAAGGACATATCGGAAGTGAGCTAAACAATTATTACTATGATTATACGTATATATTAGGGGTGTAACGGTACACGTACCCGTACCGAAATTATTTGGTACGGGCCCTTCGGTTCGGTACACGTGTGTACCGAAGTGTACAGAACGAATATAACGTTAAACGTAAAAAATTGAGAACGTGAACAACTTCTTGGAAGTAATCTCAGGTGCTGCGTCGCAGCATTCAGAGTAATTTGCTCCCATTGTGTTCAACGCGTCATAGAGCGAGCAAGTCATTTCATTGGACGAGCTGGTCAGAGGGATGCGTTCAAATGTAGTCAGTAATTTGAGGAACTGTCGAACGCAGATAAAGTTGAGCTCGAAAATCCTCCAGCATCATTGAAGTCTCCGGTTTGGGAACATTTTGGTTTCGCAGTTACGTACAAGGATGACGGACAAAGACAGGTGGAAAAAGCTGTTTGTCGGCATTGTTCAACTATAATTGGTTACGCGGCTGGCAATACATCAAACTTGCACACTCATTTGAAAAGGCATCACCCGAACGTGAATATCACCTGTACCAAAAGACTGAAGTGCAAACCTAACTCCCACTAGCATTTAAGCCTCCACCACTCGCAAAAAGTTCAGACCGAGCCAAAGCTATTACAAACGCCAAATATCCTTATGTTGCCATGTTAGCAAAGCGCTACCTGGCTGTATCTGCTACCTCTGTCCCTAGAGAGGGTGTTCTCCACAGCAGGAGACATTGTTAGTGCCAGCAGATCTGCCCTTTCGGCAAGCAATGTGGACAAGTTCATCTTTCTTTAAAAAAACATGAAAATACAATGACAAGCAAGTCATAATGTCTAACTGGCTGCTTAGGTACTAGTACAGTACAGTTCAAATACAGATTATTTCAGTTCATCGAAATGCTGCACCTTAATGTTTATTTTATTTTATATTTATTTGAGTGAATATTCATAGTTTAATAATAATTAAAAACCCAAAACTAATAGTTTATGTTTTGTGAGTACTAGTACAGTAAAGTTCAAATACAGATTATTTTAGTTCATCGAAATGCTGCACCTTAATGTTTATTATATTATAATTTGTATTTATTTGAGTGAATACATTATTCACAGTTTAATTTAAAAAAAAAAAATGTTATGTTTTGTGATAATTTTTTCTGCTGTACCGAAAACGAACCGAACCGTGACCTAAAAACCGAGGTACGTACCGAACCGAAATGTTTGTGAACCGTTACACCCCTAGTGTGTGTGTGTATATATATATATATATATATATATATATATACATACACCAACACACACACACATTTTTATATATATAAATGTAATGTTCGATAGCTTTGTTTCCAACATATCTGTTTGATGTTCATTGTTGCATATGTTTCTGAGACAATTGTATTATCAAATAATACCATATCTACATGTCAGAGAAAGCAAACTGTCACAGAGAGGCTTCTAATATATTGTTCTCTTCTCTTATTGAAGGTACATTGAACTGAACGTCAAGTACTCTTCAGTCTACAGAAGTACAATGAGAACATGCCAAAGTTCTTCAAAGACAGACCAAGAAGTGTAGCAGACCATGTGATGTTACAGAAGCCAGTTTTATGAGGTGAATGACGTTGTTGCAAAGGGCAATGGCATGTTCCATGTCAAAAGCCAAAGTCATCCTTGCACACGGCACAACATCAACTTTGGTGAAAGTATCATCATGCCATCGTGCACCTGCAAAGACTGGGCAAAGCACAAGCTGCCCTGCAAGCACCTCTGTGCTGCTTTGAATCATGTGCATGAATGGGGTTGGGAGACACTGGCGTCTAATCACAGATAACCCCCTCCTCTCCTGGATAATGCATGTCTGGGACTTCCTGTGAGAGGGATGGCAGATCAGACATCACAGATCATACATATACACCGGTATCAGTGGAAATGCAGTCACCATGTAACGCTTTGCCCGAAAGGAAAAGACCAAGAAAGGTTCAACAAAGAAGGGAATGTGATATTGTTATGCTGTGTTTGTTATTCTCGCGTCCAGGAGAGAAGCTTTAAAAAGGAGACTAAATGGAGTCTCTGAGAAGGTTCAAATGGTACTTTAATTAAATGGCGCGGTAATGTTACAAGCATAAGATGATTCAGAGAGGAGAGAAAGGCTGCAGCATCCTCTCGCAGTCGCGGCCGTCAAGAAGAGACACCACAAGCCTTCGTCTTTCCCACTTGCTGGCTGTTCGCTCCTCCTCTCTGTGAGCTGTAGTGACGTAGGGGACTTCCCCCCCCTCGTTCTCCTGTGTCCGATATCGCGTTAAACAGAGGATTTCGACATTTTACATTCATTGCTTACTTCCACATGCCTTTTCTCCTCCTTATCTCTTTCATAACTTTATATGTAATACATGTTAACGGCGTCAATAGCCACTTTAATGATACTAATGGACGGTAGTCCCGGATGTCGTCATGAAGGATTTTCAGAATAAAAGCTTGGTATTGAGAACTTCCGTTTTTTTCCAGAATAAAATAGCATTTAAACTGATGGTATGTTTAAGCTACATTATGCTATTAAACATTGATTTTAATTTCTAACAGTCCCTCCTTACACACCTAAAAGGTGTGTATAATACTGAAATCAATGAGTTCTTCATCTGAACTCTGCATAGTACATAACTCATATCAAAAACATACAATCAAAATGGAATGTTTCGAATAGCCTCAACTTTACAAAAATACTTTGACTGTTCAAACATAAAAGTGTTCCCTTGTGCATAACTTCTAGTGTTAACATTCAATATGGTTCTTCAGAATAGCAGCAATGGCTTGGTATCAGAACATTTCTTCCTCCTTTCACAGAAACCTTTCTCATACCACGCTCAGTGTTAAGGCACTTGTTTTTACAAAGTGAAAAGAAACAAACCATTTTAAAATAGCAATGATTTATAAAACATGAAATCTACCATATTAGAATAGTATAAAATAATAAAATAAACTTTCTTGGAATAGTATAAAGTAAATTGGATTCACTCCATTTAGCATTTTAGTTTGCTCACTTCTTCACATGATATCATCATTTAAAATATCACATCAGCTGGACATTCATTGAACAATCTCATCTTTGAACATCCATATCATTTAAACTAACTCATCATTTTCATCAACATCTGTATATGGGGGTGGTCGTCTTGTTCTGCTAGCATTTGTAACTGTCTCCTCATGAGAAATGTACCCCCCCTCCTTTCATACCATTTAAGGTATGAAAGTAATATGTTCTCTAGAAGAGGCCGTTGTGATCAATCGGTACGTTAGGACATGAAAATGCAACATCTAGGCCTCTCCTGGGCTCCTTGTACCCTGGAGCCTAAACTCCCCCTGGGACTGGTCTCTTAGCCCTACTGGCTTTGGGGGGTTTCGCCATGTTGATTAACTACATAAAAAACATCACTGGCTGTGCTAGTGCACAGGTCCCAGTCCAATCCTGTGGCAAGACTGAGTGCAAGGTTTTAGTTCCACGATACCACCAAACATCTACTCTGGGGTACGGCACTTTAGACAGTCATTTCTGGGAGAAGATTTTGGTCAATTACAACAGTTGTAGAATTTCATCACTTAAAAGTTCCTACTTGGTGGCTTTGGGTGGTCTGTTCTAATGCAGTGATAAAGTCCCTGAAATGGTGTGAAAACCGGTGTAATATCAATAACGCATTACACTAATTTATTTTCAATTCTGGTCTACTTAAATAACTATGCTGAGCCCTTTTAACAGTGTGTGGAACCTTGGGTGCCCGAGCATGTGATAATTACTCCCTCCTTTAACAAGGACTTTAAAAACAGAAGTCATTTCATTAATGGTTTGTAGTTCAATTCAGGAATTTTCACTCTTGGCAGATATGTTTCTCCTTTTAAATAACATCTCTAAATGTCAGGTCATCTGGCTAAATGGACGAGCATTAGGAGGTGG
Organism: Pogonophryne albipinna; assembly: GCA_028583405.1. Classification (NCBI taxonomy): domain Eukaryota; kingdom Metazoa; phylum Chordata; class Actinopteri; order Perciformes; family Artedidraconidae; genus Pogonophryne; species Pogonophryne albipinna. The sequence goes on along the minus strand of CM053244.1, from coordinate 3,396,412 downwards.
TGGCACTTGTCTTTTAAAACTCCTACTCTGGTGCTGTGCGCTCCCTCTGAAGCTGCAAGTAAGATTTAAAACATCTGCAGGGTGGGTTGAGCAACCCCTTCTCCCTGAACGATATTGGTTGTCGAAAATATGCACCATTAAAATGAGTGATCCAAGGCCCCGCATGTATTACTCCCAATTATACTAGTTTTTTAGAATTAAAATTTGCAATCGCTCTTTGCCTAGTGTCTTTTTAAAACTCTACATCTTGGACGACAAACAAATGTTATTTCCGTTCAGAGATATACTGCACAAAATACAGATAGCAGGAGACAGAGGACAGCCATGGTCAGACCCCTTTATGGAAGTAACACTAAATTGGGGGCATACACCTTTTAGATTTGGTTTAAAAAAAAAAGTCTCCCTACTTCGCTGCATCATTGTTTCAGAGGTTATCCACCTTTTTGCACTCCAAGCTACCACCCACTTTTAAATGAATGCAAGTTTTTCTCCCCAAGGGTGAACATGGATGTCATCTCCTTTACATGGATCAGTGTCACCACAGTGACGTAGATATTGTGGATGTTCTGGAGCTAGTGTGTAGTGAAGACACACCAATTAACGCTTCTGTTCGCCAGGAGAACATATTATTTGTCACGATCTGTCTGTTGTGTTTTGTGCCCCCTGTGTTTTCTCCTCCCTCCTCACCTGTCTCTTGTTTGTTTGATTAGTCCTGTGTGCATTTAGGTTCTGTGTTTTCTGTTAGTCTTTGAGTTCCTTGTTGTAGTTGGACGTTGTTCACGGGGTGAGAGTTCTGTTTTGTCCAAGTTTGTTTCATTTAGCCTTGAAATAAAGGTGTTTTTTCTGATAAATCTGCGTTTGGGTCCTGCCTGCTTCGCTCATCCCTGACATTATTTGTTGTTTCCCAAACTCCAAAGGGTTACTACAACCAGCCGCTGAAAAAGTGCCCCCCAGATCCCCTGACCGCAACAACTACAGAACTCCCATCTTTGAAAGGATTACCATCTTCTCCATTTGGAAGTGTATTTTCTAACCCATCCTGCAACCTGATAATGAAGCCTGGAGATCAGCAGTCCAGGTCATTTCCTGAGCTTCAGGAAAGAAACAGTTTAGAGAGAAGCATCGATGGATACCAGCCTCAGGGTCTCACAGAAACCTTCAATATAAACCTGACAGAAGAGGATCCAGGGAGTCCTGTGTCTTTACTTATGTTTTGTTACAGTCACTTTCAAAATATCTGGTTCATGTGCGGCCTTTATAAGTTGCAAAACCGCTCTCTGCTTGGTGGGCAGAATCCGGGGGTGTGGCTCAATAATTTTGGCCAGGACAAGAAGATGGGGGTCACATACCACCTCACCAAGCAGGACGGCCCACCCCACAATCCAAGGTACTGACCCCCTCCTCTGTGTCCATCCGGTTGGATTATCTTCTATCCAACACTTCAGTACTGTAGTCAGCTGACAAACACACAACACTGTCTCCTCTCTCTTTATTTATGATCTATCCTTTAGGCAGCTAAAGAAAATGTTTGTGTTCCTTGGGTCACTTTCTAGAAATGCTGCATGCATGACCACTTGTAAATGATAGTGTATACTCGTTGTGTCTTCTTGTTTATCATTAAGGGCAGGCAAGTGTAACATAATAAATGATGTGTTTCCACTCATCCTAACCATCTGTGCCCTGTGTCCAGGTTCACCTACAGCAAGTACTCAAAGATCATTTCAAATCACAACATCGTAATATATTATTCATATGTTGAGTTTGTTTCTGAAAAACATCAACTGTTCCCTTTTCATTCAGCTGGTGTCAGTGAGAACCGCCAGTGGAGAGCGAGCTCCAGAAGGAGGCGGGGAATAGTAAGGACCTGAGGAGGACACTGGCTGGCAAGAAGAGTCAACCAAAGATCCCAGCTGGGACCTCGTTTTCCCTTTTCTCTCCTTCCTCAAAGTTCAATCTGAAATCAACAAGAGATCCATTACCTGACCTACCTTACTTCTCTTCATTAAATCCCATCAATACATTTATTCTAACTCTTCCCTTATCACTATTTATAATTACAATTACTTACGTTTAATATCTCTATGCTCCTTTGATAGATTTCCCAAAGAAAAACATTGTGGCTCCAAGAGAACTTACAGAGTTTCAAGTACTGACCAGGACCATTTTTGGGCTTCTACGAACTTATTACCATCAACAGTCCATCAGACGGACAATCCAGGGCTCGATGAACACCCTCCCACGTCTGATTCAGGCGAAAGACCGGATCGCAAGCACATTCAACCCCTGCATCCCAACAATAAACACCTCCCGCCTCTTACAGGGAAACGCTAGTAACTGGCTCCAAACCGGTTTAAAAATAACAGAACAACACCACACCCAATCAATCGCAACTCTACTCTTTAAACAAAAAAAAATTACGAACAAGGAGGAGCAACAAGCCTGGGAGGTGGCCTGCAAATGGGCAAGATCCAAGTACCCTGCAATACAGGATCGATTTTTCGATTTTACTCAAGTAGCCGAGGATCTTTGCCTGAGGAGTATTAGAATCTCCCTTCGCAGACCCTTTTCTCGTGAAACTACTGCTCCGACCCCCCTTCCCGAGAGCCCAGCGTCCAACCGACAAACAACCCCCTATTAGGGACACCATACCCTCACTGATGTCCATTATTTTGCCCACTACGGGCCTGTCCTCCACAACTGAACCACGGTACCCACGGTCAACAGCTGTTGAGGTGGTCCCCCAAGACCGTGTCCTATCTCTCACCATACCTCGAATCCCAGCCCCTCTCCACCTTAATGGCGGGGCTCAGGTGAAACCACTTCTCACCACAACCATCCACCCGGAACCAGAACGCCCTAGCCTCTTACATCGGAGGACTTCAACCTTCCTCCCACCCCTCCAAAAAACCTTGCCACACGCCACGAACACCGTGGAAATAAAAAAGAGAGCTGGTCTCTAACCCCTATCCGGGAAGTCCTCGTTATAGGGGCTTCCAACATCTCCCGCCTTCCACCAATCAACGACACAAGAATACAGTTCGACAGTTACCCGGGGGCAAATTTGATCCAGGCCATCCACCTAATAAAATACAACACCCCAACATCAGTTGACACCAAAAAAGTCCTTCTTTGTTTCAGTCTCAATGACAGTTACAAGGACAACGCTGCCATCCTGAACAACAATCTTAACCAATTACTATCCTCGGCTAGGGACACATTCCCCAACGCGACAATACATGTCCCTAGTATCATTTTCTCCCGAGGACTACCACTCACAACTATCAAGAACATCGTTAACACAATCATCGAACAAATCGCAGGTCACGTAACAAAGCTTAGTGGAAGGGACTTTACCACTGAGAGGGACCATATTCACTGGACCTCGAACACAGCAAAAAAGATGTGGGACCACTGGAGGTCTTCCCTGGGCCTTCGAGGCCTCAGACGTGAAAACATTTGATCTGGGATGGAACCTCTAAAGAGTAGATGACCGGTCTTCGACCTCTAAATTGCTATAATCAAATCAAGTTTTATTTATATAGCACATTTATAAACGATGTTTGGTGGAGCCAAAGTGCTGTACATATAATAAAAATAGCCTACAGTAGAGACACTTTACAGCAAATACAACAGCACAGATTGTACAGAATATCAGTATGACAATACGACACCCTCTGTCCTCAGACCCTCTGTCCTTAGACCCTCACATCGTACAAGGAAACACTTCCAGAGAAACCCCACAGTTTAAAGGGAACATGGGAGAGCAACAGAGGAGGGATCCCTCTCCCAGGACGGACAGACGTGCAATAGATGCCGTGTGTAAATCCAAGAGATAATACATTTCACAGCATATAGACCGAATGTTAGGAAATGCATGTGTCTGTAATAAGAAGATGAATCCACGAGGATATATATAAATATGTCTAACTGTTCTTTAGTTATAAATGTTCCTATTCAAAATATATTTCCTTCCTATTCAACAATGTTCATAAAGTATTAAAATATGTATGTTCAAAGATGTTTGAAAGAAATACTATATTGTTCTAAAAAAAAGAGATTTTGGGGAACCTATGAGGAAAAAAGGTTTAAAATCCTACTGTCGGCTGACAACAGGATAATACCTACTGCTGAGGTCCATACCCTTATCTCTTTTTTATTAGTACTAAAATACTAATAATAGCTGTTATTTAGTTTTAACAATAAAGCCCCCACTAACACACAACAATCATATCCCAAATAAACTAAAAGCAATTCAATTAGTACAACACTGATGTCCTCACCCTTCTCCTTTACAAATACTAAAGGCTGGAACCACAACTATTAAAGACCAGCAATAAAGCCTACACAAACGTACAACAATAGCCCAAGATCAGAAAACACATAAAATATCCAACTCAATTTGTTATTGACAGAACAAAACAATCTACTATTGAATGTAAAAATCTAATCTTGATTTGAATGAGTCGATCATTTAAACCTTTAATTTCTAATAACTAGACCACTCTAACTCTCTTGTATAGAACTGAAACATCAGTTTCATCAATGTTATACCTAATCCTTAACCTGGCTGCTAAACCGAACCACTCTGGCATTCTTTACATTTTAAAATATCTTGCCCATCAAATGGAGATCCAACTTTACTTTTTACCCCTAACATCTTGGACCTAAAATACCCAATTAATTGTACCCGCCATATGGGTTTACCACCTAAATGTAAGCCTGGTCACTATGCCAAGGGTTTTGACCAGGGGTGCCCACTGTTTTTCAGCTTGGGAGCTACTTTTAAAATGACCAAGTCACCGCGATCTACCTACATTAAAAATGCTAAACATATATTTATACTGACTATACCTTATCTTGGTGTAGCTTGCATAACTGCATGAACCCGTATGGCACAATACAACTCAGTACATTTTTGGTCATTGCCTTACTCGGATGACCTGCACCGGCAGGAATCTGCCAGGGTTGCATAGTCCGGGCAGTAGCTGCTGGTAGCCATCCTCAAGCAGACTTCCAAATGATCGTCAGTCATGGTGGAGCGGTTTTTGGACTTAATCATCTTCATGTGGGAAAAGGCTGACTCACACAAATAAGTGGAGCCGAATAATGCAGTCAAAAAGGTAGCACATGTTCTCATGTTTGGGTACTTTCCCTCTGTGAGTAAGTTCCAGAACTGCTGTCCATGAGCTCTGGCCTTCAGCTTCAGAGTGAATCGACCTCAACATCTTCCCGAAATGGGTAGCACATAAATGTAGCGACTGGCTCGAGCAAAGCAAAGTCTTGAAAGCACCTGTTGAACTCTGACACAATTGTCCCAATCTGCTCTGTGTAACGCGCAATGTCCAGTTGCGCACAAGCCTTCCTTTGCGTCTCCAGCTCTGACGCGAGGTTTTGGAAGTTCCCCAAATCATGGCGCTGCAGCTTTGAGGACAAATGTTGCAATTTTCGTTTGAACGCATTAACTGAGCTTATCATATTGACCACGGTTTTGTCTTTTCCTTGCAGCTCTAAATTAAGGTCATTCAACATGTTGGTCAGATCGGTTAAAAATGCAGCCACTGGTCGTCGTTTAGTTGGTTGTATTCTGCATGTTTAGAGACAAGGAGAAACTATTTTATCTCCGGACAGAGCTCTCAAAATCTCTGCAGGAATTTACCCCTACTAAGCCGTCTCACATCAGTGTGTAGCAACAACTCAGAACGGTCGCAGTCAGCCTTCTCCAGATGCGAACGGAACATGCGATCTTCATTGCCACATCCATTATCTCTTTCATATTAAGCATTTTTGCACATAATGCTTGTTGGTGGATTATGCAGTGATAATTGAGGAAGTCGGGGAAAGCATCATCCTCCCTGCACTTGGCAATAAATCATTCGAGCGGCCAACCATTGCGGGCGCACCGTCCGTGGTGATTGACACCAATTTGCACAGAGGGAGCTGGGTCTTCTTGATGACGTTTTTGAAAGACTGAAAAATGTCCTCTCCCCGCGTGTGTTCTTTCATGGGCAGTATTGTTAACATCTCCTCTTTTGCAGCCATATCTGTAAACACCATCCGAATAAAAATGCACAACTGAGCTGTATCACTTATGAATGTAAGGCGTATAGTAATCATAGATAACACGGCAGGGTCCGTTACGGTTTGTTTTCATCTGATTTCAAATAAACAAAGTCTTGGCTTTCAGAATATTAAACTTGTTTCAGCAAATTCAGATGATAAATACAGCTTTGAAGCTTCGGCATGATTACAAGCGGAGAACGGAGTGATTTGACGTCTCAGCAGGCATAACAACAGCCGGTGTTTCTCCTGAGGGTTTTCCCCGGGAAACAAACACAATACACACAAACGCAAAAATACACACACACACAAATGCCATAGTAAGGAAACTTTTTTTTTTTATACCTCGCGATCTACCCACAATGCCTTCGCGATCGACGTAATGGGCACCCCTGACCTACAGGGTACAACTTGGGGATGACTGGTACCCAGAAGCCAGTGGGCCCAGTAAAAAGGCAGCCCGCCGGCTGGCAGCAAAGGAGGCCTGTTATCTCCTCAAGGTGAGGACTCGGAGGCAGAGAATAAACTCAAGTTATTTATATAGGAGGGAAGAGAAGGGCTTTGCACATCTTCAAAATGAGTATAATGTCTTTAGAAAACTAGCAGATCGCCCTGGAGGCTGAAATACATTGTGTGGCCTCTGTCACGCTGTTCTGCTCAATTCTGTCCAAATCTCTCCTTCACCCTGCAGTGTGCTACTGTAAATATAGGAACTACATTATGTTTCCCTGTTCCTGGTGTAAAACAAATCAATGATCATAAGGTGCATGTTACACCCCACCTTTAAAATGGCCCTATGGGGCTAACAAAATGTACACCTTTAAAAATCATCAAATCCATAGGATTTATTATAACAACACATCAAAGGTTTAATTATCCATCCTAGGATGAGAGGCAGAAACACAGCAGTCCCCACACCAGAGGCCTCTCTCTTCTGCTGCTGCACTGGAGCTTTTAAGCTCTTCCTTCTCCAGGTGCACCTCGTCTGAACCTCGTTACAGCAATGCAGCACCTGGGTAGAGAAAGAAACAGGGAATACATACAGCCGTAACACCTCCACCCTTAAAACAATGAATAAATAGAAAACTAACACCATGCTATTCTATTCATTGAAATGAATGTCGAATTTCAGTGACTTTTATCAAGGCAGCTAATACACGTAAGCACACTAGACTTAATATATCAATATATGAATGCATTAGATCAGACAACAGATTAACCAGTTTAGCCCTGAGCCTGTTTCCAGGTTTCAGGCTCGAAAAGGACATTCCCAGAACAAATGACCATATCTTCTAAAAGGGTTACATTAATAATCTTTTTTCTCAAAGTAATGATAAACCTGTGAGTTGGATGTAGAAAAGTCAGAATCAATATAGATGTTTTTAATTTTAACCTGTTAAGCCCGAGTGACCCCGGTACCGGGGTACTCCCGCAACATCTTGCAGGAAACAGTGTCTGAGGGCATGTTCATTTAATAGACTATGAATGTTTTATATCCATGTAACGGGAAGAAACTCATCTAACTGATCATTTAAACATTTATAAAAAAATAAAAAACGCAATGCTAACGCTGAGCCTCTGAACTAGCAACGAGCGAAACATGCTAACAGATGACTGCACCGAAATTCACTCACAAAACCTTATTATTTATCTTTGGTGCACATCCAACACCTCGTTTCACATTGTGAGGAGACACAGATTCGAGGACATTTTCCTCCGCGTGCAGCGCTGTGCGGTCCAAGCCACGGGTAAATCGCTTGGAATGATGGTGGTGCAGGAGAGAGCCAGGTGGCTTAACCTGACGAACCTACCAGACCGGGAGAAAGAGGACGTCTTGGACATGCCAATTGTCCCCAAAGGCATATTTGGCACTGCTCTGGCTTCGATGCAGCAGCGGTGTGAGGCTAAAAAGAGAGAAGACGAGGCTCTCCAGCGCTGTCTTCCCCGGAAGTTCCAGCCGCCAACTCCGACGGCCCTGCGACAGACCTTCGCTCAGGCTGCCTCACAACCCTCCCAATTTAAGATCCCAAAACGGCAAAAGCCACAGCCCGCCCCGGGTCCCCCACCCAGGCACGAGGCGAGGACGAGCTGGCCAAGAAAGTCCCCAGCTCCGACAGCGGCTGCACCGGCACAGACCTTCGGTCATCAGGCGAGGAAGAAGAAGAGAGCGGCCTGACAGCCTTCCCTCCTCTCCTCGGTGGAAGAGCTGGAAGTTCCCTGTTTTCCAGCCCCACCTGTTCTGCTCTGGAATGTGCTTCCGGGGGCCACCCTTGCCCCCGACTCCCCGTTGCCTCGAGTGATGTCAAAACGACATCCCCAAGTTCGCGCCGTGAGGAAGATGGACTTTTATGTTAGAGACAGCAGGTTCTGCTGCCCGTCTAAGTCACACAAGCACATGTCCACGTTTTTCAATAAAGCATATTCCACTGTCGTTCCCAGGCTTGAAGCCAAGGGCGCAGTCAAAAATAATGAAAAGAAAAACAATAAACAGTCAGGTGACTGTGCCGCTTCTGAGGGGAGCTGTCGCCTCTCTCAACAAGCGGACGGTAAACGAGTCTGTCAACGCATTATCACCTCGCGCATGCGCATTTTCGGCCGAGGTTGTCAGTCAGGGGTACTATCGTGTTCAGACACTAGAGGGCCCCATAACACAACTAATAAAGGCACAGAGAGCCGACAGCAGGGCAGAGGTTACTTCTCCTCTCACTCTCATGAGCGAGAGGTGGAAAGCGCTCACAAGCTCAGCTTGGGTGTTGAGGACGATATCACAGGGCTACAGACTCCAGTTCGCTGTCACCCCCCCTCACTCCTCGGGCATTTTCCATTCACAAGCCCGGGGAGAGTCGGCCCGTATTCTAGAGCAGGAGATTTTCTCGCTGTTAGAAAAAAAGGCCATAAATATAGTGCCCCCGAACAGAGTCAGAGTTTTATTCCAGGTATTTCCTCGTCCCCAAACGGGGAGGGAACGGAATTCGCCCTATCCTGGATTTAAGGGCTCTGAACAAATACCTCAGAAAATACAAGTTCAGGATGCTCACTCACGCATCTCTGTTGCGTCTCGTGCGTCAGGGCGATTGGTTCACATAAATCGACCTGAAAGACGTGTATTTCCACATCCCAATATATTATCCACACAGGAAATATCTGAGGTTCGCTTCTCAGGGTGTCTGTTACGAGTACAGAGTACTTCACTTCGGTCTGTCTCTCAGTCCACGAGTGTTTGTATGGTGTACTGAGGCAGCAATCGCCCCGTTAAGGCAACAGGGTATTCGCCTGGCAACTTATTTAGACGATTGGCTCCTTCTTGCACAGTCGGAGCAAGAGGCTATTACGCAGACGAATATCCTCGTGAAACACCTGCTCGACCTGGGTTTCGTAATAAACACAGAAAAGAGCATGTTGTCTCCAGCCCAGACTGTACTCTTCCTGGGCCTACGCCTGAATTCGGTGCCCTTTACAGCCCGCCTGTCAGCAGAGAGAGTGAAAGCCTTCAGGGCTTGCCTCGCTCATTTCCAGCCACGCAAATATGTTCTCTTCAGATCATGTCTGCGGTTGCTGGGGCTCATGGCGTCAGCCATCCTGGTGGTACGACTGGGACGCTTACACATGAGGGAGTTTCAGCACTGGGTAGCTGCCCTCAGATTGGACCCCGTGCGTCATGGCGCGCGGAGAGTGATGGTCACTGTGGAATGCGTAATGGCACTGCGCCACTGGCTGCACCCGGTTTTTCTAGTACGGGGCGTGCCTATGAGTGCTGTCCTATCGCGGAAGGTGGTCACCACATGTCTGACGGGCTGGGGGGGTATATACGAAGGTCGACCTGTGAGGGGTCTCTGGAGCAGAGACCTCCAACGGTCACACATAAGTGTTCCTCACCCTGAAACGCTTTCTGCCTTTTCTCAGAGGACATCATGTCCTCGTGAGGACAGACAACACGACCACAATATCGTATATAAACCGCCAAGGGGGTTTGCATTCTCTCCAGTTACACATGCTGGCACGCAAACTGATACTATGGAGCTGCGGACGTCTCCTCTCTCTGAGAGCGACGCACGTACCAGGAGTGATGAACCTCGGGGCAGATCTGCTGTCCAGAGGTGCACCACTATATGCAGACTGGACTCTACATCCAATATTTGTGAGTCAGTTGTAACTGCACATGATCAGGATATGTTACGGCCGAGCTGCGGTAGATCTGTTCGCGTCAAAAGAAAACGCTCCGTGTCAGCTGTTCTTTTCAATGTGCGGTCTAAACGCACCGTTAGGCGTGGACGCGCTCGCTTGGCCGCCGGTCCTTCTGTACGCGTTCCCACCCCTGGCTCTTGTTAGAAATTAAAATCAATGTTTTTGATGGCATAAAGTACCTTAAACATACCGTCAGTTTAAATGCTGTTTTATACTGAAAAACCAGAAGTTCTTGTGCACAACCAGTTGTTAAGCTTTTATTCTGAAAATCCTTCATCTCCGGTTAGCATTTAGCATGTGGCTAATATACCATTTACTATAGAGGTGAATTTAGTAGCGATATGATATGATGTTGCACACCGAAACCTACTGATTTCAACACAACAACTATAGACGTCGAGATATTATTATTGTTGAATATTAAATGAAGGTACAGTTTATTTGAATACGTTATTGTTTACAGATGTGGGTAGCATGTGACAACATCCGGAACGACCGGAAACCAAACTGCCGTGAAGTATTTCCTGTATTTTTTGGAGTATTGATTACAGCGTTTAGAATGTGTTAAATGAAAAGTCATGAAAGTGTTAAGGAAGAGAAAAGGCGTTTTTAGATATATATTGAATGTACAATGTCTGTATCCTCTGATATGCGCAACAACGGACATTAAAACGTGGAGGGCCGGCCCCCAGCAGCGCCAACCGGCACACAGGGAGGATCCAGCAGAGGAGATATATATAACAGCTGGAAAGGTGGAGCGGTCTCTTTCCTTCGCTCACGAGAGCCAGAACACAGCTGTTTTTCTGACTGAACAATATTCTACTTGTGACACTACCGCACCTATTTTTTAATTAAAGTACAATTTGAACCTTCTCAGAGACTCCATTTAGTCTCCTTTTTAAAGCCTCTCTCCTGGACGCGAGAATAACGAACACAGCATAACACTCTAATACCTCCGACTCTGGCCAGAGTGAGAGAGCATCGCCACACGCTTATCCTGATAGCTCCACACTGGCCTGCAATATATTGGCTGGCGGAGATATATCAGCTGCTGTGCGGGCAGCCGTGGCAGCTCCCGCTACGCAGGGACATACTGTCTCAGGCGGGGACGACGACTTTTCACCCACACCCGGAACGCTTGGCACTATGGGCCTGGCCCGTGAGTGGTACAATCTGAATACAGTGGGGCTCCCTCAGAAGGTGATAAACACTATTCAGAGTGCAAGAGCTTCCTCCACCAGGTCTCTCTATGACTGTAAGTGGAGGGTGTTTGAGGAGTGGTGCCTTCAAAAAGGACACATCTCTTTTCAATGTCCTGTCGGGGTGATTTTATCATTTCTACAGGACCTGATTGATAAACACAGAGCTTTCTCTACGATCAAAGTGTACCTGGCTGCTATTGCTGCATGCCATGTGGGCTTTGAGGGAAAGACGGCTAGCCAACATCCCTTAGTCTGCCGTTTTATGAAGGGGGCTCGCAGGCTCCTCCCTGTTTCCAGGTCACTGGTGCCCTTATGGGACTTGGCAGTGGTTTTAGATGGGCTCACTCGACCTCCATTTGAACCCCTGGAAGAAGCTGACATGAAACACCTGTCACTGAAGACAGTGCTGTTACTGGCTCTGGCATCTGCCAAGCGAGTCAGTGACATTCATGCGCTCTCTGTACAGAGCAGCATTAATATATACCCACATGACAGCTCATTGTTACTTTGTAATTCTACTCTACTACAATTCAGAGGTTAACCTGGTATTTTTACTCCACTACACTTATTTGAGTTACTTTGCAGATTGTGATTAATGATGTGAAATATAAACAACCCTTAAATCAGACTTTAGTTACACCTGAGTAAAATTCAGGGAAGGTGATTGTTAAGTGCCAACAATCAGGAGAGATAGTTGGTGCTTGAGAAGACTAAACATGTATCTGCAATTGACATGAATGGAAACGAGTAATAAAGTATATGAATTACTCGTTATTCTCTAATCGTTCATTAAAGACAGTATATAATTGCTATTTTGCACACCCCTTTCAAGATTTCAAGATTTTCTAAGGTTTATTGACATATCATATACACAACTACGGTGTAGTTATGCAATGAATGAAACACTTGGGTCACAGGTTCCTCAACAGTGCATTTCAAGTCATCTATCAATGTGTGTGTACCTCCACCATTAAACTGTCATATTCTGCACATTTCTTATTCTATCTACATACATAAGAGTATAATTAATGTGTATAATATCAGTTAAAATAAGTGCTTCAACATAGTTAACATAGCAGGAAAGCAATATATTAGACCTTAAGCACTTTGTCAGGCTTAATATTTATCTGTAGATAGATACCCCCAAAGCTTTTTTTTTATTTAAAAAAAGACCTTAACCTAAAGTATTCTTTAATGTGTTAATAAAGGTTAATTCGTTTTCTGTTTTGCACATCCTCCTATTAATATCTTTGTACATCCTGCACTAAACTGTTTTATTGTAGAGATCACTTACAGTATCTTCTTGATTTTTTATATTCTATATTTCTATCACAGACCTTCTACTTTCCCCCTATGAAAGTATGGACTCTTAATATTTTTGTAATCAAATATAACACATAAAAACAATAATTCAATAACGTGCTTTAACCACTAGGCGGTGCACACAAGGTACACACAGCCATAATAACTTTGTATTATTAGTGTAGGACACTTATGTATGTGCAACATCTGAAGATGTGTAGTTTTATTCATGCTTTCACATCATTTTACAGCGTATTGCTAAACTATTTCAGACTCAGTATTTACATTCTTATATTCAAAGAAAATCAGTACTATCTTTAAAAACTACAGTCCTTTTATATCAGCTGTGCACCGTTATGGTGTAAATATAACCTATCTATGAATTAGATCAAATGTAAAAGACAGCTGAATTAGTGTTGATACTGCAAGGAGACGTATTGTGTGAAGAGAAATTGAAGATGTTGTTTAATTGCTGATATATTTATGATCCACGTCAAGTATTCAGTTTCGGCGGCATTTCTTCAGTTTTTCCAAAGGTCTTCTCATCAGAGCTCGATTAATAAAGAACTACGGCAGATCTGTAATATTTAATGCAGCCAAACCGTGTATTACAATGCCGTTATGTGATGACTTTCAAAGAGAAAAGCAAGAGCACTCGGAATTAAGTATTATTTTATTATTTTAAAATGTTTTCCGGATTTCATATAATATAAACACCAAATCCCAGCATGCATTGCGGCTAAAACATCCAATCAGCGAGATTAAACCATAGCTGAGGATCTTGGGTAATCGCTCGAAATGCCTACGTCTGTTTCCGGTTATTTTTATTTTGAAATTCAGTTCCTGACAGACGCCAAAAAAGCCCGAGATTATGGAATGTTGGAACAAACACAGTAGTGGTGGCTTAAAGCCCACCTCTGCTCCGCGCCGTCCGTTAGATGAGCCTGGTCAGATTTAATAAGAGAAGGAGTTCAAAACACCGGCATAAAAGTTATAACAATAATCTGATTTTAATGGTAAAAAACACAATACGAAATACAGAGTGCCCTGTAACAGAGCACTCCGGGCTCCCCGCTCCACTGCCGTGCGATACAGGTATCGGGACCAGCCAGTCAGAAACAGGGGGCATTTTGCATGAATAAACAACAGTATATATGGACATATTTGGGGCGGAGATGTGGGTCGGCTCTTTCGTCCCATTTTACTCCTAAGTGAAGCGTGAGAGCCTCGGAACTAGTCAAGGTCAGAATCACTTTTTTATCTTCCACCTAACTTCACTCCTTTACTTTCTCAAGGAAGATTTCACACAAACTATTCTTTCCCAAAACAATCAAACATTGTACACAGAGATATTAGTATCAAACATTGTACACAGATATATTGGTGCTTGAGATTATACTGGCCCCAGGAAGAACCTTGAATAAGAACATGTGTGTGTGCTGGTGGGGGGAAGTGTATGTGTGTGTGTGTGCTGATATCTGGATCAGTGAGTGTATGTGAGAAGGGTTATATATATAGGATTACTTTAAAACAGTCCCAAATAATACATGTTCACTTCAATACAGTTCAAGATAATACCTGTTTACTTTAATACAGTTTAGAACAATATCTGTTTGCTTTAACCCCTCTTTTGATCTCACCTTCAGAGATCAACTTATACACAGCATTTGAAACATAACCACTGTCATTCTTTTCTACTGTCTGTCCCCCAACATTTATATAAATCCATCAGAAGCTGGGATTTAGAGCTCTTTAAACCTTTAGGAACAGTCCACCATAACAACTTCTTATGACAGTGGAGGGAGACCAAAATATGTTAAAAAAAAATTCCTTGTCGGCTGAGTCATCGTGCTCGTCCTCCTTCGACGCGTAAGCCAACAAGGGCATTTGGTACGAAGGGGAAGGGGCAGCTTCTCCCTCAAAAAATGGGTTATTAAAACATAGTTCCTCAAAAAATGGGTTATTAAAACAAAGTTCCTCAAAAAATGGGTTATTAAAACATAGTTCCTCAAAAAATGGGATATTAAAACAAAGTTCCTCAAAAAATGGGTTATTAAAACAAAGTTCCTCAAAAATGGGAAAAACAAAGTTCCTCAAAAATGGGATATTAAAACAAACTCCACACCGGCTATATCAACCTATTTCAGCGGAGAGTGTAGTCCCCTGTGCCGTCCTGGCTTGCCGTGTCTTTGTCCCCCCGATCCGCTGACGGCGGCTTCTGGGCTGCCTGCTAGAGAGATGTCTTCTGGATCCTCCTCCTCCGGCCCGCTGATGGCGGCTTCCGGGTCGATGCTGGAGAGATGTCTTCCCGATCCTCCGTCTCCGGTCCGCTGATGACGCCTCCCGAGTCGACCTCCTCGTCGAGGGCCACGTCCGTCCTGATGTCGTCCACGGTCCTAGCAGGTGGTTTCCCCGCCGCACACTGGCTCCAGCTGTCCCCCTTTCCTCCTAGACGGACGGCATGAGAGATCCGCTGGGTCACTCAGTCGGGGCCGGAGAGCCTGGGGTTGAGCCACTTTGTCCTGATGACCTTCAGCCAGACGAACTCCGCTGTGTCGGCCTCCTGGGTCCCTCTTTGGCGTCACCAACCTGTGTGGAGAAATCTGATACAAATCCCTCAAGCCTACGCTCAGGGCTCCGGGGCCCTCAGCTGTTTGACCCACCACTGCGTAGGCCGCTTGGAGCCTGTTGGTGGGGTGTCTTAAAACAACAGCCGTCTGTGAACAGGTTTTCTAAATTAATTGTAGACCTCCTGTCTGCCAGTGCAGCTTCAGAATCTTAATACTTGGACTGTGGCAACAAAACAAAACTCCAACATCTCTAGGTGAACCAAATAACATATTTCAATAGCTCTGAATTTCTGACAAGCATCTGTGTTATTCTTAAATCAAATCCTTGAGATCCCATTTAAAATCTAAATATAATATGAACTGCTAATGTTTCTGGTAAAGAAACACACTAATGTTATGGATTCAAAAACAACCAAAATCATGATGCTGACAAAATGAATGATTTCCTGGTGATACTGCCTTTACCTGTCAGTGCTGAGATATTATCAAGATCTCTCACAGTAGCCTCTTGGCCACTGATTCTGCATCTGTGTTACCTGTTATAACTCAATCAATATTAGAAACATGTCCACATTCATCAAACAGTATCTTATCCCCAGATATGGAGCAGGTCCATTCTAAAACTGTCAATCAATGTTCAGATTGAACATCCGAGTTGGGGCAGCAGGTTCCTTTCAGTCCCTAAATGAAAAATGTACATTGTGAAGTTTACACTCCCCCTTTTTACACATGAACCTCATGTGTAACCAAAATCCTGTATGGGAAGAAAACCTTCAGGTAACCATTGACTGAGTTACTCTCCCACAGAGCCCCAGAATAATGTGTTAGTCCAAAAGCATGCTTGATTAGTCATTGTTTTAAATCATGCAGTTGCACTGATCACATGCAGACATACACTCACATTCACATTCACACTGTCAGGTTGTAAAGTCAAGTTTGGTCAGATTCACCCCAGAGTCAGTCATTGACAGTGCCTTCTCAAGTTACACTGTCGGTCAGGGTCAAAGGTCATTTGGTCTCAGTCCTTTTGGCCATGTGTCGTGCTCTGCAGAGACTTTGATATGTCAGCATAGGCCAGTATCATTTGTCTACAAAAATCTGTCATATATGGAGCGCCATCATTTATTAATTCACAATTACAACTATACATTTCAAGATATCTCTAACTTTTCATTGGGACAGCTGTTTCCCACATTTCCTGAAATGTGTTAGCCAAAAATGTCACTTCCTTATAGTACTACTACTGCAGTTTATTAACACCTAATCTATATTAAAATGTCTAATAGATCTATTTCAGAAACTTGTGCATATAATTATTATCTTGAGTCAAAACATTATTAGGATCTGTAAAGCTCTGCTATGTATTTAATAACTCATATTAATTTATCTTCAATTCTGGTCCACTTAAAGAAAAACGTTAACCTCTTTAACAGTGAGTGGAACCTTGGGTGTACGAACATGTAACAATCACTCCTTCCTTTATTAAGGATTTAAAAACAGAAGTAATTTCATCAATGGTTTGTAGTTGAATTTAGGAATGATCACTTATGGTAGGTATGTTTTTACTTTTTAACATCTCTAAATGTCAGTTAATTACTAATTAAATAGATGTCCATTAGGAGGTGGTGACACTTTGTCTTTTAAACTCATAATCTGGTGCCGTGCGCTCCCTGTGAAGCTGCAACTAAGATTT
Organism: Pogonophryne albipinna; assembly: GCA_028583405.1. Classification (NCBI taxonomy): domain Eukaryota; kingdom Metazoa; phylum Chordata; class Actinopteri; order Perciformes; family Artedidraconidae; genus Pogonophryne; species Pogonophryne albipinna. The sequence continues at coordinate 3,379,403 of CM053244.1, read as the reverse complement.
TAAAAACCACTGCAGGGTGGGTTGAGTGACCCATTCTCCTTATTGGTTGTCAATAATATGCACCTTTATAATGGGTGATCCAAGGCCCCACATTTGTTTACTCCCAATTATATTGCTTTTTCAAAATGAAATTAGCTGTTTTTAATTTTAATTTAATTTTAAACTCTACATTTTGGACGACAAACAACAGTTATTTCCCCATAAAAAGTTCTCCTGTAGTAATATATGCTACAATGGTGAAGCCAATACCTCAAATTGAAATACTATATTTTGTTTAGAACTAGCTTTCCCTTCAACATGGCCTATATAAATAAATATTTGTCTGATCTTATAGAGATGTTACTAAAACTCTCCCTTTGAACTGATCAATACTGTAACAAATTAAAACACTACCAAATTCACACATGAATAAAAACTCTAAAAGAATAATTTGTAAACATGATGAAAAGATTGAAGAATATGGTTCTACACTGTACTCTCCCCCTTTATCCCTCAGTGTGTTTTAGGATGATTCTCATTTTACTTTAATAGTTCCCTCTTTACTGCTATTTTTAATTTACCAATTGATTAATTCATGGTTAATACATCTTCTTATCTTCACTTATTTATCAAGTCAATTCAAGTTCTTTAAATGTGGTTCTTTAAAATACATTAGTAGATACCTTGTGGAGTATTCACAATAACTAATCCTCTCTAGGATATGAAATCCGTTCATCTTTAAGCAGATACTATTTCCTTATTTATCTTTTGTTCATGATAACAATGGTATAACAACCACACGTTTTACCCATAGCTAGTTTCTATGTCAAGATTGTGTGTGACATAATAATCAGATGTCTTGTTTGCTAAACAAGAATAATAAACTTTATTCTTTTCAGTATTCCAGACCATCATTTAAACAAGCAGCCTCTTATCTAAACACTAAGCATTAAGGTTTCTACACCACCCCCTGGGAAACTCTTGCACAATTATGCTGTAAAATCATTGCATCATTCCTTCAGAGTCTGAACAATCTGAGACAAGCATGTCTCAAGATCTTGTCATAATGAGCACAGTCAGTGATGCAGCTGTAGTCAGTGGCAGGGTCCCCAAAAAAGCTAGGACCGTCCCTGGTCAGTGGCCTCCAAGGAAACTCTCTCTGGCATTGGGATGAGGGAAGGAATCACTTGGCAGACACACGTTGTCCTCTGTACAGCAGAAATCCCCCCAAAACCGCAGTACCTCTTCACACCACTGTTGCCTTGACAACGAGGCACAAGCAAAATGTCAATACCTCCTCAGAGATGCGTTCTTTGCACACTTCTTCTGTTTGCAGTGAGCAACTCTTCACCAAAACACTGATTCAGAGAACCCAAAAGGTGGTGCAGAACTATCCAATGCTGCTGTAATCACAGCCATTCAGCTACTGAGAAAAACTCAATTTAAATCTCTCTCCCAACGGGTTACAAAATAAAACGGCTGAGGTCAGGAATGCTGAAACATGTGAATGTTAAAACAAACTAATGATAGTAGTCTGCCTATTCTTTATTACTTCAGTTCTAAGTTAATAGGCAAAACAAGGAAACTCTCCCTAACCACAGATTAATCTTTTATCTACTTGGTTATTCTATTCATTTTCAAATTGTTTATCTAAGTTGTGTTACAAGCATGGTGAGGTTGTAACAGAATACACAAATAACTGTATTCAATCCGCGCCGTATTTGAAAACTGTAATGAATTAAAATCAATGTTTAACGACGTAATATAAGTTAAATATATTGTTAAGCTAATTACTGTTTTATTGTGAAGGCATCTCTGGTGAACAGCGGCCTGTGGCTTTTATTTTGAAAGGCCGTTCCGGAAATATACTCCGTAATGTGAACAGTGAGTTTGACTTCTAGAAACACGGAAAGTTACGATAACAATCGTTCTAATGCATTAAATAAAGTCATGAAAGAGACAAGGAGGGGAAAAGGCGTGTGGAAGTAAGCAATGAACTGAAAATGCCACCAATCCTCCGTTTTAACCATGGTTTTAACGTGATGGCGGACATTGAAAACCGAAGCGGGCATAAGCACCCCTGTCATACACACACAAGATTCCTTCTGACCGACAAGAGCTCAAAAACCCTTCTGCTTATCACTTACTACTCTTTGTTTTATTCATAACCTAAAAATACAATTGTGGTGAATAGCTTGCGTCTTCCTACTCTCAAAACTTCTCATAAAACCACAAAGTGACGTAACTGTGTCCCACAAAAACGGCTAAAAACACAAATTATAGTTTCTTATTTATTTCAATATCTACCACCTCAAATCACACATTGATCAATTAATTTTCAATGTATTCACTCCAACTTCAGATCACTCGATCTTTCACTTCTTCCATGATTGACTTCATATCTTTTATCTGACTAGGTTGATATGTGTTCATTTGTATTTATTAATACACTGGACAAATCTTGTCGTTACTTAATGTCCTTATTCTATTTATTTGAATGTTCTTAATTCAGACGTGCACACAGCATATGGTTGTACACCCTGTTCGCCTCCAGAGGGCAGCAGCTGACCACGAATGAACTTCCTCTGTCTGATGAAGCTCCCAGCTTCTGCAAACCTTCTCCTGTCACTATGTTTCTGCTCTCTCTTCTCAATTATTACACAGATTCGACGTAAAAAATCACACAGTTTATTACAGAATTTCCCCAGCGAGTCAGCCGTGCAGGACTAGACTACCTCACGGAGACCTCACTGGTTCACTTTGCTAGGTCAAGAATGCTCTACTTGACTCTACAAACACTTTCTTAAATATAACTCGATTCCTCAGGTCTGGAATGTCCTACCGGACTCTGAGCACCGACTTTGCTTTAGTGAGCTAAGGACTGGAATGCAATACCAGACTCTTACACACACTTAGTGCCCTATAGGTCCGGAATGTCCTACCTGACTCTTATAGAAACACTTTCTTAAGTATTGTATTTTTTACCGTGACTAAGAACACTGAGGACGCCACTGACAACTCTAAAATTTTGTAGCAAAGCCAAATCACAGATTTTGGTAATCAACAGGTATCTGTTTTACCTTTGTATCATGTAGGACGTCCTGGTTTAGTTGTCAACGGTGTCCCGGGTGTCCTCCCCTGGACAGAAATGTGTCCGCTGGCTGTCGGTGGTCCTTCTAAAGACCAGCATTCATCACGTCGGGAGGTCACCAGCTTGTTGGAACAAACACAGTAGTGGTGGCTTAAAGCCCACCTCTGCTCCGCGCCGTCCGTTAGATGAGCCTGGTCAGATTTAATAAGAGAAGGAGTTCAAAACACCGGCATAAAAGTTCTAACAATAATCTGATTTTAATGGTAAAAAACACAATACGAAATACAGAGTGCCCTGTAACAGAGCACTCCGGGCTCCCCGCTCCACTGCCGTGCGATACAGGTATCGGGACCAGCCAGTCAGAAACAGGGGGCATTTTGCATGAATAAACAACAGTATATATGGACATATTTGGGGCGGAGATGTGGGTCGGCTCTTCCGTCCCATTTTACTCCTAAGTGAAGCGTGAGAGCCTCGGAACTAGTCAAGGTCAGAATCACTTTTTATCTTCCACCTAACTTCACTCCTTTACTTTCTCAAGGAAGATTTCACACAAACTATTCTTTCCCAAAACAATCAAACATTGTACACAGAGATATTAGTATCAAACATTGTACACAGATATATTGGTGCTTGAGATTATACTGGCCCCAGGAAGAACCTTGAATAAGAACATGTGCATGTGCTGGTGGGGGGAAGTGTATGTGTGTGTGTGTGCTGATATCTGGGTCAGTGAGTGTATGTGAGAAGGTTTATATATATAGGATTACTTTAAAACAGTCCCAAATAATACATGTTCACTTCAATACAGTTCAAGATAATACCTGTTTACTTTAATACAGTTTAGAACAATATCTGTTTGCTTTAGGAATTAAACCAATAAATAAAAGCAAGGATAATTGTGTGTCATTGGTGAGTAAATAACAGTGTGTTATTTTGAAAAGAATAACAAATTAGAAGGAAAAAAAGATATAAAAAATACAGATTTCAGTATCCTGAGGCTCTGAGCCCCATTTATTTTCCTCACAGACGGCAACACAAATCTGAAATTATACGATTTAAAATAAAAGCAATAATCGTGGCTTGATATTGAGTAAGAACATGTTTTTATGAACCACACAGCTTCCTGTCTTCCTCGACCCGACCGGAGAAAAAGACGTGCTGCAGGCACGAAACACATTACCAGTAGAAATACATTGCTTTTATAATCGTGCTGTGCAACACGAAAAAAAAGGGGGAAATCGTGTTGGTGAACACGAACCAATAGATTAAAAATCGTGTTGGTGAACACGAAATGCCATGAGACTGGGTTGTACATTCATAATGACACTGACCTGGATCGCTAGAAACACGGCTGTCATCAGACTGGAAAGGGCTGTTCCATGCTCTGCTCAACCTCCCGCCTTCCCAATGGACTCAGTAGCGCCCCCTGCTGCCGTGGAGCATGTGTGAGTGAGCATGTGTGAGTGAGCATGTGTGAGCACAACCACGGCGGAATATTACTGCCAAAAGTCACGGGAATTTTGGCAGTAATATTCCGCCTTGAAAAAAAAGTTGTGTACTTGTAAAACCTATGCTGAATTTGTCTCTGAAACATGTGTGTTTGTTTGATACGTTTTTTCTTTGCGAAACTAAATGCATTAGTTTGTAGATGGTGTTTTGTGTTTGTTAGTGAATCATGAGGCATTTGTAAAACCTGTTTGGTTTGTTTTTGGAGTTATGGCAGGAAATTAGCTCCATACAGTTAGCTACATAGCTAGCAGTGAGTGAGCGTTCAGACACCGGCGCACACACTCAAACGGACTCGTGTGTGCCTGACTCTACCAACAGGCTTTCATGATTCTGTTTAGATATGCAAGTATAAGCCATGATAGCTTATTTTATTAATAATAATAATAATAATAATAGATGTAATTTGTTAGCGCTTTTACAGGTGCTCAAAGACGCTTTACAGATATAGTGAAGGGAAAAGAAAAGGAAGGAACAACAAATAAATATATAGTTAAAGTCAAATAAAACAAAAACAATCACACATTAAAAGCCAGATTGAAGAGGTGAGTTTTTGTGAGTGTTTTGAAGGTGGTGAGGTCAGTGCAGTCTCTGATGGGTTGGGGGAGTGAGTTCCAGAGGGAGGGGGCAGCGACGGAGAAGGCTCTGTCCCCCCAGGTCCGGTGATTGGTGCGGGTGGGGATGGATAGGAGGTTGGCTTCTGATGAGCGGAGGCAGCGGGAAGGGGTGTGGTGGTGCAGCAGGTCTGTGAGGTAGGGGGAAGGGGCGTGGTGGTGCAGCAGGTCTGTGAGGTAGGGGGAAGGGGTGTGGTGGTGCAGCAGGTCTGTGAGGTAGGGGGAAGGGGTGTGGTGGTGCAGCAGGTCTGTGAGGTAGGGGGAAGGGGTGTGGCGGTGCAGCAGGTCTGTGAGTTAGGGGGAAGGGGCGTGGTGGTGCAGCAGGTCTGTGAGGTAGGGGGAAGGGGTGTGGTGGTGCAGCAGGTCTGTGAGGTAGGGGGAAGGGGTGTGGTGGTGCAGCAGGTCTGTGAGGTAGGGGGAAGAGGTGTGGTGGTGCAGCAGGTCTGTGAGGTAGGGGGAAGGGGCGTGGTGGTGCAGCAGGTCGGTGAGGTGGGGGGAAGGGGTGTGGTGGTGCAGCAGGTCGGTGAGGTAGGGTGGGGCCTGATTGTTGAGGGCTTCGTGAGTAATCAGGAGGACTTTGAAGTTGATTCTTTGACGGACGGGGAGCCAGTGGAGGTTCTGGAGGACGGGAGTGATGTGGTCTCGGGAGCGGGTGTGGGTGAGGAGGCGGGCAGCAGAGTTCTGGCTGTTGTATTAACACGCTAATTTGATATGAAGATCAATGGAGGCTGAGTTAACTTTGTAGGAAAACCTACCTTCCATGAGCTGTGTTTTATTTGTTAACTTCATATTTTTCATTTCCTAAAACATTTATTTTCCTCTCATATTAACAGTGTGGATCATTGAGACAGCGTGGCGTCCAGAGTCTTATCCCGTTGTCCCACTTCCTCTGAGGGGACAGCACGGAGGGGGGGGCATGAAGAAAGACCTGCACCAGCTTCATCCATGCTGGCGTTACTGTTATCACTGGCTCAGTGTCATTTCATTTGACCAAATGTCTTTACATTTACATTTAATAGATTTGATTATTATCCACCTTTTTGTTTTATGTCCTTTTATTTGAATTTCAAATTTCAATAAATGTAATTTGTATAATCACTCTTTTGTCTTTATTCCACATGAAAATGTTAGATTCCATTCAGATCTGTTGATTATTCAGATCTTCCTCAGGAATAGTATGTAGAGTTTTTAATGCTAAACGTCTATCATTTTCTCACAGGATATAGAATGAGACATTCAACACAGTGTGTCTGAATGCTTCAGCTCTTCAGACCAACATAGTAAGATGTGAGCATGCTCCTAATTGTGTTGGTATGCAGCCGGTCTGGTCTGTTTAATAAAGCAAATCTGCCACTTTTATATTGCAGAATTTGTTCAATTAAAGCTGTCTTTTGTTTGTCCTAAACATAGCAATATATGCTTTTGAAATGTAACGTGTCTTTGAAAAATAATAGTATACAGTTTATATTGTGTATCACCTTTAGCTTAAAAATACAGATGTGTTTTTTTAATCTATAAAATAAATAGACACACTTTATCAACCCGAATTGGGAAATTATTTAACAGCAGCAGTGTGTTCAGGTATTAAAATATTTAAACTCCAGGAGGCACCGACACTAACGTGGCCGAGTGGACTCCGGAGTTTGCTGCGTGAGTTGCACTGTACGATCCGTGGGCTGTCACTCGCGCAAACGAGAAGAGCTGCAGCGAGAGCAAAAGTCTGATCATTGAGAAAGAAGCAAAGAGAACTGCAAACAAAAAGATATGCTAAAACAAAGAAAAAAGACTTATAGTTTACAGGATTACACAAATGATTTGTTTGTGACTTCTAGTTTTATTTTTTGAAATAAAACTTTTTTTCTCTTAAACTCTTGGTGTTGCTTGATTCTAAGAAAGTGTTGCTTTATCTTTATGAAACAAAACTAATCCCATATGTTGGTTCCCTCCGCCGCTCCTGGTGAGTCGCAGCACATTGTCGTTGCGCTGCGAGATCCCGTCTGGCAACGTCGAGCGCATTAAAAACGATTCATTAACTGTCGAAATCCTTGAGTGCTATTTCCGTTTTGGTTCGTCATGATGTTCCGAAGAGGTAGCACACCACAGAAAAGAAACTAACAGACACAAGACTCACCTTATAAGCAGTGGCGGCTGGCCTATAGAGGGCGCTAGGGTGCTGTCCTACCTGAACCACACACAAAAACATTATTATTATTAATAATAACAATAATGACTAATTGAGTTTTGAGTTTTTATCAACTTTGGTTCTTAAAACAGATAAAGTAATTATCGTAGGTGACTTTAATATTCATGTTGACGATGATAAAAATAGCCTTACTGTTGCATTTAACTCTATATTAGATTCTGTTGGTTTTCGTCAGAGTGTAAATAAACCAACCCACTGCTATAATCACACTCTCGACCTTGTCCTGACTTATGGTATTGAAATTGAGCAACTATTAGTCATTGTTCTGCGGATGATGGGAGAAGAGAGGCCGAGCAAGCCCCGTACTCTCTCTATGGCCTATAAGAGAATTTAGACGTTGTGTGTTCTATTAGAAGTATTCGTTGATCCCGCGTCCCAGGAGAGAAGCTTAAAATAAAGAGACTAATGGAGTCTCAATGGTTCAAATGGGTACTTTAATTAAATGGCGCGGTAATGAAACAAACGGAAGGTGGAGGGATGCAGCTGTGTCTCGCAGTCCGGGCCGTGGAAAAGAGGCTGAGACACGTTGGTTCTTCCCGCTTGCATCTCCCCCTCGCTCCTCCTCTCTGGCGGCTGTGACGTAATCAGTTTTGATGTTGATCACAACATATTGTTAGACCGTCTTGAAAACTGGGTGGGAGTTCCAGCAACAGCTCTAAACTGGTTTAGCTCCTACTTAAAGGACAGAACAAACTTTGTCTCAATAGGCAATTACAAATCAACCCTGACAAATATGTCATGCGGTGTTCCTCAAGGCTCCATCTTAGGACCTTTGCTTTTTAATATTTATATGCTACCTCTGGCTGAAATTATTAAAAAGAGCGATCTAAGCTATCACATCTAGATTTATTTTAAAATCACACCGGGAGACTACTCTCCGATTAGAACACTGAGCAAGTGCATTGAGCACACCACTGACTGGATGACTCGGAACTTTCTCCAATTGAACAAACAAAAAACAGAGATCATTGTTTTTGGAGCAAAGAAGGACCGATTAAAAGTAATCACAGAGCTTTAGTCGGCAGACTACAAAGTAACTCACAAAGCAAGACATCTGGGTGTAGTGATGGACTCAGACCTGAATTATAACAGTCACATTACAACAGTTATTAGGTCTGCATACTACCACCTGAAGAACATATCGAGGATTTAAAAACTAATGTCACAACAGGATTTGGAAAAACGTGTCTATGCTTTTATTTTCAGTAGACTCGACTACTGCAATAGTGTCTTCACAGGGCTCACTAAAAAAATCTATTATGCCCCTTTCACACCAACGCGTTTTCAGCTCCGGCTCGGAGCCTGAAAAGTGCCGGTTTTTCCTGTTCACACCGCAGCGGCGCCGCCTCTTAGCTCCGGAATCCGGTTCACGTCCAGCGCCAAAAAATTGTCGGTCTAGAGGCAAGAGCTTCGGAGCTAAGAGGTGGCGTCGCTTACGTCTCTCTTACGTCGAGGCGTGCAGGAAACTAAACCCACCTCCCCTGGGTCGACTGCCTGCCTACAAGCAGTAGTGCTTATAAACACACTTTATAAAGTCAGGCAACACTAACCAGGCTTCGTGTGATTCTGTTTATTTGTACCTTACTTGTTATTGATCATTGTGGAGAGAGGCAGACGTTTTGTTTTGTATTATAGCAGCTATCGGATGGAATCAATACATGGGCTGCACAGGTTGTCGTGTCCGACTATCACAAGTAGAATCATAATAAAAATACGCCGGTAAAATGTGCCTGGAGAAAACGGTTTATGCCACAATAGGATAGCAATAGCAGGTAGTCAGTTTAGCTTCGGTTGCTATGCTAACATCACCCATTTTATACCAGAGAAACATTCATAACTGCGTCAATTCAGACTGACACACATTCACTTAAGGGGAACTGGGGATATGTATCAGCTGCTTGTGTGAGTCGGACAGTGAATACTTTAGAGCGGCCGCTGCAGTGTGAGCTAACCGGGAGCTAACGGGAGAATAAACTCCCGTGGAAGAGCAGCCAACACTGCAGCGGTCGGTAAATGCCGCAGAAACACATTAATAAACAATGAACCACGGCACTCTGGAGAAAAGCATAAGGTTGGAGAAGTCGTTATTTAATTTAATCTGGCTTCGTGTGATTAAAAGCAACACGATCATCGACCCGACGCAGTTGTTGTGAGCGCCGTAACGCCGTTGGGGAGCAAATCAGCGATGTAAACGGTGAAGTCATGACGCAGCACCAGTCGGGCTCTGGGCGGTGTGAACAGAGCGGGAGCAGAAAAGCTCTAGCTCGGAGCTAGAAAGGGAAAAGCGCTGGTGTGAAAGCCGCATTAGAAAGCTGCAGCTGATTCAGAACGCTGCTGCTCGAGTCCTCACTGACACTAGAAAAGTGGATCACATCACTCCGGTTCTGAGATCATTACACTGGCTTCCAGTCTGCCAAAGAATTGATTTTAAAATACTACTGCTAGTTTTTAAATCACTAAATGGCTTAGGACCGAGGTATATAGACGACCCAGTGGCATAACAAGGTTGTGATTGGCCCCGGTGCAAATATTGTTTTTGGGCCATGTCGTCCGGAGCACACCGCTCCTGAGCTAGGGGAACAGGGAGACCTCTGCAGGCGGCCACCTTGCATATGATCTCTGGCAGTTCCCCCAGGATGCCACCTATCGCCGGCAGCGCAGTGGTGACGGAGAAGGGGACCACGTGCTCGGCCGCGAAGCCGGCACCCTTCTCCGACTCTGTCTCCCCCGTCCGGGGGAGAGGAGGGAGGGGAGAACCGCACGGTGAACCATGGAGGGAGGCGGGGTAGGAGTCGTCCGACTCCTGCCCGGCACTTGGCTCCAGGGACATGAGGCTGCCGTCAGCGGGCTCGAAAGCCTGGACGGGCCAATCGTCCTCCTCGGTCGCAGCAGCGAGAGCGTCCGCTCTCCGCTTCCTGTCGGCCGAGGGGAGACGGGCGCAGTGTGTGCATGCTACCTGCTGGCTGAGAGCCGCGTATGCGTGCTCTGACCCCAGGCAGGATTCGCATATCGTGTGCTGGTCGTAGCTCATGATATATCCAGAGCCACATGAGGGACAATCTCTCCCACAATTGTTACTCATGTTTACTCTTGTGGAGAATTGAGGATTATATCACCTGATATATAAGAAGTGTGTTACATTTGAATGGCAGAAAGTCTTGTTGCAATTTCCAGATATTAAAAGAGGCCCCTTGAGTTTCTCTGTTAATTATCAATAGTCTGTGCAAATGACAGGGGAAGCCAAGGGGGGATTTTCCTCAGATTTAATGCAGTTACATTCTTGTTGGTTAATGAGGCATGACAGGAAGACCCATAAAGAGGCCTTGAAAATTGAGTCACACAGTTAAGGTCTGAATTATCAATAAATGTATTCAGTCCAGTAATCTGACCTCGAAGTGAGAGGGAGTTCAGCGATGGCTTTAGGCTACAAGGACAGTTAACTTTGGTTAGTTGACTGATCTTGTGGCCCCATGACGGTTAAACATTTACAAATATGGCTTTCATAAAGAAAGACATATGACATTCATGGGGGACTGCAGGATGAGATGTATGTATTCATTATGCTGAACAATACCGGTGTTTGTGGTTTATTGATTTCTTTCTGTTTTATTCTTTCAGGTTGTGAGTACTAAATTAATAATAACAATAATGACTAATTGAGTTTTGAGTTTTTATCAACTTTGGTTCTTAAAACAGATAAAGTAATTATCGTAGGTGACTTTAATATTCATGTTGACGATGATAAAAATAGCCTTACTGTTGCATTTAACTCTATATTAGATTCTGTTGGTTTTCGTCAGAGTGTAAATAAACCAACCCACTGCTATAATCACACTCTCGACCTTGTCCTGACTTATGGTATTGAAATTGAGCAACTATTAGTCATTGTTCTGCGGATGATGGGAGAAGAGAGGCCGAGCAAGCCCCGTACTCTCTCTATGGCCTATAAGAGAATTTAGACGTTGTGTGTTCTATTAGAAGTATTCGTTGATCCCGCGTCCCAGGAGAGAAGCTTAAAATAAAGAGACTAATGGAGTCTCAATGGTTCAAATGGGTACTTTAATTAAATGGCGCGGTAATGAAACAAACGGAAGGTGGAGGGATGCAGCTGTGTCTCGCAGTCCGGGCCGTGGAAAAGAGGCTGAGACACGTTGGTTCTTCCCGCTTGCATCTCCCCCTCGCTCCTCCTCTCTGGCGGCTGTGACGTAATCAGTTTTGATGTTGATCACAACATATTGTTAGACCGTCTTGAAAACTGGGTGGGAGTTCCAGCAACAGCTCTAAACTGGTTTAGCTCCTACTTAAAGGACAGAACAAACTTTGTCTCAATAGGCAATTACAAATCAACCCTGACAAATATGTCATGCGGTGTTCCTCAAGGCTCCATCTTAGGACCTTTGCTTTTTAATATTTATATGCTACCTCTGGCTGAAATTATTAAAAAGAGCGATCTAAGCTATCACATCTAGATTTATTTTAAAATCACACCGGGAGACTACTCTCCGATTAGAACACTGAGCAAGTGCATTGAGCACACCACTGACTGGATGACTCGGAACTTTCTCCAATTGAACAAACAAAAAACAGAGATCATTGTTTTTGGAGCAAAGAAGGACCGATTAAAAGTAATCACAGAGCTTTAGTCGGCAGACTACAAAGTAACTCACAAAGCAAGACATCTGGGTGTAGTGATGGACTCAGACCTGAATTATAACAGTCACATTACAACAGTTATTAGGTCTGCATACTACCACCTGAAGAACATATCGAGGATTTAAAAACTAATGTCACAACAGGATTTGGAAAAACGTGTCTATGCTTTTATTTTCAGTAGACTCGACTACTGCAATAGTGTCTTCACAGGGCTCACTAAAAAAATCTATTATGCCCCTTTCACACCAACGCGTTTTCAGCTCCGGCTCGGAGCCTGAAAAGTGCCGGTTTTTCCTGTTCACACCGCAGCGGCGCCGCCTCTTAGCTCCGGAATCCGGTTCACGTCCAGCGCCAAAAAATTGTCGGTCTAGAGGCAAGAGCTTCGGAGCTAAGAGGTGGCGTCGCTTACGTCTCTCTTACGTCGAGGCGTGCAGGAAACTAAACCCACCTCCCCTGGGTCGACTGCCTGCCTACAAGCAGTAGTGCTTATAAACACACTTTATAAAGTCAGGCAACACTAACCAGGCTTCGTGTGATTCTGTTTATTTGTACCTTACTTGTTATTGATCATTGTGGAGAGAGGCAGACGTTTTGTTTTGTATTATAGCAGCTATCGGATGGAATCAATACATGGGCTGCACAGGTTGTCGTGTCCGACTATCACAAGTAGAATCATAATAAAAATACGCCGGTAAAATGTGCCTGGAGAAAACGGTTTATGCCACAATAGGATAGCAATAGCAGGTAGTCAGTTTAGCTTCGGTTGCTATGCTAACATCACCCATTTTATACCAGAGAAACATTCATAACTGCGTCAATTCAGACTGACACACATTCACTTAAGGGGAACTGGGGATATGTATCAGCTGCTTGTGTGAGTCGGACAGTGAATACTTTAGAGCGGCCGCTGCAGTGTGAGCTAACCGGGAGCTAACGGGAGAATAAACTCCCGTGGAAGAGCAGCCAACACTGCAGCGGTCGGTAAATGCCGCAGAAACACATTAATAAACAATGAACCACGGCACTCTGGAGAAAAGCATAAGGTTGGAGAAGTCGTTATTTAATTTAATCTGGCTTCGTGTGATTAAAAGCAACACGATCATCGACCCGACGCAGTTGTTGTGAGCGCCGTAACGCCGTTGGGGAGCAAATCAGCGATGTAAACGGTGAAGTCATGACGCAGCACCAGTCGGGCTCTGGGCGGTGTGAACAGAGCGGGAGCAGAAAAGCTCTAGCTCGGAGCTAGAAAGGGAAAAGCGCTGGTGTGAAAGCCGCATTAGAAAGCTGCAGCTGATTCAGAACGCTGCTGCTCGAGTCCTCACTGACACTAGAAAAGTGGATCACATCACTCCGGTTCTGAGATCATTACACTGGCTTCCAGTCTGCCAAAGAATTGATTTTAAAATACTACTGCTAGTTTTTAAATCACTAAATGGCTTAGGACCGAGGTATATAGACGACCCAGTGGCATAACAAGGTTGTGATTGGCCCCGGTGCAAATATTGTTTTTGGGTCATGTCGTCCGGAGCACACCGCTCCTGAGCTAGGGGAACAGGGAGACCTCTGCAGGCGGCCACCTTGCATATGATCTCTGGCAGTTCCCCCAGGATGCCACCTATCGCCGGCAGCGCAGTGGTGACGGAGAAGGGGACCACGTGCTCGGCCGCGAAGCCGGCACCCTTCTCCGACTCTGTCTCCCCCGTCCGGGGGAGAGGAGGGAGGGGAGAACCGCACGGTGAACCATGGAGGGAGGCGGGGTAGGAGTCGTCCGACTCCTGCCCGGCACTTGGCTCCAGGGACATGAGGCTGCCGTCAGCGGGCTCGAAAGCCTGGACGGGCCAATCGTCCTCCTCGGTCGCAGCAGCGAGAGCGTCCGCTCTCCGCTTCCTGTCGGCCGAGGGGAGACGGGCGCAGTGTGTGCATGCTACCTGCTGGCTGAGAGCCGCGTATGCGTGCTCTGACCCCAGGCAGGATTCGCATATCGTGTGCTGGTCGTAGCTCATGATATATCCAGAGCCACATGAGGGACAATCTCTCCCACAATTGTTACTCATGTTTACTCTTGTGGAGAATTGAGGATTATATCACCTGATATATAAGAAGTGTGTTACATTTGAATGGCAGAAAGTCTTGTTGCAATTTCCAGATATTAAAAGAGGCCCCTTGAGTTTCTCTGTTAATTATCAATAGTCTGTGCAAATGACAGGGGAAGCCAAGGGGGGATTTTCCTCAGATTTAATGCAGTTACATTCTTGTTGGTTAATGAGGCATGACAGGAAGACCCATAAAGAGGCCTTGAAAATTGAGTCACACAGTTAAGGTCTGAATTATCAATAAATGTATTCAGTCCAGTAATCTGACCTCGAAGTGAGAGGGAGTTCAGCGATGGCTTTAGGCTACAAGGACAGTTAACTTTGGTTAGTTGACTGATCTTGTGGCCCCATGACGGTTAAACATTTACAAATATGGCTTTCATAAAGAAAGACATATGACATTCATGGGGGACTGCAGGATGAGATGTATGTATTCATTATGCTGAACAATACCGGTGTTTGTGGTTTATTGATTTCTTTCTGTTTTATTCTTTCAGGTTGTGAGTACTAAATTGCCACAACATTGTGAAGTGGTTGGCTTAAATGTGCTTAAATTACTCTGTGTGAAATAAGGAGCAGGTTTGCAGGACAGGAGACTAGAAATGATGGGGGAGGGGAGCAGAGAGGGAAGTCTGAAGACGAAAGCCCATCGTTTGTATATGGGCCAATAGATGACCTGTATGGGAGGACCATCCACACAGCTCCTCCTGTTGTTCTTACAATATCTCCTGTTGAGTCCTTGTGTCCGGTCTCTTTTCCTCCTGCCGTCAAGATGATGAGGTTCTCCCGGCATTAGGACCAGGGCACGGGTGGGCCTACCCCTTTGAGAAGTGTAATGTATTCTTACCTTTTATCATTAAAACAGATTATTGTTTAACCCCTATCCTGGTTGTTTTGAGTTTTCCTTCTTTTAAAACGAACTCATATAGGATCGGCGCAGAGCAGAGATATCTGCTCCACAACACTCTGTAATTGAAGTGTCTCTTGTGCTTCAGTAACGGGGTGCTGAAGAAAAGAGGGAGCAGATTGTCGGGCTCTAATCCTTGGATATGACATGTCACTGCATGCATGCACGAAGCACCCGTAGCGCGGAGATCATCATATCATTCTGTCTTGTTGTATTACTTAACACAACTCGTTGGCGGGCGCTAGCCGGCTCCCGTCGTTCACTTAAAAGAGCAGGCTCTCGGAGCCGGCTCGTTCGCGACCGACACATCACTACTGTCTTGGAAGATGGACAAAGACCTTGACACTGTCTTTACATTTATAATGAATAGTTGGTTGAAAGTTCTGATGTTCAATTTTGTAAATAGAGAGATTTTCCAGTTTCTTATATTTAAATCAATAGTTGGTTGAAAAAAACATATTTATAATAGATCGTTGGTTGAAAATCTAATTTAATTTGTTTCATTTTAGACATGAATTACACATTTATATACAGTGTAATTCCAATATCACTACTTTTGTGATCCTAAGACTTTGGTAACCAAATCTAAAATAGCAAAACAATTGGATGAAATTAGTAAATTTGTGTTCTCACAAGAGTTTTGAAGATTTTCCGAAAATCCGATGTCAAATGTTAAGCTTTAGAGCTACTTATCTCCACACACCGTGCTCTAAGGTGAGTAATTTATAGAAAGAACAGAGATTGTCCTGAACATTTTGATATATAACACATGGGGTGCCATGTTAGAAGTACATTTAAAAGGTGATTGAAGGAAACATCTAAAAGTAAAAAAAATACCCTTAGACTCCAGAGGGTTAAACACGACCAAAACTGAAGTTATTGTACTTGGCCCGAAGAATCTACGAAACAAATTATCTAAAGATATACTAACTATGGATGGCATTAATTTGGCCTCCAGTGAGACTGTAAGGAATCTTGGTGTTATATTTGATCAGGATTTATCCTTTAACGCCCACATAAAATCAATTTCAAGGACCGCCTACTTCCATCTTCGTAACATTGCAAAAATCAGGCATATCTTGCCTCAAAACGATGCAGAGAAACTAGTCCATGCATTTGTTACTTCAAGGCTGGATTATTGTAACTCTTTATTATCAGGGTGTACCAAGAAGTCAGTCAAGTGGCTTCAGCTGATTCAAAATGCTGCAGCTCGTGTACTAACCATAGTAAGGGAAGTTTGATGGGACTCTACCCGCATTATGATGCACTATTTTCGGATACTTTTTCACCCAGTTTTGGCCCCCGCCTTGCCTGGAGGATAGGACCGAGAGATGACAGGGATCTCTGCCCGCCTAACGAGTGCCTAAATGGGACACCTTTCGCACGATGATGCAAATGGAAAACACAATGTTTTGAAAATAAACTGGATAGATTTGACATGGGGTCTTTCTAGTTCGCGGAGTGCAACTTTCTTGAGTCTTTTCACGTTTCCTTCTTTTTCGCCCCCGGTTCTATACATTATACTGGGTACACTTCCCGGTACCAAAATGCTCATGCATACAGATAGGATGTTGATCGGTTGTCTGATCTGTAAGAGTTCCTACCGGGCCCTGAGCAAGCACCTGCAGAGGAACCATAGTGTGCATAATTTAGTTGAAAGAAAAATTCTGCTGTTGTTGGCCAATGGACGTACAAACATTAGGCTCCATCCCTGCACCATTGCAGGATGTGAATATAGCGGGACAAGGCTGGACCGGCACTTGGACAGAGACCATGTTGAGCTGTCCCGGGAGGAGATATATGTGGTCGTAAATAAACTAAAAATGACAGTGGCAACGAAGGAGCTTCATGAACTCCGATTGACAAACCCCACAGTAGCGATGATTACCTCTTGGGAGGTGGACACTGAGGGTGATGAGGTCCTGTCACAACCTCCACCCTTGTCCCCAGTGATTGAATGTGACAACCCGGACTGTAAGGAATGGAGGATGGAGGCAAACACAATGAGGGCTCAGAGGGACATATATGCTGCTGAGGTGAAATCCCTGCGCTGCAAGCTGCAGCAGATGATAAAACATAAGCGACAGAGGAGGGACCGGAGGGCCGAGGACATGCATGGGTTCGATGAAGAGGATGGGGAGGAACAAGAGCGGGTGTTTCTAAAGAAACGACCCCGAACAGAGGCAACACCAAAGAGGCAGTCCAAGTCCAAAGGTCCCTCCTTCAGCAAGTCCCCCATTCCCTCGCGCAGCAAGTCTCCCATTCCCTCGTGCAGCAAGTCCCCCATTGCCTCTCAGACACCTGTATCCAGCTCCTCTGAACCTGCATCCATAGATACAGAGGCCTCGTCAACCTCTCCTCCCATAAATTCCCCCTGGTTCAGCAGCAGGGGCCGGGGGAATATAATGCAGGAAATAACATTCCCACCCATCATGGGTAAGTGTGTTGAATATGTCACAAATGCAGTTTCTGTAACACACAATGTGTTGTCATTAAAGTACTGTGTTATGTTTCACAGAGGAGTATCTGCAAGGCTACCGGGAGCATTACGAGGGCATCGACCCAACAGTGAGGCTCCAAGAAAACGCAGTCTCCAAAATAAGCAGAGTGAAATCGTTCCTAAGCTTCATGGCACACGGTTTCAAACGCCTGTCTGACTGGCTCTTTCTGAGGGATCTGAAGAGGATACGTGGGTGAGTAACATCAAAAAACTGTCCATGATGTTAGCATCATTGTGTGTGTTCTCCACATTGACGCAATACGATGTACTGATGCGTTTTCCTTTGCCAACAGCTGGTCCCGGAGCCTGATAAAGTCAAGCCTACAGGTCACGACCTCTGACTTCTATATCAAAAATATATCACACTTTCTCAAGTACATGGCAGACACACCATGCAAGGGGAGCAGGCTCAACCAAAACGACATGATTGTCATCAAACGGGAAGTTGTTGCCATCCTGAAGTCCCTGAGGAAGAAGGTGCTTATCCACCAGATGCAGGTGAAGTGGAACAAGATGGAAGGTCTGCCGAGCCATAAAGATATCATGGCATGTTTGACTGCGGCCAACACTCGCATCCCTCAGCTCCTGGACGTGATGGCCAGCAATCCGACTACCGCAACCCGGCTATTGCTCTATGGGTACATGACCCTCCATTGGAGCTGCATTTATGGCCACCGTCCGGGGGTCTACTCCAACATGACCAACGCCGAGGTCCGAAAGGCGGAGACAACTGGCACTGCCTTTGGCTACCTCATCCACGTGAGTGCTATTACAAAATGTGTTTATTCTGGCAGTGATAAACATGTTGTGCATGATTGATATTTGTATTGACGCTCTTTACCTCTGTCATAACAGGTAAGCAACCACAAGACGGCCAACGCGTTTGGTGAAGCGCAGCTGTACCTCACCATAGAAGAATTCGGATGGATGAAGAGGTGGCTGGAAATCAAGGGGACGCTGACCTGCACCCAGAACCGCTACTTCCTATACACAGCGGGGAAGAACCCGTCGAGGAACCTTGCCTACTTCCTGAGGTTGGCATGGGCTGATGTGGGACTAAACAGTCCCATTAACTTCACCGACCTCCGCACAGTCCACGCAGATAATGCGAAGAGGTTTCAGGACATAGGCAACCGCCAAAGAGTGAGTGATGTCATGTGTCACAACACTGCAACTGCAGACACATTTTATGCCAATAATCCTTCTTTGAAGGAGGCTGCGGAAATACGGCTGCTCTTCACAGAGTCACTGCAAGCAGCGGCAGCAGCATCAGGGGGGAGTGAAGACAAATTGGGGGACATTGACATTGACAGTGACAGCTCTGGAGAGGAGCATAGCCCCACTCCCTACCAAGACTCCCCCGATGCCGAGACGTCAGACGAAGAATTCTACTTAAACTTCAACGCTTGGAGAGCGGCGAAGAGGGAACAGTCAATGGCCGAACACAGTCCCTCAGACATGGGTGAAGAGAGGGTGCCAGACTCTGCACCAACTTCACCCGATACGGACAATGTTACCAATGCACAAGCCACTGACCAACTTGTAAATATGGAATGTGTTGTTCAACTCAGTCCCCTTGTGCTGGATGAGTGAATAATGTTAGCATGTTATAAAGTGACAATGTCAATGTATATAGTTCTGTAATGCATGTTTATTTATTGTAATAAAGTTTGTTAAAATTACTTACTTGGTCCTCTTTTTTAAAAACTATTACACCCTAGTTGAGTTGGTACCGGATAATGGGAGTGGAGAATGATGAGTTGATACCGGATAATTGGAGTGGAACAAGTGACAATAGTGAGTAGCATGAGAGGAAAGGTAAAGAAATATGCTGGAAATATGGGTGTTTTCCACTTTAAGGTCCCCAGGGGCACGAGGTTCTGGTGGTGTGCATGGAGGGGTACTCAAGTGTTGGAGGATGTGTAAGGCAGAGGAGGGTAAAAAAAAAGTTAAAGTGTGAACCTCCAGCAGGGCAGGTGGGGCTGTGAATAAAGCCGAATATGGATGCTGGTGGGCGGACAGTAAAGCACCACACAATCCACCACCTTTAAGTGTTACCAGGGCCATGAGAACATCCTCCACAGGAGGGTGGGTGGGGCTGTGAAGAAGGATGAATATGGATGCTGGTGGGCGGACTGTAAAGCACCGCAAACTACACCCCCCCCCTTTAAGGTTCCCAGGGGCACAAGGTTCTTGAGGGTGTGATCATCTGGGTTTAGTCCGTGGGGGAGTGCTTAAGTTCGGGGGCCCGGGGACCCACGGTGCGCGAGGTTATGGTAGTGTGCCTGTCAGGGAGAGATGCTGGAGCTGCTTCGTCCGTGGTTTAGGGCTCTGTGAGCGGCTACAAATAGGTGATTTTCCCGGTGTATTTCATTGAAGTCTGAGATAGCCTGTTTGCTCATGTCAGGTCGAGATGCTGGAGCTGCTTCGTCCGTGGTTTGGGGCTCTGTGTAGGGCCACAGAGAGGTGCAATTACTGGTCCCTCTCCTGGAGGAGTGAAATAACCTAAGTGCCCAAGTAATGGAGGCATGCTGGAGATCATTAGTCCGTATTTTGGGGCTCTGTGAGCAGCTACAAATAGGTGCTTTTCCCGGTATATTTCATGGAAGTCTGACATAGCCTGTTTGCTCATGTCAGGTCGAGATGCTGGAGCACTTTACCCGCATTGTAAACCCTTCTTCCTGGGTAAAACAATCAATGTATTTCCGCCTGCTTTCCTTCAGCACCTGACAGTCATTTCAAAGGGTTTTAAATCGTTTTTTCACTTTTAAAAACAGCTTTCTGCCCTGGAAATGATTTCTAACCATTATTACCGTTATGGAGGGGCTGCAGGAAGACTTTACCCAGCGTCCACACACTCATTCCGGGGTAATAAAGCTATGTGCATCACCCTGGAGCTCTGCCTGTGAGTGTGGGATCCTGCTTACAGCCGTACTTATGTTCCTGTACATTTCATGAGTCAAATGTGGATGAAATGGACATGTTTCAAGCTGTTTTCCGGGGTTACATGGCAATGATTTCTAACCATTATTACCGTTATGGAGGGGCTGCAGGAAGACTTTACCCAGCGTCCACACACTCATTCCGGGGTAATAAAGCCATGTGCATCACCCTGGAGCTCTTTGTAAGCCCTTCTAACCATTATTACCGTTATGGAGGGGCTGCAGGAAGACTTTATTATTCAGAAATAGCACATTCTGAATGACCCAGTGTACCTGCAAAATGATGATGCAAGGCTGGGTAACGATGTGTACACTGCATGGACATACTTTTGTGCATTAAAGTATGTGTAATAGACATGTATTTAAATCACTTTACCCGCCTTGTAAGCCCTTCTTCCTGGGTAAAACAATCAATGTATTTACGCCTGCTTTCCATCAGCACCTGACAGTCATTTCAAAGGGTTTTAAATCGTTTTTTCACTTTTAAAAACAGCTTTCTGCCCTGGAAATGATTTCTAACCATTATTACCGTTATGGAGGGGCTGCAGGAACACGTTACCCGCCTTGTAAACACTCATTCCGGGGTAATAAAGCCATGTGCATCACCCTGGAGCTCTGCCTGTGAGTGTGGGACCAGTGACTCTGTAAGCAGCAGCCTGTCAACTCTGGGTGGGATTGAGCGAGGTGCTGGATGGAGCTGCTCTCTCTGGGTCACAGCCTGGACATATTCCTGTACATTTCATGAGTCAAATGTGGATGAAATGTTGTTGTAGCTGTTTAGTCTGTGATTTGGGGCTCTGTGTAGGGCCACAGAGAGGTGCTTTTCCCCGGTGTATTTCATGGAAGTCTGAGATAGCCTGAGATAGCCTCTATTTACAATACTTCCCCCCCCCCTTTCAAACACGTATTCCTGGGTTGAAAAGTCAGGTGCTGCACCACCTGTGCTCTGGGTCTGTATTCACAACCCTTTCCCCGACATTTCAAACAGTTTTCCGCACTTTTTAAACACTTATTTGCAATGTCCATTTCATGGACACCACTCTATGTATTAATGTCCGTGATATGGACATATTATTCTGTACACGCCACGGACAATGATGTCCACTCAGTGGACATTAAGCCCCCTGGTGCATTTGTCCTGAATTACGCGAGAAACCCCAAAACTTTAACATTTTATATCTCTGCGGGGAAAGCTCGCCCGTCTCCGGTTCTTTTTCCACGTGGAAGGCCCCTGCACTGGCTATCTATGTAGCACCGCAGCTTATTTTTATTTTGCTCTGGGGCCGAACTGCATGCCTGTACACTTGGAGTACCGCGACCTGTAGTTAATGTCCACACAGTGGACACACAAGTCCCTAAAGTATGTTAGGAAAAGGGACCACATTACTCCTGTTCTGGCTGCCTTACACTGGCTCCCTATAGAACACAGGATAGAATTTAAAATTCTTCTTCTCGCCTACAAAGCCCTTAATGGGCAGGCGCCATCTTACCTTAAAGAACTCATTATACCCTACTGTCCTACTAGGGCATTGCGTTCCAAGAATGCAGGGTTGTTGGTTGTTCCTAGAGTCTCTAAAAGTACAATGGGAGCCAGAGCCTTTTCTTATCAAGCTCCACATTTGTGGAATCAGCTTCCAGTTTGTGTTCGGGCGGCAGACACCCTATCCGTTTTTAAGAGTGCGCTTAAGACCTTCCTTTTTGATAAAGCTCAAAACTAGGGGCTGATTAGATTCAGCCCCTAGTTTTGCTGATATAGGCCAGGGGTGTCAAACTCAGATACACAGTGGGCCAAAATAAAAAAATGGGTACTAGTCGAGGGCCGGACTGGTTCAATGTTTATTGCAAAACTTATTGAAATGAACTTATTGCACATATTAAACCTGGAACTAACAAAGCTTCAATGATTGCCTATAAAAACAACATTAAATAATCAGTTGCATTCATTTCTTATGGCTCGATCTGCAGCTTAATTGCTTATGATTACATTTTCCCAGCTTCAAAAAAACTATTTCCCTCAAAGAGAAACCAAACATGCCCTGTTGACGTGAGAGAGAAAGTGCAGAAGGAAACATCCATTCAACTCAGTGTGTTGCTCTGTGATGCTAGTTCAGGTACTTGGCATCTCATCTTGAGTGCAAGGTCATCAATGTTTGGGCTCAGGCTCTGAGCGGAGGAGACCCTCAGGATGGAGTGAAGGTGTGCGTGCAATATACCAAATCTAACAGTAATTAGAAATTATCCTGCAGGCCGAAATTAAATCCACCAAGGGCCTGATTTGGCCCCCGGGCCTTGAGTTTGGCACATGTGGCTTAGACTGTTGGGGGACACTTTAGTTCTCTCTGTCTGTACCTGTGTACTCTCATGTTCCGAGTAAACCATCTTCCCCAAAATGTATTTTTGGTGTCTATCTACGCCGGGATCCTGAGTCGTGGCTGTGCCTGTTGCTGCGGTCCTGAGTCCTGGATCCTGCATCCTGAGTCCTGGATTTCGAGTCCTGGATCCTGCATCCTGAGTCCTGGATTTCGAGTCCTGGATCCTGCATCCTGAGTCCTGGATTTCGAGTCCTGGATCCTGCATCCTGAGTCCTGGATTTCGAGTCCTGGCTGAACCTATCACTGCGGTCCTGCCTGATTCTCATCATACTACTTCCCTGATGGCTTCCTCAGGATTGATGACATCCTCGTGGATTCATCTTCTTATTACAGACACATGCATTTCCAAACATTTGGTCTTTCCAAACATTTGGTCTACCTACGCTGTAAAATGTATTATCTCTTCGATTCACACACGGCATCTATTGCACGTCTGTCCGTCCTGGGAGAGGGATCCCTCCTCTGTTGCTCTCCCTGAGGTTTCTCCCATGTTCCCTTTAAACTGTGGGTTTTCTCTGGAAGTGTTTCCTTGTACGATGTGAGGGTCTAAGGACAGAGGGTCTGAGGACAGAGGGTCTGAGGACAGAGGGTCTGAGGACAGAGGGTGTCGTATTGTCATACTGATATCTCTGCTCTATAATTTTCAGTCACATTGACCCTGAAACACATTTTGAGTTTGATACACTGTTGGAAAGATGAGATTCTTAGCTTTCTAATGATATCAATATTGTTTTGTGTTTTTTCCAAATATTAAGCAAAATACGTCACTTTACATAATGAATGTCACCGAACCATGATTTTGAGAAAAAGGCCTTCAAAGTTTGCAGCACTTTCTTAGGTATTTATTCAAATGAACCATAAAACGAATTCCTCGAGAGCTGTTTGCGCGCACACGCACACACACACACACACACACACACACACACACACACACACACACACACACACACACACACACTATACTGTTCTCTCTGTCACTTTCATACATCAATACATGGAACAAAGGCACTCACATACACATGCACGCCGTACCAACGTGTACTCACGTGCACGCTCATCAATTTAACATGTATTTTGGTCATGTTTGCGCACATGCTTATGCGTACACATCTATTCCCATGCACATGGCCATGTGCACACCCAGACCACGTGCACGCCCGTACCCACGTGCACACTCATCGATATACAATTTTTATGAAAAACAGAGTTGGAATAAATAAATACTTGAATGAACTGATTGCATGTTAACCTATAACAACATTAGAATCATTTGGCACAAAAGTTAATGTAGAGAAAGAAGCTGCATGTGAACAACAAGCAACAGAACAGATAAAATACTACACAATATAAAAATAGCAGCTAACAGTACTTCAAACCAATTTGAAATATGTATTTACAGAAGAATGACATAGTGTTGATGTATTATGCACTCTCACTCATTAAGGGTTTGGGGCAGGTGGTGTCTTTCGGTTCCTCAGTGCAGAACTCTCTGATCTTCTCAAAAAGATACCACTGCCGTTTTCCATCAAGCCCAGGGGGAGTCAGTTCAGTGGGACGTGCCTCCTGGTCAGTAAAGCACCCTGTTCGGAGCAGCATGAAGGACTCTTCTTCTTTACCTTCAAGCTCCTTGGCGTAGACCACTCCAGGCTCGGCACTGGTGAAGCGTAGGTGATGATACCTCTTGATACCTGGAAGCGGTCTGAAGCTGGGGGCAAGGAAGTTGTGCCGGTCGTCTGTTTTGACCAAGGTCTCCCCTGACTCATTGCCAACCAGCTGGGAGATGTTGACTCCAGTGACGGTACTGGACCTGACAGCCTGGCTGATGTCCTCCAGGCAGGACACTGGTGTGCGGCGGAACTGCTGCTTAAACAGGCCAAAGCTCCAGTCAGGTGCACATTTGGTGTGGCCAGCAATCAGAACATTCTGAGCTTCGCTGACTTGATACAGTCGGGAAGGTTGGAGCTGCGGTAGATGGCAATGTTGTTTTTCTGACAGAACCAACATAGGTCTGTCATCGGCCTCCCAATAATGACACTGGGAGTCAGCTCCTTCCGCAGCTTCCTAAATGTGCTGTTGCCAGCAGCACGGTGACCTGGAAAGGTGATTAAAGACAAAGATAGCATTGTTAGATCACTCATCATTAGTTTTCCATTGAGGCTTCTGCGTGTAAAAAAACAAGATTAAGATGTAAGAAAATACCCACCCTTCTCTTGCATCTGGACCTTGTATTTCCGCCACACAGAGACTTGGTCTCAGTTGTTGGTAGAGCACTGATGTCCGTCCTCTTAAACCCTGGAGTCCGTCCAGGAAGTGGCATGGCAAAGACATCTGCGAAGTTGGTAATGAACCGTACAATTCGCTGGATGTCATCAAACGACAACACCCTTTTGGTCAACACACGACCACCGCGTCTCATCCTTGGGGCCAAGCCTTGTTCCTTGTAGAACTTGATGATGCCTGTCAGCTTGTCTTGAGAAATTCTGGAATGGTTTAAAACATCAGTCTTTGATTGTTTTTATGGCTGTATGCATTGTAGTTGTATTTTTTCATTATGTAAAAGCATGTATATATTTATTTATTACTATTGCTGTACATTCTGCTTCTATTCAGCATAATGTGTTGTGTCAATCACTCATCACACACAACTTCAATCTTTAACGTGTAACAGAACACGTTAAAGTCTCGTCTCTTGACCATCTCCTCAGGGGTGTAACAGGGAACTCCATTGTTAAATGTACAGCTACACCTGTAGTCGCGGGCCCTCTCAATCTCTTGAGCGCTGTCTTCAACCGGTGCCGTCAAAAAGTAATCAGTGATCAGCTGAACCCATTGCTCATCAGAGGCTGTCCCTCTCACAATGTTGGAGTTCAACAGTTTTGCGATTTGC
Source organism: Pogonophryne albipinna (assembly GCA_028583405.1). Classification (NCBI taxonomy): domain Eukaryota; kingdom Metazoa; phylum Chordata; class Actinopteri; order Perciformes; family Artedidraconidae; genus Pogonophryne; species Pogonophryne albipinna. The sequence goes on along the minus strand of CM053244.1, from coordinate 3,353,653 downwards.
TCTTCTCTGGAATCCATCGATCTGATTAGCGGCTAATAAATTGTCAAAGTACGGAGGAAAAATATTTTCGTTTTACTGGGGGAAGGTCGCGAGGAATAATGTTGGTTTATATAGTGTGTGTGTGTGTGTTTCCCGGGGAAAACCCTCACGAGAAACACCGGCTGTTGTTCTGCCTGCTGTGACGTCAAGTTACTCCGTTCTCCGCTTGTAATTATGCCGAAGCTTCAAAGTTGTATTTATCGTCTGAATTTGCTGAAACAAGTTTAATATTCTGAAAGCCAAGACTTTGTTTATTTGAAATCAGATGAAAACAAACTGTAACGGACCCTGCCGTGTTATCTATGATTACTATACGCCTTACATTCATAATGTCAGCGGAGGGGGGGCGGCGTGTGGAACAGCAGAGTGGCGAGAGAGCTGTCATCTTCCCTTTACAAGCTTCACAAATGTATTTATCGTGTGATTTTGGAAATAAAAGTTTCATATTCTGAAAGCCAAGACTTTGTTTATTTGAAATCAAACAAAACACCTGAATCCCGAAAAACTAGTTTTTTACACAAATCCACGTTTATTTTGAAATGAGCCGTTGAGACTTCCGACTGATTTCCATAGAGCGGGTCACAAATTCTGTACAAACTGTGAAGTCCACTGAGACAAATGTAACATTTGTGATATTGGGCTATATAAATAAACATTGATTGATGATTGATTAATAATAATAATAACAATAATAATAAATTATATCAATTGTCAATGTTTGTGTGTTTAAAATATGGAATGCACCCATAAATATGTATAAAATATGATTTTAACAATAATTTGTGCTTTTCCTATACACTGTATCAGAATCAGAAACAGGTTTATTACCAGGTAGACTTACACGTACGAGGAATTTGACTAGGTGTCGTGGTGCATACATAAAAGTAAAACAACAATTAAAACACAGATAGAGAACTATGAAAAAATATAACAGACGTTCAGTCTTCAGTCATCACCCCACGGAGGCGGGTGTCTGTAGCAGGTTAGCCAATTGCAGATTCAAGATATGAACATATGTCATAAAATGTAGCCAATCAGCGTCCTCAAAAAGAGTAAGCAAGTAAGCAACTGCTACGCAGCTGGACGACGGCCACAGGATTGCGTAGGTTGGATAAAAAGGCATATTTTATGACACAACACAATGACTTACTAGTTGACATGTGAATTGTTTCAGTGTCTGAGTTCATAACAGAACGAACTGACCGTTATGGACCCAGCCGACCCAAGAACGCCTCATGCCGCCCTGTCGGCATGAGGCCCGCCGACTACTCTTCTGCCGGGGGTCCTGCCAACCCTGTGTCCTGTGCCGTTGGAGGTTCCGCCGACTACTCTTCTGCCGGGGGTCCTGCCAACTCCATGTCCTGTCCAATTGGGGGTTTCCCGCCGACGACTCTTCTGCCGGGGGTCCTGCCAACCCTATGTCCTGTCCCGTTGAGGGTCCCGCCGACTACTCTTCTGCCAGGGGTCCTGCCAACCCTGTGTCCTGTGCCGTTGGAGGCCCCGCCGACTACTCTTCTGCCGGGGGTCCTGCCAACTCCATGTCCTGTCCCGTTGGGGGTTTCCCGCCGACGACTCTTCTGCCGGGGGTCCTGCCAACCCTATGTCCTGTCCCGTTGGGGGTCCCGCCGAATACTCTTCTGCCGGGGGTCCTGCCAACCCTATGTCCTGTGCCGTTGGAGGCCCCGCCAGTGTTTCCTGCCAACACCGTGTCCTGTCCTGTTTCGGGTCCCATCGACACCAGCCCTTGCTCCGTTGTGGGTCCCACTGACACCAGCCCAGGTTCCGTCAAGGGTCTCGTCTACGCCTGACCCGCCAGGGGATCCACCAGCTCCTGCCCGGCCTCCTGAGTTCCCCAGCGGCCTTCGCCCTCGAGCCCGGTCTCCTGAGTTCCCCAGCCGAGGGCTCCACCATGAACTCTGCCTTGCCCCCGGGCCATCCGCCCGAGACACCCACCATGAACTCTGCCTTGCCCCCGGGCCGTCCGCCCGAGAACTCCATCATGGGCTCTGCCTTGCCCCCGGGCCATCCGCCCGAGACACCCATCATGGACTGTGCCTTGCCTCTGGGTTGTCGTCCCGGACCCCCTCCACCCACCCTTTTGGATATTTTTGATTTTTTTTTGGACGTCTGGAATCCGTCCCTTGAGGGGGGGGGTTCTGTCATGTCACGGTTTTAGTTTGGTGTGTCTGGTAATGGGTGTTTTGCCGTTCTGTTCTCCCTGTCATGTTTTCCTCCTTATGTATTGTCTGGTCCTTCTCCCTGGGCCCTTCTCACTTCTCTTATTTTTCATTTCCTCGCTCCTCGGTCTTGGTCTCACCGGAAGTTGATTTGTCTGCGCCATCTTGAGTAGCGTCCCAATGGCCTTATTTTTGCCGGAGGAGCGATAACTGAGGAACCACCAGACCATCCTCCGATGAAATCCTCAGACACTCGCCCCGCCCCCTTACTGTGTATCGCTCACTGATTGGACGATGCAGCGCATGCACTGATCTGATGCTTCTTGACATGAGAGCAGTTTCCCAGCGGAGTGAAGAAAACACATGAACCTCACGGGAGTCACTCCTCAGTTTATACCGTGTTTTGTTTCAATTCATGTTTCATTTAGTTACAAATATGTGATATATCTGAACAACAAAGTGGTCAAAAATCATTTTATTCATTTGTTGGAAACATTTTCATGATCGCTTTTTTCGTTTTACATTTTCATTTATTGTCATTTCCATTCAGTCAGTCATTAAGTGCTATTCAAATGTTAATGTGCTGCATATCCACACAAACACACAAAGTGTGCAATCCAATGAATGTTAATCTAACTGGGTTTTGATAGATAACATATCTCTCTTTCTTCTCTCAATTATTTTATTTCTTTTGTGCACTAATCACTATTAATCAAACTAATGTTCGTTTAGACATTTTAAGAATGGCGTTTGTCTTTTTTGAGAATGAGTTCTTATTTTATTTAATGTATTTGGGTCTACAACAGATGATACAAATGTGTGTGTCAGTAAATGTGTGCTAACAGAGGGGGGGGGTGTGTGTGGAAATAACGGGGACAGAGCTGCTGTCAGACGATCAGCTGTGCAGCGTCATCACAAACGGACGTCGCTTCACGTGATGCTCCGGAGGAAAGGACATCCCATTGCTCTTAAAACTCATTTCCCTGCTTCTCGTGGTTTCCTTGCGTCTCGCTTCCCTGGTGGGAGGGACTAGACGCAGGGAAACGACGCAAGTGAGGGACGCAAGGAATCAATTTAACCGAAGTGAGAAGGGCCCCCTGTGTTTTTCCTCCTGTCGTTAGTTTCCCTGGTGTGTCTAATTGTCTGATTGTGTTCACCTGTTTCCCTTGTGTGTCTCCTGTGATCATCAGTACCAGCCCCGCCCCTGATTGTTTTCACCTGTGTCTTGTTGTCGTGTGTTTAAATTCCCCTGTCGCTCAGTGTTCAGTGTCAGTTCGTCTTGTCTCTTGCCATTGTCAGGTCTATGCTCTCTTTGTGCTCTTGAAAAGTTGTGTTCCTCACTACGTGAGCGATTTCAGGTTCTTTTTTTTTGTCATCTCAACCTCAGATTCCATAGTGACCATTTTTTGTTCATCTTGCTTTTTTGGAAAAATAAAGTATCTTACCAATACTTTACCTCTGTCTCCCGGGTCATGCAATTGGGTCCTACATCCTGAGTGTTTTTGTTCATAACACATACAACTCAAAATGTGTCTTCGGGTCAATGCGACTGATTTCGATAGAGCTGGTCACATATATGGTCACACTAGTTTGGCACTCTGCTTTATTAGTTCAATAAAACATTGTTCAAGTCACTCTTTTTGAGCTATAACCGCTATCCCCCCTCATCAGAGACAAGCTAACAGTAATAGCTAGGAGTCAGAAAGAATAGTGTTGTTTAATGTGCTTTACCGAAATATGGCTGACGACAGCGTTTCGATCAAGGGATTGTTCGGGCAATGCTTCCATCAACAAGGTTTCCCAATGTTTCCCTTACGGTGACTTACGGGCTGTTTGGGCCGACAAGGATTGCGCCTAGGAATCGTGAGTCTTATTGAAGTGAAATATTTGTATGTATTCATGTTAGCAAACTATGAATAAGCTTAAATGGGAAATAATCTGTGTAAAACCGTGAGCTGGATTCAGGGCCTGCTGACATGTGTTTTGGAGAACAAAGGGACATGGGGGAAGGGTAAGAGCAGGTCTTGGTTGGCATCCATCTTAGATCGAGAGATAAGGCTGACCTACAGTGATTGGGGAGACCTAAGGTCTAAGGTGTTTATGATATTTGGGCGGCCAATCAGGGAGGTCCACAAAGGAGGATCAGATATCTCCTCCCATCCCATTGTAAGACCAGTATAAAACACAGACACACGCTATGTTCTTTCTCTTTGCTGGCTGGCTGGCTCAAATGCATCAGGTAAAGTTGGGATCCCAAAGATAACTGTATTGAATTTGTACTGTATTTGATTGTATTGCATTGTCATATTACCATTAAAGTAGATTATTGTTTAACGGTTACTTGGTAGCTCTGGATTCCTTCCTGTATCATAATCAGCTTGATAGGGACGCGCGGAGGTTTGAAAAGCGGACTAGTTATCCCTTTTAATCTCTATCAATATGGTGAACCCGACGTCGAACAATGCTGAGGAAGAATCTAGACGACCGGAATGGGTCGGGAACAAACGCTTTCAAACATCTCAGACAATCAGCTGGGCCCTGACAAATAAGGTATTGCAGACGCCTGGTGTGAAAATCAAACTGTCTGTTATTGGATACACTAAAATGTTAGGATTGTCTGTAGACGTTTCACGGTGTTTTTAAAGTTTAAATGGAATATACAATGCATATTTTACTATGTTAGGAAAGTTATATACAAAACGAGAATGTTGATCGCCAGGTAGACGGTAAGTCCTGCGTAACGTAAATAGAGCGGTTTGGCGTGGATCTGCAGGTAGTTTATTCCTGAGTGGCGTAGAGACGGTGCAGTTTGTAGGTTGCGAGGTTTCATTCCTGCACTGCAAAACCTGGAAACCCGATATTTAAGATTGGGTCGCCGTTTAAAACTGGGATGATGGACCAAGGCTGAATAGCTAAAAAGCCAGAGGTCTGTTATATGTTAAAATCGAGGGAGAGAACGCGAACCTCACCAAAAGTGTGACGGAACCGGCTCTTGTTTCCCTTTGACTGTAAACTTAATTTGAAAAGCTAACGTGTGATGAAGGTTACGTCACATTATAAAAGCTGGACAAACTGTACGGGGAATAAATCTGTGTGATTTTTACCTAAAATACCTGTGTGAGCGGTTGTCTGCGGAGCTCAGAAATGCACTCAGGAGAGTGAAGCTCATTTGTGGTCTGCTGCTGCCATCTAGTGGCTGAAAGGGGGTAACACCCCTTTGACATTTTTATATGGTTTAGCTTCGAGCGTGGAGTTTAATCATTACATTGCTGGCCGGTATTGAAGACGGGAAGCACGTTAATAGTAACAACGACAATAGCCCAGTATATTAATACAAGTGAACACATCAGATGAAGAGATGCGAAGTCATAATGGTAGAATACCATGGGTTTAAGAAAGCCCCCCTTTCTCCACATTTCTGCTCTAATTGCTGGACATTGCTCTGGAAAATGGATGCTGAGCGTTAAATTTAAAGCAAGGAGTGAAGGATCGACGAGTGATCTGAAGTTGGAGTGAATAACATTGAAAATTAATGGATCAATGTGTGATTTGAGGTGGTACATATTGAAATTTAGCATTGAGGGATACAGTTATGTCACATCGTGGTTTTTATGAGGAGTTTTGAGAACTGATTGTTACTATTGCAGGGCATTGTGAATTTCATGGTATTTGTCATTAACTGGGAATTGTACTTAATCATATTTCAGAGGAATTTAATTACATACAGAAACATAGAGGGAAAGTAAAAAGAGATTTACTGAGTATATGAAGTACATAGAGGTTAAGGTTCCATTCAAATTAAATATGATAGTGGATTATTCCACCTAGATTAGACATAAAAAGAGGATAATTTGTTAAACATTAAATAACAAACTCACTGTAAGAAATATACATTGTAATGTTATTTAGGAGTTGTGTTGATCATACCACAGTGACTCTGAGTTGGTGGTTGTTTAATGTAGATAGGAAACTGAAAACACAAACAATTCACCACAATTGTGTTTTAAGTTTGTGAAGAAAGAGTAGAAAGTACACAGAAAGTTTTGTAAGTTTGTCAGACAGAGAGAGACAGAGAGAGAGACAGAAAGACAGAGAGAGACACAGAGAGAGACAAGGAAATATGATCAAATGATAGGATAGGAGGTGTTAAATTTTTTATTGAAGCCAGACTACAAGTCGTATGGTTTAATTTTTATTGAACTCAGTCTAGTCAGTTACACAATCTTGTGTAAGACAAATCAGTGTTCTTTTGTCACATTTTGAATTACGTAAGATTTCATTTTGCTAAATCAATTTATCTATAAATGTTGTAGGTGGAGTTTGGTGTTTGCTAACATTTCTAGGAACGAAATAGGCCTACACTTGGGTCAAATTACATTACTGTGATCTGATTAGTGTGCTCTGCAACTTTACAATTGTTGCTAGATAGCAGTGGAATTTTTGAATGCGGAGGGGTGCTTTCATAGTGTGTGGAATATGCGATGCTGGAAACATGTGGGTGTTGAGAAACTTAGTTTTGGTAAATATGTCACAATGGATGAAACGATTGTTAGAGGGAGTTTATGTAATATCATTAGTAGACATTAATTGTGTTGTTTGGATGGCATTTAACTACTAAGACAAATAGTATGATTAGAAAGAGACGGAGTGGAAAGGGTTGGATATTTAACCTCAGTGTGCTAGAATTCTATAGGTATGCGTCCCGAGACCTGGACTCTCTCTCTCTGCATGTCAGACGGCTAAGACCCCGATCCGCTTGAGCAATCAAAGGCCTAACCCAACAGGAGACTCCTCCTTCTCAGTGAACCAGAGCTGAACCAACAACAACAATAAGAACTGCATCCAGAACTATCTCCACCTGTGGCATCCAGAACCAAACAGCTTGCTGACAGGCAGAGATCTATCAGTCCCTCAAACAGAGCAAAGTGTGGGACATGAGAGCAGAATCCGCCCTCCATAAAGCAGCAGAGAGACTGTGAAGGAGGAGATGAAGTGCAAAGCAGTGCAAGAACAGTGGCATGATGGGGGCTGCAGATGTAGCTGGGCAGATGGCTGCCTCAAAGAGTGACAGCTGATGGACAAAGGGGGAGGAGTCAGAATCAGGGGACTTGGCCGAGAATGTGAGGTGGCCAGGGATCACGGCTTGAGATAAACCAGAGGAGAGGAGAAGGGAATCAACGGGAATGAGTGAGTTTACACATAAACACACTTATAAGCGCACATTTAGAGAACTTGAATTGACTTGATAAATAAGTGAAGATAAAAAGTTGTATTAACCATGAATTAATCAATTGGTAAATTGAAATAGCAGTAAAAAGGTAACTATTAAAGTAAAATGAGAATCATCCTAAAACACACTGAGGGATAAAGAGGGTTACATATAGTATTCCATAACCATATTCTTCAATCTTTTCATCATGTTAACAAATCATTCTTCAAGAGATTTTTATTCACTTGTGAATAAAGTAGTGATCTCATTGTTACAATATTGATCACCATTAAAGGGATAGTTTTAGGAACCACTCTAAGACAAATCTTTATTTGAATGGATAATGTTAAAGGGAGAGCTAGTGCCAAGCCAGATATAGTATTCCAATCTAAAGTGTTGATTTCACCATTGTGCCATAGTTATTACCATAGGAGGGCTTTAAGATGGAAATATGAAATGACTTCTGTTTTTAAATCCTTGATAAAGGAGGGAGTAATTGTTGCATGGTCGGACACCCGATGTTCCACACACTGCTAAAGAGTTTAACATTGTTTTTTAGGTGGACCAGAATTGAAGATGAGCTATGAAATGCATAGCAGAGCTACACAGATCCTAGTAATGGTTTGACACAAGATAATGATGTACACAAGTTTCTGAAATAGATCTATTAGACATTTTAATACTAATTAGGTGTAAATGAATTGCAGTAGTAGTACTATAAGGAAGTGACATTTTTGGCTAACACTTTTCAGGGAATGTGGGGAACAGCTGTTCCGATGAAAAGTTAGAGATATCTGGAAAATTATAGTTGTGGTCGTGAATTGATTGATGATGGCGCTCCATATATGACAGATTTTTGTAGACAAAAGATACTGGCCTATGCTGAAATATCAAAGTCTCTGCAGAGCACACACATGGCCAAAAAGACTGAGACCAACTGACCTTTGACCCTGACCGACAGTGTAACTTGAGAAGGCACTGTCAATGACTGACTCTGGGGTGACACTGACCAGACCAAGACTTTACAACCTGACAGACGGTGTGAGTGTGAATGAATGCCGGCATGTGATCAGTGTAACTGCATGGTTCTAAAACAATAACTAACCAAGCATGTTTTTGGACTAACATATTATTACCCGTTTCTAGTCCACTTGATGATATTTTACTCCCACAGGAGGTGGCAGTTGGCAGAATGTGAAACTCAAACTAAAACATGAAGATTCTGTTTCTTTTAGGACTGAAGGATGGAGAGAAACACTTCATCTCACTGAAGTGTTTACTGTGGAAATGATGGATGTACATTTGGGAAAATGTTTGGCATTTTCTTATAATCCATGGTTACACATGAGGTTCATGTGTAAAAAGGGGGAGTGTAAAATTCACAATGTACATTTTTCATTTAGGGACTGAAAGGAACCTGCTGCCCCAACTCAATTGTTCAATCTGACCATTGATTGACAGTTTTAGAATGGACCTGCTCCATATCTGGGGATAAGATACTGTTTGATGAATGTTGACATGTTTCTAATATTGATTGAGTTATAACAGGTAACACAGATGCAGAATCAGTGGCCAAGGGGCTGCTGTAAGTTGACCGGTGAGTAATGTTTCAACAGGTATTAAAGTAACTGAGGTTTGAAATGTAGAAAGAACATATTACAGTTAAAGCTAAAACATAGTAATGTAATGAGACATAATTTAATTTAGACAGCATCATGTAACTAGCCTGGTAAAGAAGTAAAAGCCATAGACTCTATTGTTTAGGTCATTATGGGGATATACATTTCATCTAAATTCATAATAGAAAGACATTTGATGACAGTTTGTTGAATTCTGTATTCATTTTTGAGCTTGATAATATCTAAGCACTGACCGGTAGAAGCAGTATCACCAGGAAATCATTCACTTTGTCAGTATCATGATTTTGGTTGTTTTTGAATCCATAACATTAGTGTGTTTCTTTACCAGAAACATTAGCAGTTCATATTATATTTAGATTTTAAATAGGATCTCAGGGATTTCATTTAAAAATAAACACAGATGCTTGTCAGAAATTCAGAGCTATTGAAATATGTTATTTAGTTCACCTAGAGATGTGGGGGTTTTATTTTTAGTATTTTTATCCAAGTATTGAGATTCTGAAGCTGCACTGACAGATAGGAGGGCTACAATTAATTTAGAAAACCTGTTCACAGACGTCTGTTGTTTTAAGACACTCCACCAACAGGCTCCAAGCGGCCTACGCAATGGTGGGCAAACAGCGGAGGGCCCCGGAGCCCTGAGCGTAGGCTTGAGGGATTTGTATCAGATTTCTCCACACAGGTTGGTGATGCCAAAGGGGGACCCAGGAGGCCGACACAGCGGAGTTCGTCTGGCTGAAGGTCATCAGGACAAAGTGGCTCAACCCCAGGCTCTCCGGCCCCGACCGAGTGACCCAGCGGATCTCTCATGCCGTCCGCGTGGGAGGAAAGGGGGACAGCTCGTACCACGGGAGCCAGTGTGCGGCGGGGAAACCACCTGCTAGGACCGGGGACGACATCAGGACGGACGTGGCCCTCGCAGAGGAGGTCGACTCGGAAGCAGCCATCAGTGGACTGGACGACAACGACCTCGAGGACATCCTTACAGCAGACGACTAGGAAGCGGCTGTCAGCGGGCTGGGGGACTTGTCGAGGCAGCAGAGGAGTCTACTTCTCTCTGATCAGTTCCACCAGTGAAGGGAAAGCCGCATCTCCCCCTCCCTATCAGGGGGGGGGGGGGGCTGAGGATTCACCACAAAACGAGACTGCTTTCTAGCGCTCAGGTTGCCCTCTCATGGTTCCTTCACGGCCATGGAAAGTGGTGTTCTGTTCCCAAAGATTTCAAGTACTTTGGGTCTCAGTTTCTGATAGATTCATACAATATTGGGGGAAAGACACAGTGGAAAGGAATGACAGTAGTTATGTTTCAAGTGCCTTGTGTAAATTGGTCTCTTTAGAGAGAGACCAAAAGGGGGATTATTGAAGTGAAATATTTGTATGTATTCATGTTAGCAAACTATGAATAAGCTTAAATGGGAAATAATCTGTGTAAAACCGTGAGCTGGATTCAGGGCCTGCTGACATGTGTTTTGGAGAACAAAGGGACATGGGGGAAGGGTAAGAGCATGTCTTGGTTGGCATCCATCTTAGATCGAGAGATAAGGCTGACCTACAGTGATTGGGGAGACCTAAGGTCTAAGGTGTTTATGATATTTGGGCGGCCAATCAGGGAGGTCCACAAAGGAGGATCAGATATCTCCTCCCATCCCATTGTAAGACCAGTATAAAACACAGACACACGCTATGTTCTTTCTCTTTGCTGGCTGGCTGGCTCAAATGCATCAGGTAAAGTTGGGATCCCAAAGATAACTGTATTGAATTTGTACTGTATTTGATTGTATTGCATTGTCATATTACCATTAAAGTAGATTATTGTTTAACGGTTACTTGGTAGCTCTGGATTCCTTCCTGTATCATAATCAGCTTGATAGGGACGCGCGGAGGTTTGAAAAGCGGACTAGTTATCCCTTTTAATCTCTATCAGTCTTCAGAGGGTCTCCGTGCTGTGGAGGGTGACCTGCCTATTTAAATATGTATTCATTTCATTCTAGTATGGTGCAACCATCACAACAACTAATCTCCCTTTGGGATTAGCATTTTGATTGATCAATTGAAATAAGCAAACTGGATGATGAAACCCTTTCAGCATATGTAAGGAGTTTGAGTTAAGGAGAACCAGGAGTTCACATTGATACTTAAAGACCACAACTCTTCCTGTCAAACGTTTCTCGGCTTTAAAATGCATTATTGTTAATCTGCCAAATTGATTCAACAGCAGCTGTCTAAAAATCCATATTTCATGGAGCAGAAGGCTCAGAGATTTAGCTCTATTTTGCTGTGGTGGCATAAAAAAATGCTGAACTGTTCATTTATAAGGGAATAAGAGCAAATGGAAGTTTTGAAATATGGTATTCCTTTAGCCTTTATGTGGATATTACATCTTAAATGACCAGAGGGAAGAGTTCATGCCATAGAACTCCAATTGAGGAACAATGGAATCAGAGACATCATCATGACTGGCTAACAGCACCAGCAAAAGACAATCTCAGTATTCAATGTTCAATGTACTGCATCTAAATGTATTCCGAGACAAGTATGTACCCTTTTATTATCATTTGCAGCGTAGTTTACATTTCAATGCAGAAGTAATTAAACATTCATTGTTTGGGAAGCTGTAGCTAGTAGGCTGCAATCTAGCATGATTTACACACTTAAGCTAACATACAGCAATACAAAATCTAGCCTCCAGCATGCAGTGAAGTTATCCTTCAGCGGTTAAACATCGTGTTGAGACGTTGATGGAGTGTGCAAACCGTGGGTATTTATTCACACACATAGCAGCAGGCAGACAGCAACACAGACCTGAAGTGTCTTGATGGAATTGCATTGGAGGCTTCCATTTACAGGTTACAGTAACGCTATTATCATAGACAACAAAGAGCATGTCATTTAACTCATTCTTTTTTCTACGTCACCTAAATATGCAGTTAACCCCAAAACACACATAAATCCCTACTATAACTTGAAAGGATTCTCTCCTGTATCGCCTCTTGGTCCCTCCTGAAACGTTACATCGGGTGCGTCAGGAGGAGAAGTTAGTTGTGTGTACAAAAAACGTTTCCGCTAAGATGCTTATTACATTTTAAGGCTGACATTCGAGCACATACGCCGTTGGGGCCCTCACTAATTCACTCTCTTTAACGAACCGAGTACTATTGAAGATTATTATCATCTGATATTTGGGAAGTGTGTTACATTTGAAATGGCAGAAAGTCTTGTTGCAACTTCCAGATATTAAAAGAGGCCCCTTGAGTTTCTCTGGAAATTATCAATAGTAGCAGTTAAGTGAATACTGTTTAAACAATACCTGTGTTTGTGTTTTGTATTGGTTTCTCTGTTTTATCCTTTCATAAATGTGAGGACTAAAACTTGCTCAAACATTCTGGGGTGCTTGGAGTAAACAGGTTGTATTGCTCTGTGGGGGAGGTATCGATGGCAGGGTGAGAGTTGGATGAGAGTTCCTTCTGCTTAAGATCTCCAGTATGTCATGTTTCAGGGAAGTCAACATATCTTGAATAGTATATGTGTGTGTTTGATTACTTTGTATTCATATGAGAGTATTAATATGTATTATCTTTGTGAACAAAGGGATATTATTTGGACAGAGCTCAGGCCTCTGGAATGTGCAGGAAAGTGTGTGTGTGGAAGTCTATGCAGGAAAGTGAGATAACGGACGCCAGATACATTTTATTACCATCTCAGAGACACTTGTTTATTATCCTGGCTGGCTCGCGCTGATTCGCTAAGAAAAGTCATCTTTTACATCTTCCAATGAGATAGACTGACTCGACTCCTCCGGTGATTTTTGGGTATAAAAGCTGGGTTTGAATTTAGTTCATTCTCTTTTTCTTCTGCTGCGAAGACCGAAGAATCCCACCAGCACGAGAAACTAGAGCAGGGGCGCTCCTAATTATATTGAATTGTATTGCATTGTATTATTGCCTTTTATAATTAAAACAGATTATTGTTTAACTGGTATCCTGGTGTTTTCTGATTTTCCCTACTGTTATGATTTCAAGCAGCTCGCCAAAACGACACGCTGGGCAGAGGTGGGTTGTAAAAACCATCTTCTGCCGCAACAAGTGGTGACCCGACGTCAGCGAGTGGGAGTTCAGAGGAAATCACATCAGCAGCCAGCGGACGAGGAAGTTCAGGGACGACACCTCGAAATACTTTCTGACAATTAAAAACAGAGCTCTATAAATAGTCATAATGATAGAATACCATGGGTTTAAGAAAGCCCCCCTTTCTCCACATTTCTGCTCTAAATTGCTGTGCAGCAGCCCGGAGCCAGACTGCTTGTTCATGTCTGGAAAATGGCTGCTGAGCGTTGAATTTAAAGCAAGGAGTGAAAGATCAACGAGTGATCTGAAGTTGCAGTGAATAACATTGAAAATTAATACATCAATGTGTGATTTGAGGTGGTAGATATTGAAATAAATAAGAAACTATAATTTGTTGTTTTTAGCATTGAGGGATACAGTTACGTCACATTGTGGTTTTTATGAGAAGTTTTGAGAACTGATTGTTACTATTGCATTGCATTGTGAATTTCGTGGTATTTGTCATTAACTGAGAATTGTACTTAATCATATTTCAGAGGAATTTAATTACATACAGAAACGTTGAGGGAAAGTAAAAAGAGATTTACTGAGTATATGAAGTACATAGAGGTTAAGGTTCGATTCAAATTAAATATGATAGTAGATTATTCCACCTAGATTAGACATAAAAAGAGGATAATTTGTTAAACATTAAATAACAAACTCACTGTAAGAAATATACATTGTAATGTTATTTAGGAGTTGTGTTGATCATACCACAGTGACTCTGAGTTGGTGGTTGTTTAATGTAGATAGGAAACTGAAAACGCAAACAATTCACCACAATTGTGTTTTTAAGTTTGTGAAGAAAGAGTAGAAAGTAAACAGAAGGTTTTGTAAGTTTGTCAGTCAGAGAGAAGCTGTTAAATGTTAAAACACAGAGGTGATACTGAGTCTTCTCGAGTAATGGATTATGATCTATGCCATGCTTACATGGACTCGTATGTTTTATTTCATATCTAACAGAAGTGACAGAAGAAAGAGATGGGAAAGTGAGAAAAGAAGGACAGGGGAAGTGAGAAAGAAGACATGGGAAAGTGAGAAAAGAAAGACATGGAGAAGTGAGGAAAGAGGGAGATAAGGATGATGAGAGAGGGATGTGAAAGAGAGAGACAGAGAGAGAGACAGAGAGAGAGACACAGAAATATGATCAAATGATAGGATATGAGGTGTTACATTTTTATTGAAGCCAGACTACAAGTCGTATGGTTTAGTTTTTATTGAACTCAGTCTCCAAGCAGTGTGGTTTATATCTGCACATGTGTTGAGTGATCCCCTCCCCTTCCCCCACTCACATGAGGCCAGTGCTATACTGCTAAACTAGTTGGCCAGCAAGTTGGCATACTAGATGGTGAAATAGTTGGAGTAAAGATGTACACGAACAAGGAGAGTAGATTAAGTTGTTTTGTTTTGAATGCTTTTCACCAAGGCTCATTTGAATTGTTATTATTTTAATGTAGTGTTGTTTTGAGTTATATTTCTAAAACTATAATGTACCCACACGCATGTGGTTTCTTTGTCACAGTTCATTTTAAAGTCAGCCACCTTATGGCTAGATCTCATCTCTGAGAGTCCATTGTGTTAATGTTAAGAGCTCCTTTTATTCTTCAGGCCACATAAGGTCAAGAGTCATTCTGTTAGACCACAATCTTGTGTAAGACAAATCATTGTTCTTTTGTCACATTTTGAATTACATAAGATTTCATTTTGCTAAATCAATTTATCTATAAATGTTGTAGATGGAGTTTGGTGTTTGCTAACATTTTTAGGAACGAAATAGGCCTACACTTGGGTCAAATTACATTACTGTGATCTGATTAGTGTGCTCTGCAACTTTACAATTGTTGCTAGATAGCAGTGGGATTTTTGAATGCGGAGGGGTTCTTTCATAGTGTGTGGAATATGCGATGCTGGAAACATGTGGGTGTTGAGAAACTTAGTTTGGGTAAATATGTCACAATGGATGAAACTATTATTAGAGGGAGTTTATGTAATATCATTAGTAGACATTAATTGTGTTGTTTGGATGGCATTTAACTACTAAGACAGATAGTATGATTAGAAAGAGACGGAGTGGAAAGGGTTGGATTTATTTAACCTCAGTGTGCTAGAATTTCTATAGGTAATGCGTCCCGAGACCTGGACTCTCTCTCTCTGCATGTCAGACGGCTAAGACCCCGATCCGCTTGAGCAATCAAAGGCCTAACCCAACAGGAGACTCCTCCTTCTCAATAGACCAGACAGAGAACCAGAGCTGAACCAACAACAACAATAAGAACTGC
Organism: Pogonophryne albipinna; assembly: GCA_028583405.1. Lineage (NCBI taxonomy): Eukaryota > Metazoa > Chordata > Actinopteri > Perciformes > Artedidraconidae > Pogonophryne > Pogonophryne albipinna. The sequence continues at coordinate 3,338,203 of CM053244.1, read as the reverse complement.
ATCCAGAACTATCTCCACCTGTGGCATCCAGAACCAAACAGCTTGCTGACAGGCAGAGATCTATCAGTCCCTCAAACAAGAGCAAAGTGTGGGACATGAGAGCAGAATCCGCCCTCCATAAAGCAGCAGAGAGACTGTGAAGGAGGAGATGAAGTGCAAAGCAGTGCAAGAACAGTGGCATGATGGGGGCTGCAGATGTAGCTGGGCAGATGGCTGCCTCAAAGAGTGACAGCTGATGGACAAAGGGGGAGGAGTCAGAATCAGAGGAGTTGGTCGAGAATGTGAGGTGGCCAGGGATCACGGCTTGAGATAAACCAGAGGAGAGGAGAAGGGAATCAACGGGAATGAGTGAGTTTACACATAAACACACTTATAAGCGCACATTTAAAGAACTTGAATTGACTTGATGAATAAGTGAAGATAAAAAGTTGTATTAACCATGAATTAATCAATTGGTAAATTAAAAATAGCAGTAAAGAGGAAACTATTAAAGTAAAATGAGAATCATCCTAAAACACACTGAGGGATAAAGGGGGATACATGACATTATATAACCATATTCTTCAATCTTTTCATCATGTTAACAAATCATTCTAAAAGAGATTTTTATTTACTTGTGAATAAAGTAGTGATCTTAGTTGTTACAATATTGATCACCATTAAAGGGATAGTTTTAGGAACCGCTCTATAAGACAAACCTTTATTTGAATGGATAATGTTAGAGGGAGAGCTAGTGCCAAGCCAAATATAGTATTCCAATCTATAAAGTATTGATTTCACCATTGTGCCATAGTGATTACCATAGGAAGGCTTTAAGATGGAAATATGAAATGACTTCTGTTTTTAAATCCTTCATAAAGTAGGGAGTGATTGTTGCATATTCGGACACCCAGGGTTCCACACACTGCTAAAGAATTTAACATTGTTTTTAAGTAGACCAGAATTGAAGATAAATGGGTATAATGAGCTATGAAATGCAGAGCTACACAGATCCAAGTAATGTTTTGACACAAGATAATAGTTAAGTGCACAAGTTTCTGAAATAGATCTATTAGACATTTTAATACTAATTAGGTGTAAATGAATTGCAGTAGTAGTACTATAAGGAAGTGACATTTTTTGGCTAACACTTTTCAGGGAATGTCTGGAAAATTATAGTTGTAATCGTGAATTAATTAATGATGGCGCTCCATATATGACAGATTTTTGTAGACAAAGGATACTGGCCTATGCTGAAATATCAAAGTCTCTGCAGAGCACACAATGGCCAAAAAGACTGAGACCAACTGACCTTTGACCCTGACCGACAGTGTAACTTGAGAAGGCACTGTCAATGACTGACTCTGGGGTGACTCTGACCAGACCAAGACTTTACAACCTGACAGACGGTGTGAGTGTGAATGAATGCCAGCATGTGATCAGTGTAACTGCATGATTCTAAAACAATAACTAACCAAGCATGTTTTTGGACTAACATATTATTACCCGTTTCTAATCCACTTGATGATATTTTACTCCCACAGGAGGTGGCAGTTTGCAGAATGTGAAACTCAAACTAAAACATGAAGATTCTGTTTCTTTTAGGACTGAAGGATGGAGAGAAACACTTCATTTCACTGAAGTGTTTACTGTGGAAATGATGGATGTACATTTGGGAAAAAGTTTGGTATTTTCTTATAATCCATGGTTACACATGAGGTTCATGTGTAAAAAGGGGGAGTGTAAAATTCACAATGTACATTTTTCATTTAGGGACTGAAAGGAACCTGCTGCCCCAACTCAATTGTTCAATCTGACCATTGATTGACAGTTTTAGAGTGGACCTGCTCCATATCTGGGGATAAGATACTGTTTGATGAATGTTGACATGTTTCTAATATTGATTGAGTTATAACAGGTAACACAGATGCAGAATCAGTGGCCAAGGGGCTACTGTGAGTGATGTAAGTCCAGAATGGACTACTGAGGAAGTTGACCGGTGAGTAATGTTTCAACAGGTATTAAAGTATCTGAGGTTTGAAATGTAGAAAGAACATATTACAGTTAAAGCTAAAACATAGTAATGTAATGAGACTTAATTTAATTTAGACAGCATCATGTAACTAGCCTGGTAAAGAAGTAAAAGCCATAGACTTTATTGTTTAGGTCATTATGGGGATATACATTTCATCTAAATTCATAATCGAAAGACATTTGATGACAGTTTGTTGGAATTCTGTATTCATTTTTTCAGCTTGATAATATCTAAGCACTGACCGGTAGAAGCAGTATCACCAGGAAATCATTCACTTTGTCAGTATCATGGTTTTGGTTGTTTTTGAATCCATAACATTAGTGTGTTTCTTTACCAGAAACATTAGCAGTTCATATTATATTTAGATATTAAATAGGATCTCAGGGATTTCATTTAAAAATAAACACAGATGCTTGTCAGAAATTCAGAGCTATTGAAATATGTTATTTAGTTCACCTAGAGATGTTGGGGTTTTATTTTGGGGGCACGGGCCAAGTATTAAGATTCTGAAGCTGCACTGGCAGATAGGAGGGCTACAATTAATTTAGAAAACCTGTTCACAGACGTCTGTTGTTTTAAGACACCCCACCAACAGGCTCCAAGCGGCCTACGCAGTGGTGGGTCAAACAGCGGAGGGCCCCGCAGCCCTGAGCGTAGGCTTGAGGGATTTGTATCCGATTTCTCCACACAGGTTGGTGATGCCAAAGGGGGACCCAGGAGGCTGACACAGCGGAGTTCGTCTGGCTGAAGGTCATCAGGACAAAGTGGCTCAACCCCAGGCTCTCCGGCCCCGACCGAGTGACCCAGCGGATCTCTCATGCCGTCCGCGTGGGAGGAAAGGGGGACAGCTCGTACCACGGGAGCCAGTGTGCGGCGGGGAAACCACCTGCTAGGACCGGGGACGACATCAGGACGGACGTGGCCCTCGCAGAGGAGGTCGACTCGGAAGCAGCCATCAGTGGACTGGACGACAACGACCTCGAGGACATCCTTACAGCAGACGACTAGGAAGCGGCTGTCAGCGGGCTGGGGGACTTGTCGAGGCAGCAGAGGAGTCTACTTCTCTCTGATCAGTTCCACCAGTGAAGGGAAAGCCACATCTCCCCCTCCCTATCAGAGGGGGGGGGGGGGGGGGGCTGAGGATTCACCACACAAGGAGACTGCTTTCTAGCTCTCAGGTTGCCCTCTCATGGTTCCTTCACTGCCATGGAAAGTGGTGTTCTGTTCCCAAAGATTTCAAGTACTTTGGGTCTCAGTTTCTGATAGATTTATACAATATTGGGGGACAGACACAGTGGAAAGGAATGACAGTAGTTATGTTTCAAGTGCCTTGTGTAAATTGGTCTCTTTATAGAGATACCAAAAGGGGGATTATTGAAGATTATTATCATCTGATATTTGGGAAGTGTGTTACATTTGAAATGGCAGAAAGTCTTGTTGCAACTTCCAGATATTAAAAGAGGCCCTTTGAGTTTCTCTGGAAATTATCAATAGTAGCAGTTAAGTGAATACTGTTTAAACAATACCTGTGTTTGTGTTTTGTATTGGTTTCTCTGTTTTATCCTTTCATAAATGTGAGGACTAAAACTTGCTCAAACATTCTGGGGTGCTTGGAGTAAACAGGTTGTATTGCTCTGTGGGGGAGGTATAGATGGCAGGGTGAGAGTTGGATGAGAGTTCCTTCTGCTTAAGATCTCCAGTATGTCATGTTTCAGGGAAGTCAACATATCTTGAATAGTATATGTGTGTGTTTGATTACTTTGTATTCATATGAGAGTATTAATATGTATTATCTTTGTGAACAAAGGGATATTATTTGGACAGAGCTCAGGCCTCTGGAATGTGCAGGAAAGTGTGTGTGTGGAAGTCTATGCAGGAAAGTGAGATAACGGACGCCAGATACATTTTATTACCATCTCAGAGACACTTGTTTATTATCCTGGCTGGCTCGCGCTGATTCGCTAAGAAAAGTCATCTTTTACATCTTCCAATGAGATACACTGACTCGGCTCCTCCGGTGATTTTTGGGTATAAAAGCTGGGTTTGAATTTAGTTCATTCTCTTTTTCTCCTGCTGCGAAGACCGAAGAATCCCACCAGCACGAGAAACTAGAGCAGGGGCGCTCCTAATTATATTGAATTGTATTGCATTGTATTATTGTTTAACTGGTATCCTGGTGTTTTCTGATTTTCCCTACTGTTATGATTTCAAGCAGCTCGCCAAAACGACACGCTGGGCAGAGGTGGATTGTAAAAACCATCTTCTGCCGCAACAGTACCCAACAGTACCTGCCAGACAACAACACAATTATCATGGTCACATTATTTAATGAAGACTACATCCATGTTCAATACACAGAGTAAATATTACCTAAGAAATAGGCAACAAATGCAATGTTTCGTTGTATTGTGTATATCACACTGATGAAGTGCATTATATTGCTACTACAGGGCAAAGCAACGTTGTTTGATATAGCACCCGTCCCATAGGTGCAAATTATACAAGGCCCGAAGCCAATAGTTACTATTAACAAAGTTACCTTCCTTACAATGTCATATCTGTGTTTGATTCCACTCGTTCTGTCTTTGCACTCTCTTTTTTCGAGGGTCACCAGCGTTTCCGCCAGGGGGGCGTCTTGCCGTCATGTGACGCCCTGAACGTGAGCCGAGGGCGTCCAAAAATATTAATAATTCGAGAGAAGATCGAGAGTTTTTATCGCTTGAAAAAAGGAAAAAGGACATCCCTCTGTTGGAGGGGCAAAGGAGTCTGGTGGGATTAGTATTAGATTAGTATTGAAGATCGTTTCCCCGACATCGAAGGTGCCTGCTACAGCACAACACGGAACGTGCGCGATTTGGACGCGATGAGCGGGGGGGGTTTTAGTGGAGCGTGAGGTCCTCAAAGAACTCCACTGGCTCCCCGTTTCTCACCGCATCCACTACAAACTCCTGGAATGGAGTGCACCAGCTGGCCGTAAGCTGGGCGTAACTCTACGTCCGACGTAGAACCGAAGGTTAAGACCAAACTAAAGTTATGACTAGTGCACCACTTAGACTTAAGCCCTGTATGCGTTGTGCCCGGGTGTAACTTTTACGCCTAGTATGGAGCAGGCGTAAATCGTAAAGACAGACTAGTATCCATAGTAACGTAAAACAGGCAAGAAGGATAATAACGATGGCAGGGCGTCTTGTTTACATGTTTAACAATGAAAGGGCATTAAGACGAGAGAGTCGTCCGTGATCGAACATACCCACTGGACATCTATTCGGACAGTGAGCTGATAGAGCTTTCGTTTCGGCAGACAAGCCCTTTTTGATTTAATCGAGGAGATCTCCCCTCAACTCCAGCATGGATCAGACAGAAACGCTGCGCTCTCCCCAACCTTGCAGGTGCTGATTGCGCTCAGATTCTACGCGAACGGGACCTTTCAAAATACTGTGGGAGACATGATTAATGTTCATCGCACAACTGCATGTCGAGCTATTAAGTTTCCTTGGCTCTCCAGCTCCGCCTTAGGAATTATATCCATCTTCCAACCTAAGAAGAAGCAGCGAAATCCAGGCAAGATTTTTTGTTAAAATCAGGTATACCTGGTATTGTCGGATGGATCGACGGTACTCATGTTCGCATTCAGGCCCCCTCTCATTTGTATGTTAATTGAAAGGGTTACCATTCTATAAATGTTCAAATTGTGTGCAACTCGGACATGGGCATTGTCGACCTCGTTGCAAGATGGCCTGGGTCGACCCATGATGCTCGCATCCTGAGAGAGAGCGCCCTTCAACAGGAATTTGAGGCAGCGAGAGTGAATGGTCTTCTTCTCGGAGACAGTGGATACCCTCTGAAGCGCTGGCTAATGACACCTGTCATCGCAGAGAGAACTGCACAAGAGCGCCGCTATAACGAGAAGCATACACAAACGAGGAACATTGTAGAGCGCTGCATTGGAGTGCACAAACGTAGGTTAGTAAGTCATTTTCATAATATATAAAAGACCAGCCTTTTAATGTAGATATAGGCTAAATTGTTTTTTGCAGGTTTCTGTGCCTCCACAGTGAAATGCGAATGCACCCTGAGCGCGTCTGCGTGATCATTGCTGCCACTGCGGTGCTGCACAACATCTGTGTGAAAAAGAGAATCCCCTTCCCATGCAAGGAGAATTGGTACTGGAGGCGGATGAGAACCCTGTGGCTCCTGCTGGCATCCGTGAAGATATCGGTGGACGATTTACCCGCAATCACATAATAAACAACCTATAATATACCTATATATTTGTAATATGAACGCTGTTTTTTTGCAATTGCATTTCAATAAGCTCCCTTTGTGACCACATATTTTCATTAGGCCTATTTTATTCAAAGAACACACACAAGAACATTAAATAACAACATTTTGAGAACTATTAACATGAAATTGAGATAAAAAACAAGTAGGCCTACAACATGATTACAGAATGGTGAAACATTGTCTTCTTCAGTGATTAGCAGCTGATTCTTAAGAATGATTATTTGGAATCTCAATTTCTCCAGCTCAATTTTTTCGTGTTCCGCTCTCAATTTTACGGTCTCCACCTCCACACGAACGATTTCTTTCTCCGTCAGTTCCCGCTGTAGCTCTGACAAATCCCTCTTTCTCTTTCGGGGTGTGGCCATTTGGGATTCCCCTTGAGTCATCGCTGACGCTGTGGGTGAGGGAATTCCCTCTTCTCTGCGGTCCTCTGAGTCTGTAAAATGGTAAAATGGCGTTGCTTGGCAACAATTACTGTTTTGCGTGTATTCACGTGGACGCGCATCTTAAGACCAGGCGCAGCTACGCCCGAGACTAGTCAGGCTTGGTGCACTCGGTGTAAATTCGAATCACTACGTCGGACGTAGCTAAGCCCGACGTTAGAGTTAAGCCCTACTTTTTTACGCCCAGCTGTTGCACTCCACTCCTGGTCCTCACTTTCAAAGCCCTCCACCATCTGCCCCCCCCCCCCCTACCTCACTGACCTCCCCCCCCCCCCTACCTCACTGACCTCCTCATCCTCTACCAACCCCCCCGGTCCCTCAGATCCACCTCAGCCGGTTTGCTTTCCATCCCCAAGGCCAAACTCCGGAGCTTCGGGGACAGAGCCTTCTCTGTGGCTCTGGAACTCCCTCCCCCAAGACCTCCGTGAGTCGGAGTTCCTCACCCTGTTCCAGTCCCAAGACCCACCTCTTCTCATCAGTACACTCATAGCCCCCCCCATCGATCCCTGTCTATCGTTTGTCTTCGTCTGTCCTTCTCCCCCCCCTCCAAACTGTAAAGCGACTTTGAGACTTGTAAAGCGCTATATACATTCAATTTATTAATATTATTATTAATGCTCATCCCAATCTTCATTTCCCAAACAAATGCACTTTTAGAGACGATCATGCCAGAAATAAGGTGTGTGGTCAACACAAGCCAAAGAGATGTTCCCGTGTCGTTCTACAACAAAAAATAAATAATAATGTCAGTATTTACTCCTGTCCAAAGCTTGTATGTATCATTATATGTGTTTGCTAACAAGTGGCTAAATGAGACGACGACAACATTTCATCTTGACGGCACGAGTCCGCCTTTAGTTTAGCGATAGTGACGCGTTATAAAAGTGTGAATGTGTTGAGATGATCCTGCTGAACAAAACGTGTAAGTACTATAAATGTGTGTTTTCCTCAGAGCACATCTTTCCGATATACTAAAATCCAATGGACACAATCCCATAACTTTTTGTTTTGGGAGCGCTTGTGATGCATCATCCCTGCACCACTCTATGCAGCGACTCCTGCTGTATCTCCACACTGTGCATAATATGCTGTCTGTATGAGTTGACACATGAATGGATGTGTGTAGGTGGTCCCTCCTTTCTTCCTCACACGCCTGGCTCTCTCCTCTGTGGATAGATACGGAGGACAACTTTACGTTGTGTAAGATTGAGCCTGGAACAGGACGTACTATTGTTCACTCTCGCTAATGCGCCATCCCAGACCTCTTCGTCTATTAGGGGTGTAACGGTATACGTACCCGTACCGAAATTATTATTTATTTGAGTGAATATTCACAGTTTAATAATAATCAAAAACCCAAAACTAATAGTTTATGTTTTGTGAGTACTAGTACAGTACAGTTCAAATACAGATCTTTTCAGTTCATCGACATGCTGCACCTTAATGTTTATTTTATTAGATGTTGTATTTATATGAGTGAATATTCACAGTTTAATAATAATTTAAAAAAACAAGAAATATTTTATGTTTTGTGATAATTTTTTCTGCCGTACCGAAAACGTACCGAACCGTGACCTAAAAACCGAGGTACGTACCGAACCGAAATGTTTGTGAACCGTTACACCCCTATCGTCTATTGCTTGGACTAGTTCCTCTTCCCAATCGTGTTTGATTTGACCAAGAGATGTTTCTGAGAGACAGGGGATGGAATTGTAAATTCTTGAAACCAGACCTTTTTTGGTTGTTAGAGTCCAGAATTGAGTCAATGATTGAATCCGGAGGGATATTGGGGAAGGAAAGGTTGTTTAGTTTTACCCAGTTTCGGACCTGGAAGTAGCGAAATAGATGAGAGTCTGGGAGGCTACATGAGTCAGAGAGTTGGCTAAAGCTACCGAAAACATTGTTGATGTAAAGGTCCCTTACTCTGATAAGACCTAATCTCTGCCACATGGAGAAGGCCCCATCAGTGTAAGGGGGGAGCGATGGTTGTTGCGAATGGGACTATGTATAGAGGATCCACAGAGTCCATGAGCCTTTCTGAATTGGGACCAAATTCTTAGGGTGGAAACAACTATCGGGTTATTCGAGTATTGAGTTGGCCGGCTGGGTAATGTAGATGTGAGCAAAGCCAAGAGTGAGGTATTAGGACAGGATTTGGCTTCAAGCTCACACCAACTCCATGTTGGTTCCTTAGTCCATAGAATGACTTTGTGGATATTGGCTGCCTAATAGTAGGGTCTTATGTTTGGAAGCGCCAATCCTGCTGTAGATCTGTGCCTTTGAAGAAGCTCTCTCCTAATTCTAGGAGTCTTCCCTTGCCATAGAAAGAGGAGATGAGTGTGTCTATTTTACACTAAAGTGATTTGGGAAGACTGGCAGACATTGAAAGAGGTACAGGAAGCGAGGGAGAACGTTAATTTTGATACAGTCTACCCTCCCAGCGATAGTTAAATGTAAATTATTCCACCTTTCCTGATCAGATTTGAGCTTGTCAATTAGTGGTGGGACGTTGCTTTTGTAAAGGTCTGAGAGTTTTCCACTCATATTCACGCCTAAGTACTTAAAACGACTCCAGGACATCTTGAAGGGGATGAGTCTCGGGATCCGGAGGGCAGTATCTGACCTCGTTCCAGGCCCAGTAAGGATTTTGATGTTGATTTTGGCTATTTTCAAAGCTGAAATGACATTTTTCAAAACCATACTATTGAGAGAAATTTAGTGTTTTTGGTTGAACTTGACTACATCAATGGCAATCAAAGGCTTGCAATCTTCCTGGGTGGACTGCAGGAAGAAGCAGCCTCATTGCAGCAGTGAAAGGAGCAGGAAGTGGTTCAAAGCAAAAGCATTAACCTGTTGAACCCCACCCCCCCGCATTCAAACGATAAAAACGCTGCTGAAGTTAATCCATAGGTTAATCCAATGTGTCTGTGTCCAGGGGCGTCGCCTGGACCTGAAAACATTCGGGGCTTAGCCCACAGTGGCGGCGGCCGCGGCGCTACAGTGGAATGTTCTACTGCAACACTCCCCACACACACACACACACACACACACACACACACACACACACACACACACACACACACACACACACACACACACACACACACACACACACACACACACACACACACACACACACACACACACACACGCGACTGTTACAATGAAGGCTCGATAATCAGCTCACGGCATATAGGCAGGGGTAAAGTGCTATTTTTTATGAGTGGGGGGCAGACCTCACCTCCTCTAGGGGGGTCCGGGTTTTTCTTTTTAAATATTGAAGTTTAAAGCATCAATCTGGTGCACTTTGAGAGCAACATTAAGAGATCTATGGATACATCTCTCAACACCCAGATGAAACAGAACTGTAAACAGATTTACTTTTTCTTTATGGATATTTTACAAATCAGTCCCCTTTCAAACTGTATTCTTGTTTTACTGCCATATAGTATTTCATAACTGTTTTTCCTTTATTCTCTTATTTTTTTTATAACGATAATGATCATATGAAGGTGTGCCGCGGAAATAATCTTTTGAATAATTTGTGACAAAACCGTTTGAGACCCACTGAGATAACTTAGACTAAAGTTAACTATCTAAACACTCAGAGAGTCCTTTAGCTCACCTGAGCCTCTCAATCTGAGAGGAGAGGACCCTCCAGCTTGTTGTGGAACAAACAGCTCCTTATGTCCGTTAGTGCAGCTAGCTAACCAGATGCTAACAACACGGTCCCTGCTGGCACCGGTCTCGGTCTCTCGCTCTCTCTCTCACACACTAAATGCGCTATTGCCACACACACACACACACACACACACACACACACACACACACACACACACACACACACACACACACACACACACACACACACACACACACACACACACACACACACAAATGCCCAGGCCAGGCAACGCCACTGTCTGTGTCCCTTTGAAATGATTTCTGATAATCCATAAGAAATAAACCGATTTTTCCATTTTCAGAGCGAGAGCCAGGTTCACTCTGGGCAAAACTGCGTGCACAAAGCCCCCACTTTTTTTGGTAAGGTGTGTGTGTATGTGTAAATTCCCCTTCGATTCTATTGGCTCTAACGGTTAAAAAGAGATGTCAATCACCAAAATCGACCAATGGGTTCCAGAGAAACGGCAAAAATGCCCATTTCCACCCAAATCACCCCAGAAGTGTTTTTTTTCTTCTAAATCTCTCTAAAAATATCAAATATCACTTGTTTTGCATCAATCTTGATACAGGGTACTTATTATATGTTGTACTTTGGATTCCTAAAGCTTTTAGTCTACTAACCCATCATCCAAGGTTAGTTTTCACTATAAGTACAACATAATTTTTGGACGGACACAATAATTTACAGTTTTTTACCATGTTCAATCTGAATTTTCTTTAAATTAAAAACATCTATATTGATTCTGACTCTTCTACATCCAGCTCACAGGTTTATCATTACTTTGAGAAAAAAGATTATTAATTTAACCCTTGAAGATATGGTCATTTGTTCTGGGAATGTCCTTTTGGAGCCTGAGACCTGAAAAACAGGCTCAGGGCTCAACCCTGATATTTTGGAAATACGGTATAATACGTGACCTTTACGTGTGAATCTATACGCCTGAATCTGCTTTATGGTTTTACCTTTCTTTGGTTCATTTGTTCTTTTTTTATTCAGTAGCTGAACCTATATGTTCATAAAATAGTGTGTGTATGTATTAAACTAAAACCGAGCATTTTCTGTTCGCTTAATGTAACCTTTATGTCAAAGTGCAGTATGTGCTCAGGACACAAAGCTACCGCAAAGTTTAAAAACATAAATACAAGGGGACCATGATAGTAAAGGGGCAAATATAAGAAATAGCCTTGAATTAAAAGCATGACAACGCTATTTAAATCTTATCATGGCACTATTATGTATAGATAATTAGCCTACGCCCCCAATTACAGGTTGTGCAAAAAAGCAGAAGGTGTTTACGTTTGGCAGAACTTTGAAAGTGACTTTAGAGTTAGAAGGTTGAAACGCGACCCACCTCTTACTTTATACTTGATCGGATAATAAAAAGTAGCAGTTGTGGAGATTTACAGAGAGAACTATCCCAATGGACATTGTGATATAGACCGAGGAAGAACTCGTGACATGCTTTACAGCTGGAGAGTTGTTTTCTTGTCTTCGCCTGCATCCTTTAAACTGAGCCAAAACACTGCAGAGGAAATGAGAGAAAGAGAAAGAGGCGGTGGAAAGAGACACAGCGGGAAAGAAAGAATATTAGGGCAGAGAGATTAGTGAAGGGGGGAAAGATGAATACAACAAACTAAAGAGACAGAACAAATTGGATGAGATATCAGAAGTGGGGAGACTGAAATTGAGGAAACAATGAAGATATAGGTGCTGTTTACACGGGAACGAAACGGGTTGTATCTGCTCCTTTTCTCTTTCGTATAGCCCGTTCGTTCACATGAGGCTGTGACGGAACCGCGGAAACGGACCCCTAAAACGATAACGGGTCTCAAGGTGGATGGATCTGCGGACGGAGCGCTCTGGGGGGCCGAACGGCTCCGTGTGTACGCCCTATACGCTCATTTCCTGATAATGATGAGGCCAGAGCCCCGCCTCTCCCCACCTCTGCTGCTCACTGCTGTAGCATGCTCAGTAGCTACTGAGCATCAGTGACGTAGCCACCATAGGGCCAGGGTGGGCCCAGGCCCACCCAGTTCACTCATTGGCCCACCCTGAGAAAGCTTCGGTGCGATTTAAAAAAAAAAAATGTTTTTTTTTAATTTTTTTTTTAATTTTTTTTTATTATTATTATAAAAAAAATGTATTCACCCATTGAGAATATCCAAGAATTCAAAGTGAAATTCAAGTGAACAAATATCGAGTTTAATTAATGTTGTATGTGCTTTGTCCTCTGAACCGAACTCATTTACGGTAAAACTGATTGTTGGTTCCGGCGCGCCCCATAATAACGTGAGAGAGGCAGAGAGCTGCCTGCAAAATAAATGATGGCTCAAAGTTCACTAATGAACTTTGGTATTAAAAAAAAGCCAGACTCCAAGAAGAGCCCCCACTGCCCTCATCTAGCAGCATGATACGATCATTTTCTGATAACGATGAAATAGCCACGCCTCCCTCTCCCCGCGTCTCCCTCTCCCCGCGCCTCCCTCTCCCGCGTCTCCCTCTCCCCGCGTCTCCCTCTCCCCGTGCCTCCCTCTCCCCGCCTCTCCCTCTCCCCACGTCTCCCTCTCCCCACGCCTCCCTCTCCCCACGTCTCCCTCTCCCCACCTCTCCCCGCCTCCCTCTCCCCACCTCTCCCCGCCTCCCTCTCCCCACCTCTCCCTCTCCCCATGTCTCCCTCTCCCCACCTCTCCCCACGCCTCTCCTTCTCCCCACGTCTCCCTCTCCCCACCTCTCCCTCTCCCCACGCCTCCCTCTCCCCACGTCTCCCTCTCCCCACGCCTCCCTCTCCCCACGCCTCCCTCTCCCCACCTCTCCTGCTGCTGGGCTGTCAGAAGAAAACAATGTTAAGGGAAACTGCCGCACGGTTTCCTCGCCCCTTGGAAGAGGCGGAGAGGTGGGTGTTCTTCATCTGCTGGTGGACAGTCCGGAGAGATATACTCAGGGTTGGGTTGTAACGGAATACATGTAACGGTGTTACGTAATCAGAATACAAAAATCAAGTGTATTCAGCTGGCGTTACATTTGAAAAACGAGTAATCTGATTACAGTTACTTAACCTCTTAAGCCCGAGGGTCCCCCCAGGGGACCCCTCCCACCGTTTTTTTTATGAGACTATGTCTCAGGGCTTCTTAACATTTATGAAACTATTAATGTTCCATACCCTTTTAAGAAACTCAGCTAACTGACAATGTGAACCATTTTTAGCTAAAAGAAACACAAGAGTAATACCAAGCCTTTGAATTAGCATGGAGCGAAAAAATGCTAAGTAATGCTAACGGAATTTGCACAGCACTCACGGTAGAAATGCCCTTATTACTTATCGTAACTGCACAAACAAGATATACGATTTATAGCCGAGACTCCACAGATTCCACACATGTAATATCATCACTGTAGGACCCCGAATTGCGGAGCTATCAGCCAGAAAAGAGAAAGTAAACAACATCCGGTTTCAAAAATATTACAATAATTTCGTCTTACCTTTTTTGATTTGTGATCAAAAGTTGTGTTCACCGGAATAAAAACGCCGCTCAAGGTTAATCCAATGTCTTTGTGTCACGTAGAAATTGACTGATAATCCTTCATCATATTTATGGCAATATACTGGGTATAAAGTTTCGCCGTCCAGGCGTGCACTTTTAGATATGCTTTGTCCGTTTCTCTATTACGTCCGCTATGGTAATGTTTACGTTGATTTGGGAACTGCCCATCGATTCTATTGGTTCTGATGGTTAAGAAAAAGGTGTAAATCACACGAATCGACCAATGGGTTCCAGAGATATGGTCCTGCGTAAAGTATAAAGAATGCCAGCCAGTTTACGTACATTACGCAGCTGACTTCATTTATTGTTTACTACCTAACAACAGGCATTACAACAGGACACAGAGCGCACGGAGGACAGAGCGGACAGCAGATAACGGAATTGCAGTTTTATTGCTTATAGATTATCAGAACATTTCAAAGGGGACACAGCCACATTGGATATTAACCTATGGATTAACTACATCATCGTTTTTATCGTTTTAATGCCATTGAAGACCAGTTTAGACCAGGCAAAGACGAAGGTAAGCCATTAGCCTAGCGCATGCTAGTACCTAACTCCACTTGTTTTGATGTACGTTTTTGTTGATAACGTCGCAAGTTTGTATCTTTCAGTGTTGAGGTGGGCACCGTTAGATTCTGTGTCTTTACGATCAAAAACGATGTGTTGGATGTGCAGCTAGGATAAGTAATAAGGGAGCTAGGATAAGTAATAAGGGAGCTAGGAGTGATTTTCGGTGCAGTAATAGGTTAGCATTTTTCGCTCGGGGCTAATTCAGATGCTCACTGTTAGCATTGTGTTTTTTTTGAAAAAATAAACTAAAAAGATAAGTTAAATGAGTTTTTCCCCGTTATATGGATATAAAATATTCATAGTTTATTAAATAGTAAGGTTCCTTAGACGTTGTTTCCTGCAAATGACGCGATTTCGGTCCGTGGGGCCTATAAGTGCTATATAAATAAACTTGCCTTGCCTAAGAGGATAACAGAGTATGTTCTTATATTTTATTTTTTTTTTATTTTTTTTTCACAACAGTTGTATTTGGATGGAATGAATACCTATAGTGAAAATTCAAAGTAATAAAATGATTTTTACAGTGAAAAAGTTCAAATGGAACTGATGGTTCCCAAATTACCCAGAGGTGAGTCCGCCTGGACTTTATTTTTCTAAACCTCTCTAAAAAGGTCAAATTTAACTTGTTTTGCATCAATCTTGATACAGGGTACTTATTATATGTTATAGTTTGGATTCCTAAAGCTTTTAGTCTACTAACCCATCATTCAAGGGTGGTTTTTACTATAAGTAATGGGTATTTTTTAGGCGGACATTAGAATTTACATGTTTTTACTATGTTCCATCTGAATTTACTTTAAAATAAAAACATCTATATTGATTCTGACACTTCTACATCCAACTCACAGATGTAACCTTGCTTTGAGAGAAAAGATGATTAATGTACCCCTTTTAGAAGTGAAGATATAGTCTTTGTTGTGTTAGTGGCATTTTCGAGCCTGAAACCTGAAAAACAGGCTCAGGGCTTAAGAGGTTAAGTAAACCTGAAGTGAATACATTTTGGAATACTTATTGGAATTATTGGTGGAAAAGTTTCCTCACAAAATGTAATATTCATTACCGGCAGAACTGTGTGCACACTGCACAGCGCTGCAGCATGTCTGTGAGCGAGAGAGAGAGATGCACCGTGTCTGTGAGGCCCCGCCCCCGCACGCAGAGAGAGAGATCTCTTTTAAAATATATTGAAAGTTAGAAACGGAGATGGTTAGATAAAATGTGCAAGATAACGTTTATGTAGCATTTCTTTATTGTCGAAATGATGACATTTATAACGGGATCAAATCAAAGTGAATGGCCTGCTGCTGCTGAATGCATGGGGCAAGTGACTGGAAACAGTTTTAAAAGTTATTACATCGTTTCAGATAATAAATGATGATTCATTCTATTTAGGGGCGCCTTTCAAAGCACCCAAGGACACCTTACAATTCATAACATATTCTAAGGAAAGGTTTTAAGACAGTACAAAGAATGCAGTCCGGGTGATGTGTTTTATGTGGGGTGCAGATGAGAGAGCTGTCCAGAATGACACCAAGATGTTGTGTTTGAGTTCTTGATAAGCCATTAAAACAGTAAAATACGTGTCTCCTGTTCACCAAAACATACCCATCTGTTATGGAAAAAGAAAGTATTCCAAAAGTATTCTGCCACCGGTACCGGCGGGGATTGTTGTTAGCTTCTGATGCGCAGAAGAAAAATCTGGCCCACCCTATTTTTTACAGGCCCACCCTAAAGTACATTTCTGCCTACGCTCCTACTGAGCACAGATGCTACAGATGTTACTGCAAACTCTACAGCTCCTCTCCCACAACCATCAGCAACAAGTGGACATGGAGAACTACATGAACTACATGTTGCTAAATCCACCGCGGAGTATAAACAGAAGGGCAACCATGGCAACCATGCTCGGAGTCTTCTTCGCTGCTCTTGGTGTATTTTGTGGCAGAAGTACAGCGCCACTTACTGGCCCGGCATATGTACTACAGCGTCTCCAGCGGCTAGAGCGCTCTAGTGTGAAGGGACATGTTTATTGAGCCGTATCCGTGTGAACAGAAGACTTTCTTGATATCGAATTCGGTTCGTTTGCATTTAGTTTGCGTTCCCGTGTAAATGGGGCCATATAGAGATGAGTCAGGAAGAGGGGGAAGGAAGACTATGAAGGGCACGAAAGCATTAGGGGAGACAATACCTTGTTACCTTTTGATGTGGAGTGTCAAGCAGACAAGAAATTATCAGAGCAACAAACACACACGTCAATCAGGCCCTTGCACTGTGGTGTTGTGTATTCGCAGTATGATAGTAGGACAGTAGTCTAAAGCCCCGGCCACACGAGGACGAAAACGGCTAAACGCATAGGATTAACGCAAACTGCAGTATGTGCTCAGGACACAAAGCTACCGCAAAGTTTAAAAAGATAAATAAAAGAGGACCATGATAGTAAAGGGGCAAATATAAGAAATAGCCTTGAATTAAAAGCATGACAAAGCTATTTAAATCTTATCATGGCACTATTATGTATAGATAATTAGCCTACGCCCCCAATTACAGGTTGTGCAAAAATGCAGAAGGTGTTTACGTTTGGCAGAACTTTGAAAGTGACTTTAGAGTTAGAAGGTTGAAACGCGACCCACCTCCTGCCCCTTCTTTATGCAACACCTTTCATGAGTTAGGAAACACGTTATAGCTTCAATAGAAAACGGATTGCTCTCTGTAACTTTGCTCATCAAAGGTCAAGTAGTTGCATACTCAATACAAATGCTGTAACTCTTTGGAAACAAGAGTTGTGTTGCAGAAATGTTTCTTTGAAGCTGCATTAATCCATACTCCTATATAAACGATGGAAGAAATGACAATGTGCAGCTGCTTGTATAAAACAAATCCAAATTTAAACAACAGTTTATTAAATACACATGAAATACTTTAGGAGGTGTTGGCCATGCTGTGGTGTTGCAGCAAGCACCGGCCACTGAAAGATTACCACCACACTGTGTTAGAGTATTCAGAAGGATCCGTAAATGTTTCCATTCCCCGACTTTTCCAACAAGTTGAAAAGACCTCAGGTAATGTATGCCATTATGGGCGAAGGTGCCTGGAGGGTAAGCGAGTACACAACAGGAGAGTCAGGAGGTGAGTTAGGGAATCAGCTCCCTTCTGCTGCAGCACTTTAGAGGCCGTGGACCTTAACACTGTGGACAAGAAAGGACAGGTGCCGGAGGTTAGACACGGAGGGCACGGAGCATCTGCATCCAAAGAGTCATTGTATCTGTGTGTGTCAGAGAAACAGATGCTAGCCTAGCGGGTGCATCGCCCCCTGACAGGTGACAGCTTCAACTGCTTTCAAAACCTTATGGCCAACAGAGTGGGGTCACATTGTTAGTTACTTTCCGATTCTCCAGGGTCCATCGATTTAACCTTTCAGACATGCCTTGGGGACCCTGTTAATTAGGGTATTTAGGAAGTTCTGGCAGTGCTTGCATTGTGTGCATGATAAACAGGCAACATGTTCAAGCCTACGGATGTAGTTCAAAGAATCTTAAAGTGGGAACATAAATCATACATTTAACTTTGCCACTGTCACGTAATGTTGCCATGCAGCCACATGTTACACAGAACTATGTAGCTGCTGTCAATGGAAACGGTTTGGAAAGGATTAGTCACTCAAAGAACTCAAAAAGACTTTGATTGGATGAATCAGTGTTCAATAGAACTCCTGCTGAAATACCTTTGGTCCAGCCAATAGCAGGACAGACAGAAAGGCATTACTTCACATGTAGAAAGTTGGAGGCATTGTTCTTGCAAAACTTCATATGTTCAATAAAGTTTTAGGGTTAAAATAAAAAAAAACACAGAGATAAAGGAAAAACAATGTTAACATAGTCAATGTGCTTTCCCTAAGAGAGCACTGAGGGATTATTGAGGAAGAGTTTAGTAAAAAAGACAGACAATGTTATTAATAATATTAATTATTATTATTAATAGTTTTTTGGTCATTTTGGGGTTTTTGTTGGTTTAAACAAATGATTGGCTTTCAGAATATGAAACTTTAAATATCAAATTCAAATAAGAACATTAGCAGAACAAAAACAACATGAAGTCTAAAAAACTCAATACGTGTTTTGGGGTCTGTGTGACTGAGTTTGATGAGCGGGTCTGTAAGTGTGATATCATTTAGATATAAAAGTCATATCCTGTTGCATTCTTAACATGTCTATCCTTCCTTTGTGAGGATAACGTCGGCATCAATAGCATTTCATCTTTCATTAGAAAACCGTCCAACTTGTCAGTCTTCATTCCCAGTCCTTCAAAAGACATGGCCTTAAGGCAAAGTGAGGGGCATAGTTGACGCTTTCATCACTCCCCAGGTTTTCTTTGGGCAAATGGATAAGTGCCCAAAATGTGAGCGTGAATTCTCCCTTCACCTTGGCTGATGATCGAAGGGTTTCTCTTCTTGGAATTGGTCCAGTGGGTGCCATTTCGTCTCGCACTCATGCAAGAAAATTGTCCCGTAACAAGGTGGAGGTGGCTGGCACAAGTCAACCATTCACACATCAATAATATGTGCTCATTCAGTAGGCAGTTACTACCTACTACTAAGTAGTTACTGCCCCTGTTCCTAAACTGTAATGGAAACGCAGCATAAAGTGAGCCTTTTACTGCACTGGCTAGTCTGAAGTGTACACCATCACCTGAACAAAAGCCAGAGACAGGCTGAGGGCGTGGAGTGTAGGGCAAATCAATATTCTAGTTTTTTAGAAAGATATAGAATATACTTTATCTTTCAACAACATAATCTATAGAAACATATGATGTTGGTAAGAGGTATTAAGCTGAAGAATAATGCGTGGCTCATTTGTGTGATGGTAATCTACGATGTCCCCGCAGGCCGGTGGAGCTGTGGTCTGTGTCTCCCCCCGATGTCCCCGCAGGCCGGTGGAGCTGTGGTCTGTGTCTCCCCCCGATGTCCCCGCAGGCCGGTGGAGCTGTGGTCTGTGTCTCCCCCCGATGTCCCCGCAGGCCGGTGGAGCTATGGTCTGTGTCTCCCCCCGATG
The DNA here is from genome assembly GCA_028583405.1 of Pogonophryne albipinna. NCBI lineage: Eukaryota > Metazoa > Chordata > Actinopteri > Perciformes > Artedidraconidae > Pogonophryne > Pogonophryne albipinna. The sequence goes on along the minus strand of CM053244.1, from coordinate 3,318,614 downwards.
TCCCCGCAGGCCGGTGGAGCTGTGGTCTGTGTCTCCCCCCGATGTCCCCGCAGGCCGGTGGAGCTGTGGTCTGTGTCTCCCCCCGATGTCCCCGCAGGCCGATGGCGCTGTGGTCAGTGTCTCCCCCCGATGTCCCCGCAGGCCGGTGGAGCTGTGGTCTGTGTCTCCCCCCGATGTCCCCGCAGGCCGGTGGAGCTGTGGTCTGTGTCTCCCCCCGATGTCCCCGCAGGCCGGTGGAGCTGTGGTCTGTGTCTCCCCCCGATGTCCCCGCAGGCCGGTGGAGCTGTGGTCTGTGTCTCCCCCCGATGTCCCCGCAGGCCGGTGGAGCTGTGGTCTGTGTCTCCCCCCGATGTCCCCGCAGGCCAGTGGAGCTATTTAAAGTCTAAGCTCAGGATACCGTTTTATCTAATGACAAAAAGGAGCCAAAAGAGTTGATGTTATTCAAATGTGTCAAGTTACGTCAATGTTATCCATTGAAGACTCCCCATCATGGACGGGGGTTGTAGATTGAAATACTAGTATTCACTTGGAGCAGATAAAACAAATACACATGTGGTGTTATAATGAAAACCTGGTGAGAGAAATCAGACCTTTATAACATGACTTCTTAATAATTGGTAAGAAACCAAACACATTTCAGACACTCAGCTAAAGCACTGGAATTACGGGAGCAACTTTGGGTCAAACTTGCTAATGTCACCAATCAACGTTAATGTTTTTATCGTGTTAAGGTTTCCAGATCAATCGCAAAGCATGAACGTTGACAGCCTTAGTTGTAATATGCTAATACAGACCAGTGTTACGTGTAAAACAGCTTATTCTGCTCAAAGCGCTTGTTGCTTTATGATTAGATTGTATAGTTTGGTTCAGCCAAATGTTCTGCCTTCCCTATAACTGAGAGAACATACAGTAGGCCTACATTCGAATATATATGATGTACAGTTAATGTTGTGTTGAAGATCAGACACAACTGAAGACATTACTGAACACAGGATCATACATTGGAAAAGCTTTGTTCCTTTGCTATTTCATACGGTCTTGGAAACGTCATATTTGAACCAATAAGGGCTTCCTGTAAACAGCCAGTATTGGTCAGATGTATTACAGCACTAACTGCAATGTATCGATCGCTGAAAGTCAATAGGCTCTTATTAATATGACTGTCACTGCAGCAAATTAGGACATTTGTAAATTATAACCCACGTCTCAACATTTTATTTCAGTAGGTTCAAAAAGAATCCCACCTTGATGTGTTAGACTTCGTAATGTCATCGTGTCCCTGTAAAACAAGTCATGGACACACACAGAAAACACACACTACTATAATACCTTTTATAAACACAATCCAACTGAATGACAAAAGTCACACGAAAACAATGTGTACAATCACTGACTTCACACAGCTGCTTCCTGTGATATCCAGTCCGTTAAGAGGAAGAAGAAACAGTTCTCTTGAAGAGTCATCAGCTAAATATCGAGTAGTAATTGGAAACAATGTGGAAAGGGATGGGACATAGATATCGGGGGTAAGAAAGACATGGAACAATATGCAGAGAGAAACAGAGACATCCTCCCACTGAAAGTAGGGGGTATGACAATGGGAGTCCTTTGTGTTGGACAACCTTGTTCTATAGACCTGTTATCTGGTGTGCAACAGAGAGGCTGTGTTCATGTAGAATATGAAACAGCTGCAAAGCTATGTCCCAGAAGTATACCTCTACACTCTGCCCAACAACTTTAGTCAGCATAATACAAGTGTCTGTGTTTAGTTTTTTTGTAAAGCAACAAATGTTCCATCTGTATTATAGGCAAAGGGCAGGCTGAGAAAGAAGTGTCTCAAACCTGCATTCTGTCTAGTGGCCAGCAGGGGGAGAAGCCTCTGGTTACAAAAAGATGTGAAAAAGAAAGTCAAATTGTGTAGAAGTCTATGAGGAAAAGACCCTACTGTTCTCTTGTTTGCTTTTGTCAGTAACCATTTTTCTGATGAGTTTATGGTCTAAATTGGTAGATCCTTTTCAAAACACCATGATGTTCATTTTGTAAATCAGCGTCCCATTGACTGTAGAGTAGACAATAACGCAGGGTGTGCTTTAAGGCATGGCTACATTGAGATAATGTGGGACAATCACTTCCACAGTCTGTATTATTGGATCGTTATAAGCTACAGTGAAGACAATGAGTACATATTTCATTGTTATTTTGCAAAGAAAATCAGTTTAGCCTATAAACATTAAATATCTAATTCAAAAGAAAATGAAAAGGCTTTAATGTCATAAGCTATGAGGAAATGGCAATGAAAATCTTATGACCCGAGCTCCGCCAATGATGCAACATATATAATACAAAATGGTGCAAGACGTCTATATACTGTACATGTAAAAGAATATGATACAAGAACAGAATGTCAAATTAAATATTGTACAGTAAGACGAAATTACATAAATAAGTCAATTGCAAGATGAGTGTTTATCGAGGCGCTTAACAGTGCTCAGGGAAATGCTTGCATTAGCTATAAATGCTGACAGGGTACTGGTTGCAGATTCAGCTGAGAGGAGCTACTGACACGTTAGTTTGTTATTCAAAGAGCAAAGAGGTGAGGCCCCCTCCGCGAGGTGAGGCCCCCTCCGCGAGGTGAGGCCCACTCCGCGAGGTGAGGCCCCCTCCGCGAGGTGAGGCCCCCTCCGCGAGGTGAGGCCCCCTCCGCGAGGTGAGGCCCCACGCAGTCTGCGTGGTCTGCCTGTAGGGAGCGACGGCCCTACATAAGCGAATGAGTTATTAAGGGATGCAGAGGATTGATGATACTTCGGAAAGTACAGCCTAATAAAGAAATATAGATCGTGTGCCTCCAGTCTCGGTAGTGAGATAAGTACTGTCTAGACTCCATGCTGTGCTAATGGACCCATTCTTCTACCAAATACAATATGGCACATTTACCCGTCTAATAAAACACCAATTAGATCCACTTTACTGAACAGCCTGCAAGAAGTCAGAGACAGATACACATTACTGTGAAGCACAGTAAACGGATAAAGTGGGAACACAATGATTACAATCTCATTGAAACGTTCACTCTGGTTTCTTTCAAGCAGGAGCTTCAAAAAAGAAAATAGAAACAAAATTAGACCTTTTTCTTCAATCTAGAATCTATAACTTTGGTCCAGAATGAAATACCTCAAACACTTTAAAATAGATTGCCAATGTTGTACACACGTTTAAGCTTTATAGACAATGCATCCCAACAGTAGTTAGGATCCCCAGTCTTTTCAGCGCCATTCGTTGGGAGCGTGCCCGAAAGAAAGAATGGAAACTGTTCCTAGGTTGGTGTTAATGCTTCACAAACTCCCCCTCCTCTCTTGCTTTCATTTGAAAGGTGCACGCCTCAGAGGTTTGAGTAATATTCCCAACGGGCTGTCAGACTTCATATGGAGAAAGCTTTTCCCCATCGCTAACGCAGCATCCGAACATTGCCCTTTGTTAACGCGAAGAGTGGCACCTCAAAGAGATGCAGTCTTAAAGGAAATCATTTTTGGACAGCAGAGACGCAGGAGACAAAAGAATGTAGATTAATACAAATTGAAATTGAACTATCAAGGAGTACTATGACTTTAGACTGTTTGTTTTTTACATATTCTCCTTTGAGTCCTGTTGAGCAGAAAGTTTAACTTACAGACAGCAAGATAAACATTTTGCTCTCAAAGTGCACCAGATTGATGCTTTTAACTAATATTTAAAGATTGAAGGAGGTGAGGACCCCCCTAGAGGAGGTGAGGTCCACGGTGTTTACATGCTTAACAATATGTGTGCTTATGCTAACATCATAAGACAAAAGTTGGTTCCGTGTTGTGTGTAGTGAGAACGCGCTAGAGTGAGGGGGGCCGCCAAGCCAAAGCTCGCTTAGGGCCCCCAAAAGTCTAGGGCCGGCCCTGGTAACACAGGCCAAACATGCTGAATCATATCAGAAGGCATCACCCAGATTTGCCAATCACCGGAGCCAAAAGACAACAGCAGTTCAACAGCTGATCCCCGCAGTTTTTAAGAAGCCAATAGACATGAAAGCTGAGGGACCAACATAAATAACGGAGGCTTTTGGCTTTTCAACGGCTATGCTGCGCCCTTATGCAATAGTAGAGGACCCCGGCTTTTATTGATTGTGATTGAAACTATCTTATTATTTATTTTGTAATATTTTCAAGACATTCTTTTTAGTTTTACAGCTTATTGAACCTTTTAGTTTGACATCAGCCATTATAGATGATCTGGCCATCTGAGTGTGTGTGGTACTGTTTGTGGTTTGGTTTTAACTGTTTAATAAAGTTAATTATTCAAAATGTGAATTGCACCCCCAGTAGCCACTGTTTGCTATGTGACAGATATGCACGTGTACATTACTGAGCATTCCTCTGAACATCGAAGCAAAGAGAAGCGTGTGTAGGAGGATACAATGCTTTCATGCTAAACAGAGAACACAGAGACAGACTGAGAGCCGGCAGAACCAGCCAGGAGTCAGTCATTTGGGCTGAAAAGGTCAAAGCAGCTGATGGCTCCATCCATCTAAAATGGCAGCTGACCTGTGAGAGTGGTTTTGGGTCAGGGTGCATTAGACGGAGAGAGAGAAACACACAGCAGCTTTCCATCAGACGTCCACTGATGTAGCTCCATTGTGGACTGTTGTACAAGGACTCAACCTGAATGTGTGCAATTCCATGTCCATTTTCTGTTTACATTTCATTAAGCCGATGACACATCCTAATACCTCTCCTTCATCTCATCTCCAGTGAGGAGTCGCATCAGGCTGTCTGATGGCTCAATCCATCTAACATGGCAGCTGACCCTTGTGAGTGCACACCGAAGTGGGAGGAAACAATGAATCCTAGATGCAGGCCACCAGTCAAAAGAAAGAGCTAGAAAATGAATACAATATTACAGAAAAGAACGAAGGGTAGAATCACCTGCATGGAAAAGAGCAAAATACGAATTCTATAATTGACTACGATGTTGTTTTTGAGTGTCATCATGTACCTCCATCACTTCTAACAGCCCTCACCACCACAGGCCGTCTGCTGATGGCTCCATCCATCTAACATGACAACCAACCTTTGAGGATTGCTTTGGGGTCATGATGGGTCAGAGCTAAAGAAAGATAGAAATATAAAGCAATAGAAAGAGAAGGGATTGAGTCCATTGCTCTTAGATACAGCATTGATGATGAACGATCCAATCAAAGATCAGTTTTGACATGATCGGCCGGCTGAAGTTATAACAATCCCTATCTTTAAAAGATGCCCTACTGTCTACTGCTTAGTAAATCAATCGAGAAAAATAAATGCTAACCCTATCTTTAACCCTAACCCTATCTTTAACCCTAACCCTATCTTTAATGCTAACCCTATCTTTAACCCTAACCCTATCTTTAACCCTAACCCTATCTTTAACCCTAACCCTATCTTTAACCCTAACCCTATCTTTAATGCTAACCCTATCTTTAATGCTAACCCTATCTTTAATGCTAACCCTATCTTTAATGCTAACCCTAACCCTATCTTTAATGCTAACCCTATCTTTAATGCTAACCCTAACCCTATCTTTAATGCTAACCCTAATGCTAACCCTAACCCTATCTTTAACCCTAACCCTATCTTTAACCCTAACCCTATCTTTAACCCTAACCCTATCTTTAATGCTAACCCTAACCCTATCTTTAACCCTAACCCTCTGGTCTAAATCTGAATACGCATGTGAGACATGCTCATTACGTTTGGCCCTGACATCATAACCTGACATGCCCACTGCCATTCAGTCGAGGTTGGGGATGGAATTATTCACGAACAGATTGAAGAGTTCATGTCATACAAGTTATTATATTTCTATTAATTGACTCAGGTTTTGAAGTGTCTTTCTTCTTCCCAGTCACCAACATCTGTGTCCAAACAGCTACAGAAGGAAGAGGTTGATGTAGGGCGGCTATGTGGCAGAAAAGACAATGGAAGGCAAATGGAGAATCATGGGTAGAGAACCACACACAAAGTCTCTGTATTTAACCTATGCTAGTATTAGGAGGAGTGGGCAGCTTATGCAGTGCCAACGCAGTGTCAGTGAGTGCACTAAAGGTCACCACTAAAACTATGTGACAACACTCTGCCTAGTGTTGGTAGGGATTGAGTCACTGACGGGGACATTGATGTGAAATACATTTTAGAAATGAAACATTCATGTTTTTAAAAATATAACTTTCAGTAGCATATTGATGAGCCTCACATGTTGCACTGATGACAATATAATATTCAATATGCTCAATGTGAGCCGTAGGTTGGTGTATGACTATCTGGGTCCCACTAGCATGACTGATGGAGCTGGAGTGTAGGGTTTAGCCATGTCCTGGATGTAGGAAGGAGCTGGAGTGTAGGGTTTAGCCATGTCCTGGATGTAGGAAGGAGCTGGAGTGTAGGGTTTAGCCATGTCCTGGATGTAGGAAGGAGCTGGAGTGTAGGGTTTAGCCATGTCCTGGATGTAGGAAGGAGCTGGAGTGTAGGGTTTAGCCATGAAGCAAATATATATATATATATTGTGCTTATCATGCTCGGAAAGCATCTGCATTCAATGAGGAAAGAACTGTAGGAACAGTAGAGGGTGACAGAAGAAGAAGAAGAAGTGGATGAAGGAGGGTTACTTCCTGTCCCGGGAGAGTGCGGGGGCTGGGAGGACATGACAGCCATCTTGGAGGAGCGCTTTCATTCCGTATGTTGCCCGTCAGGCGACAAAGCTTCACTCTGTTGCACACACCCACCCAGGAGAACGGAGATTTATAACAGAGCTGCTCTCAACATGGAGACCACACACACACACACACACACACACACACACACACACACACACACACACACACACACACACACACACACACACACACACACACACACACACACACACGTTTACAGAATATCTGTCACTCATGCATGGAAAGCCTCACACACAGGAGAGGAGGGATTTACAACTGAAGAGCTGTGAACACGGGGAACACATGCTGGTTTCCATCCAGAGTGCTGCTCGGTTATTCAGACACACACATTTCAGAGGGATTTCAGTATTACAGTGCCATGAAGTCACGTGGTTTTTAAAACTGAATGATGTATCCAGAGAATACAGGAAGAGAGGAGGAGGCCATTCAGGCGTGACAGCATCACTTTGCCTCACATTTGAACATATGCTTCATATTACTGACTGAGATAGACATGTCTCCTTCTTTTTACCATTGTTTCGTTCCACAGCCCATAATCAGCTGTTTTGCATCTACTAATAGACATCTAGCATTCAAGCTGTTAACACTTAAACACATTGCTATGAATGGAATACAATAGAACGGTGCAGGAATGAGTCTTATAACCTAGAGGTGACTAAGCACCCCTTCTGGTTCCCTCGACCCTAGGTGGTTAGAAGCCTGAAAAAGGACTTTCACGTTGTGTTCTAGGACATTCAATGTGTCCAAGTAACTAAATGAACTACTCTTAGAGGTGGTAAGCGCAGTAATGTGATCGTGACGTCATTCGTTTATAGCCTAAGGTTAGCTTTTTACTTCTGCCGACTGCATTTCTCCCTTAAAAATCATAAAGTGGTGTCAATGAGTTGAGATTCTCCTGCTGAACCCAATGTGTTAACTAACATCAATGTGTGTTGACAGCAGATGTTGTGTCCCATTGCTTTTTCTCGTAATAGACCAGATCTAGAAAGATAGGTCATCACTGCGTGCTGCACCACATTGGGGACAAAGGTCAATCAGGCCTAGAAGAGGGTATTGGATGCATTGAAATGAGGAAGACTCAGGCTCATGATGAAGACTCAGGCTCATGAGGAAGACTCAGGCTCATGAGGAAGACATGATGAAGACTCAGGCTCATGATGAAGACTCAGGCTCATGAGGAAGACATGATGAAGACTCAGGCTCATGAGGAAGACTCAGGCTCATGAGGAAGACATGATGAAGACTCAGGCTCATGAGGAAGACTCAGGCTCATGAGGAAGACTCAGGCTCATGATGAAGACTCAGGCTCATGATGAAGACTCAGGCTCATGAGGAAGACTCAGGCTCGTGATAAAGACTAAATTCAATTCAATTTGTAGACGCTTTATTGGCACATCATTTACAAAAGATCAAATTTGCAGGTACATTTTCCTGTTTTAAAAAAAACAACACAATTATAATCCTATTGCATCAAAATATATGTTTTCTTCTTTTTTCAACAACAGTTCATTTAAAGTGCATCCATCAGTTCTTTTGTTAAAAATATGGCATCAATTGTCCACATGATTTTAATTTCGGCCTCCTTAAGCTTCACTCTGTCCCTGAGAATGTAGTCATGGACCATTGTGAGGCCAACCTTTACCACTGACTGTGTGGACATCTGGCATTTCTTAAAGGCGGTTCAGTTCCTACACCTCCAAATTCCTTCTTTCAAGCAATTAATTACAGCCCACCATTGTTGATGTCTTTCAGGATCCTTGGGTTCTAAATCACCATAAAGTACATCCTGCTCATTGGGTCCCCTATAAAGAGCAGTTAACCATGGCCTTAGTGTCCCCCACACCCTTTTCGCACATGAACAATACCAAAAAAGATGAGCCACATTTTCCTCGGAGATACAACCTAGTATGGGGCATTTTGCACTCTTTGAGCATCTTCTCCTGTACAGGAACGCTTTTGTTGGGAGACAACTATGTGCTGTTTTCCATGCCAAATCCTTATGGGTGTTAAAAAGGAATGGTGAGTTTACATTTTTCCATACTTGCAGGCATTTCTGTTCTGGTAATGTCCCTATTGGTGTTAGGCTTGAGGTCAGAGGTGAGAGGCTTTTTTCAACACAACTTCTGTTCACAAAGCCTACAGATGATCTGTCTAAGACGGCTCTCTTAAAGAGGGTCACAGCTCTGCAATACAATGGTGGCCTAGTCTCTGCATGGGGGATGTTCAGAGGGGCTCTTTTGCCTGTACCAGAAATAAACTTCCGGCCCACCAAAAGTTTTGCAAAGTGTGTCCAGAGGCTATTGTTCTTTTCAAATAACACAGCATTTAGAATCGGTGTTAAAAAAAGGGCTTCCAGTTTGACCCCCAGCTCTGGGACTGCTCTCCCTCCTTTTTCTAATGGTTTATACATGATCTCTCTTTTCAAGTATTCCTGGTGTGAACCCCAGATAAATTGGAAAATTGATCTTCTCAAGGTTGTTTGAAAGGCTCTTGGTACAGGCAGGGTGGCTGCTAGATGAGTCAGTGATGCAAGGATCTCCGCCTTAATGACAAGGATTTTTCCAGTAAAAGTAAGGGCCCTATCTTCCCACCTAAGGAGTTTCCCTTTAATTGCTGGGAGTCTGCTATTCCAATTTACATTTTCCATGCCTCTTCCAATCTCTATACCTAACATTTTCACCCTTTCTTTTCTTTCAACTAACCCCAGATCTACTTTGTCCTCTTTCCAGTTAAGGTAAAGTATCTCACTCTTGGACCTGTTAATCTTAGCGCCTGATGCAAGAGAAAACAGTTCACACCACTCTAGAGCTTTTACAATTGAATTGTTTTCTGTGCTTAATATTGTCATGTCATCCATGTACAAGGATACAGTTGCTTCTTTCCCACTGCTACCCGGGATGGGGAGGCCATGAATTAAAGGATCCTGTCTTATCCCGCAAGCTAGTGGTTCCATAGCCAGAATGAATAAAATCACAGATAACGGGCAGCCTTGTCTAACCCCTGATAAAACCTTAAAGGGTGCTGTTGTGTGACCATTTACGGACACTCTACTTGAACAATCTGTGTACAATAGATCCGTCCAGGCCCTCAAATGTGGGCCGAAACCAAAACTGACCAAAACTTCTTTCAGGTACTGATGGTTAATCCTATCAAAGGCCTTTTCTAGGTCCAGGCCAGAGATGCACAGTGGCAACTTACGGTCGATAGTATATAAGTAGGAGTCTCCTATTAAAGCCAGGCTGTCGTTCATGGATCGTCCTGGTATTGCACATGTCTGCTCGACTCCTACAATTTCCTCTACCACGTCCTGTAATCGAAAAAATAAAGCCTTTGCTAAAATCTTTCTGTCCACGCCAAGTAGTGTAAGGAGGCGCCAGTTTTTTAATTCCTTTTTGTCCCCTTTTTTGAACAACAGGGAGATTGTGCCTTCTTTTATAGCGTTTTTTCTTTGCTTCTTTTTTACCTTCCTCGATGAAAAAGCTCTTAGTACGCCCTTTAAAATCTTCCCACCAGTCCCCCACAGAGTCAAAAACAAACTCAAGAGGGGACCACATATAGATGTTTTCCATACATCTCCTTACAATACTAGGATTTTCCAGAAGGGATGTATTCATCTTAAATGAGCCTCTACCTCTTATACCCTTTTCTTTAAAATCAAATAAACAGTCAATTTTGGCGTGATCAGAGAAGAATACTGGTTTTACAGATGCATTAATGACCTGTAATCCCTTTGAGGTCAGAAGAAAGTCTATTCTTGAGTGTGTTTTACCATTTCATAGCCCTTTCTTTATTCAGATAGATATTTTTTATAGATGTAGCCGAAGGGACGGCAACTACATCCTCAGGCTCAAGTAAGGGATTTGAGGTTGGGGAGGGAGAGTCCCCGTAGGAGAGGGAGGGTTCATCTGACTGTGATGACTCCTGGGGGCGTTTCCGTGATGGCGAATCCCTTGCGTCTTTTATCTGGTTGATGGCGATAGGTAGGACCAAAGGGACACTTGCCTGTGGTTTATCAGGGGGGTCCTTCCTGAGTACTTGCTTCCCCTGGGGTTGAGGAGTGGTGAGGTTTGCCATTATGGAATCTAGCGTATTCTCGGCGTCTTGAAGGGTCCCTCGGTTCCTCCCGTTTCTGGTACCTGGGTCGTGGTTGGGCAGTGGATCTGCCTTCTGGACTGTAGCGTGGGTCATAGGGAGGGGGATGTAGGTCGTGCCTATGATGTCTTCCACTGTGTCGGCGCTCCAGTCGATGATCGATTCACTTTCTGATGTCTCCTTCTCTTGGTCCTGAATGGGCTCTTGTATTGGCTGCTGAGAGACATTGTTTGTTGGTTCTTGGTTGGTGCCTGAGCGGGAAGCCGGACTGAGTTCTGGTTCCTCATTTGTGCGTTCCTCCTCTCGGGTTTCTGGAGTTTCAAAAGGTGAAAGTTTCACCCGGTTGGAGTAAGCATACGGGCAGTCTTTGAAGCGGTGGTTTTCGGAGGAGCAGAGGTTGCACTTGACAGGGGTTGGGCAATTTGCTGATGAGTGGTCTGTTGCTTTGCAGATCCTGCAGATATTCCGGCTACAGTCTGCTGCAAGGTGGTCTAGACTGCCACACTTCCTGCCCATGGTAGAAGACAGAACCCCTGAAGGCTCCCAACTGTATGGTGTTGGGAATGTGTCTCAGCACCCCATCCTGTCGTTGGAGACGGACCTGGAAACGTCTAGACCCTGTTTTTATTCCATCAATGTCCATCACCTCTATTGCATTTTGTACCTCGCAGTGTCTTGTCATCCAAGTCCAGACATCCTGGTTCCTGACTTTTTCTGAAAATATCATCACATAAGTTTTCAGATCCCTTTCGGCAAGTGGTGTCATGCTGATCTTATCAAAGCCTGATGCTGACGTTTTCTTCTTTTCAAATCTCTCCAGGCAGTTTTGGAAGTGTTGGCTGGTTGTGAAGATGACCTCAAATATCTTTTTCCCAGGGTAAGCAAAGATGTATTCCAGATGGTTTGATGCAAAATCAAGCTCTTTCTGCAGGATGTGTCGGCTGAACTGCAAGCGGTCCATCTGTAGATCTTCCAGAAGGTCAAAACGAACAGCGTTCCGGCGATTGGTCTGGTTTGAAGCCATGGTGAACCCACTGGTCTTGGGTTACCACGGATACTTTATTGCGCCCCTTACACCGCACGACAGCAACAAAGCCAAAGGAGATCCACCACCTTGGTGATCATGGTATCTCCCCTGTCATGGTGGAGACATGATGACGTCTCATGCTCATGGTGGAGACATGGTAAAGCCATCGATGCAATCTTTGTCGACCCAAACAGTCCGGAAGCCATCAAAGGAAACGTTGTAGTAGATATGTCTTGGTGCATGAATGGCTCTGTAAAACAATTAAACCAGATAGTCCGTCTGACTCCTAGCTAACGCTGTTAGCTCAGCCATTTCGTTAGCCAGCGAGCTAACATAGCCGGTGAGCAGAGGGTGCTCATATCTCCTTTTCTTCATACATCTGGACCCAGCACTCCCCCTCCTTCGCTTCAGTTTGACCTGCATCCTCTGTCATTCTCCAGGTTTCAGTGGGTATAGCCGTTGTTTCGCTATGTTAGCCGGTTTAGCACAGTTAGCTGCTCAGTGCTGTAAACAAGGCAGCCATGGGGCTAAAAACAAAATCTCACTCTACAAGAAAGTTCACAGAGGGCATAAATAATAAATTATTAATAGAAGTTGCTAATAGAAAAAATAACAAGTAAGATCAAACAAGATTACTACAAACATTAACAAAACAAAGGCAAAAAAAGAGAGGCAAAACTATTACTTATTGCATGTCTGCGCCCCTGGGCACCGTTCGTTTTCTTGCCTTAATTGGAAGTGTGCTTGCTAATGAAAGAGTTGAGTGAAATCGGTCCGGGGGCTCCTGTTTAAGAACCCTTAAATCCAACGGTTTGAGCTACACGAGTGTCAGTGGGCTGTCAAAGCTTACTTTCATCCTTCAGCTGTGAACCATGGAACACTGCTACAGGCTTTAAGTTGGCTGCAATCAAATTAAACGCTAGTGCTAATTAGGCCACTTATGCTATTAATGACGGGTAATATTACATGAACAGGGTCATACATTTAATTACACTAGCCTTTACTGAAGAACTGAGCCCTCAGACATAAATCCTATTAAACATGAAATATCGTTTAAAATCGCCTGTGAACATCAGCCTCCTTTCATTCAACAAGAGAACTGTTGCAATCCGCAGTATTGTCAAGAGAACTAGAAGGACAGCAAAATGTGAATTAAAAATATATAAAAAAGGCAGAAAAAAACAAAAAGACACACACACACACACACAGCTCTAATATGGAGATTATTAATTGACAAAGCGAGTTTGACGCTGCTTTGATAGATGTGCAGCACCCAGCAGAAGGCAGACCTAATCACTCCGGTCCTAAATGGATTAATTATGACGACCGGCCTGACATGCTGCTACTGCAATGCAGAGAGAAAGGAAGGCAAGAGGGGAAAGGAGGGGGGGGGGGGGGGTGACTGGAGGCCTGATATAGCACAATGACAGCAGTAAAATCAGCTTTACGACAGGACATTACAGTGAGCTGAGAGGGGGGTGCAGGGAGGCAAAGACAGTGAGTCCAGGATTTAGACTGTCCCTTAGCATCTCATGTAGCCTACACACCAACACTGAGACACATGAGCAGACAACACCAAACAATGTGATTTATCTCCACCTCCCCAAAAGAACCAGAATCTGACTCGGTGTGAGACGTGTGTTTGAGCTGTTCTGTCCTCATTTCCTGCGATCTCCTTCCTGCAGTCAGTCAGTCAGTCAGAATGAATGAATGGGCGTTTCTTTGACTGTTTATAGGCAAATATGGGCGTTACGTGAAGCCTGCAAAAGCTGCGCCGCATTTCGAGTTGATTGTGATTTATAAAGGGAAACCGGCGTAGCATGTGCCGTACGTACGCAAGTCCTGCGCCGGTACGCAGTGTTTTATGAATGGGAAAGTGTCGGTGCGTATTTATTTGCTTTGTCCTACGTAAGCAACCTTCCCACGCCAATCCTACGCAAGGCTTTGTAAATGAGGCCCTGGATCTGGTGTAAACTAGTCTCAAGGTCACAGCTCCAGATTTTCCCTGAGTTCATCTCAAAAAACATTGTTATTTAAAAACATTGCAACAGAGACTTTAGCACAGAGTTAGATTCGATACACAGAGACAAAGAGGGGGGGGGGGGAGAGACAGCAGCAGTGGGTAGCTTCAGTTCCTCCAACAGTACAGAGAGAGGGCTTGTTTGTGGAGCATCAGCTCTGGGACCAGCTTCTTACACTGAGACGGAGTGTGTGTGTGGTGTGTGCACACATTGTAAGAGTTCAACTATGACAGAATGGGTTCTGAAATGTTGACCTGAGTTTGACTCTTCCCCCTGACAGACTGTTCTACTGTAGGAGACGGGTCATATAACACAGATACCCTCACTGGAACAACCTGGGTTTTGCGCATTGTATGTTAAGGTTTACTTGTTTGCCAAGCAGTATTATATCTTTTTCAAAGTATGACGGAATGAATCAGAATGACTTTGTTCGTCCCATAAAGGGGAAAGTTAGGTTGTTACAGCAAAGTATAGATATTATTAACATTATTATATAAAAAGGCATTCACAAAGTATTTGAAAATAAAGACATATTACAATTATAGAAGTCTGCATTCAAGTAGGGAGTGGCCCAAACTGTTTAATTTAGTGGAAACAAATGTGATGTCTAAAATGAAATGATTGTGTTCTTCTTGGGCGGATGGAGAACAGTTGTTTTATAAGGGATAATAATTGAGCAAGAAGAAATTTGACAATTCAGCAGAAATGATGAAATGCTCGTCCGGCCAGGGGTGCCGTTTGCCAGCAGGCAAGGCAAGCAACTGCTGGGGGCCCCGGCCCAAAAGGGGCCCTCAAAGAAGGTCCATAGCAACAACACCATGAAACCCCCTGTAATTCACTGCAATGACATGTCGGGAGTCCCCATGCATAGCGCTCCGTCAAAAGCTGCTTCTTCATTTCAGTTTCGTAATCTCCGCTCCGCGGGGGGGGGGGGGCACCTCTTCGTCTGTTTTGTGTTAAATCGTACTGAGATGGCCTTTAAACAGAGCAGCAGATCTCTGTCTAAGGGCCTATGTCCACACAGAGCTTTTTCTAAATGTCAATGCCCTTTTTTAAATTATTTCTTAATGAAAGCTTCGGAGATGTAACTTGAAATTCGATGGAAAGCTTGTTTTTGGACGTGTGTCTGACCAAAAAGCCTGTTTGTTGAAACTTATCATAGGACACTTTTTTGTTGTAATATTTCAATGTAAAAGTACATTTTAAATCCTTTTTTTAATTGCTTGATATGGATATGCAACACTTACACACACAAAAAGTATCCTTGAGATTGCCATGATATAACTGAACCAATATGGGGTTCCCCACAAAAGCCATTCAACTAAGATACCGTTTAGTAACGTCATTGAAAATGACCTGCAATTCCCTTCTCCATTTTAGTCTCTGTTGGAATTAGGCTGATCCACAGTGCCTTTGCATCCAAGGCTTACTCATTTGGCGAACTTGATCAGAGGTGGGAGAAATACTCAGATCTTATACTTAGGTAAGAGTAGAAGTACTCAGATCTTATACTTAGGTAAGAGTAGAAGTACTCAGATCTTATACTTAGGTAAGAGTAGAAGTACTCAGATCTTATACTTAGGTCAAAGTAGAAGTACTCAGATCTTATACTTAGGTCAAAGTAGAAGTACTCAGATCTTATACTTAGGTCAGAGTAGAAGGACTCAGATCGTATACTTAGGTCAAAGTGGAAGTACTCAGATCGTATACTTAGGTCAAAGTAGAAGTACTCAGATCTTATACTTAGGTAAGAGTAGAAGTACTCAGATCTTATACTTAGGTAAGAGTAGAAGTACTCAGATCTTATACTTAGGTAAGAGTAGAAGTACTCAGATCTTATACTTAGGTCAAAGTAGAAGTACTCAGATCTTATACTTAGGTCAGAGTAGAAGTACTCAGATCGTATACTTAGGTCAAAGTGGAAGTACTCAGATCGTATACTTAGGTCAGAGTAGAAGTACTCAGATCTTATACTTAGGTAAGAGTAGAAGTACTCAGATCTTATACTTAGGTAAGAGTAGAAGTACTCAGATCTTATACTTAGGTCAAAGTAGAAGTACTCAGATCTTATACTTAGGTCAGAGTAGAAGTACTCAGATCTTATACTTAGGTAAGAGTAGAAGTACTCAGATCTTATACTTAGGTCAAAGTAGAAGTACTCAGATCTTATACTTAGATCAGAGTAGAAGTACTCAGATCGTATACTTAGGTCAAAGTGGAAGTACTCAGATCGTATACTTAGGTCAAAGTAGAAGTACTCAGATCTTATACTTAGGTCAAAGTGGAAGTACTCAGATCTTATACTTAGGTCAAAGTAGAAGTACTCAGATCGTATACTTAGGTCAAAGTAGAAGTACTCAGATCGTATACTTAGGTCAAAGTATTAGTACTCAGATCTTATACTTAGGTCAAAGTAGAAGTACTCAGATCTTATACTTAAATCAAAGTAGAAGTACTCAGATCTTATACTTAGGTCAGAGTAGAAGTACTCAGATCTTGTACTTAGGTAAGAGTAGAAGTACTCAGATCGTAGACTTAGGTCAAAGTAGAAGTACTCAGATCTTATACTTAGGTAAGAGTAGAAGTACTCAGATCTTATACTTAGGTCAAAGTAGAAGTACTCAGATCTTATACTTAGGTCAAAGTAGAAGTACTCAGATCTTATACTTAGGTCAAAGTAGAAGTACTCAGATCTTATACTTAGGTAAGAGTAGAAGTATTCAGATCGTATACTTAGGTCAAAGTAGAAGTACTCAGAACTTATACTTAGGTAAGAGTAGAAGTACTCAGATCTTATACTTAGGTCAAAGTAGAAGTACTCAGATCTTATACTTAGGTAAGAGTAGAAGTACTCAGATCGTATACTTAGGTCAAAGTAGAAGTACTCAGATCTTATACTTAGGTCAAAGTAGAAGTACTCAGATCGTATACTTAGGTCAAAGTAGAAGTACTCAGATCTTATACTTAGGTCAAAGTAGAAGTACTCAGATCTTATACTTAGGTCAAAGTGGAAGTACTCAGATCTTATACTTAGGTCAAAGTAGAAGTACTCAGATCGTATACTTAGGTCAAAGTAGAAGTACTCAGATCGTATACTTAGGTCAAAGTAGAAGTACTCAGATCGTATACTTAGGTCAAAGTAGAAGTACTCAGATCTTATACTTAGGTCAAAGTAGAAGTACTCAGATCTTATACTTAGATCAAAGTAGAAGTACTCAGATCTTATACTTAGGTCAGAGTAGAAGTACTCAGATCTTGTACTTAGGTCAAAGTAGAAGTACTCAGATCTTGTACTTAGGTCAAAGTGTTTTCAAAGCTGGTAAAGGTGCAGCAAGTACCTCAAAATGGTACGTAAGTACAGTACTTGAGTAAATGTACTTAGTTACTTCCAACCTCTGAAAACTACCCAACCTTGCATCTTCCCTCCTTTAGCATTTGTATATGTTTCTAATATTCCATGATGGACTTTGAAGTAACCGTTTCAATTACAAACACAACATGTATTGTTTTCCAAGCTGACCAATTGAGCGAATAATGGAATGTGTGCAATGATCAAATGTGCTGCTATCAACAAGTTAATTATCATCGCTCCCTCCTCAGTAATGACACAGCATTATGCGAGGCTGTTTGGCTCACGAGGATGCACACTTTTGCAATGTTCAGACACTTGTCATTGTTGTCACTGGATCAGAGCCCTCTATTTGCCAAAGGCTAATATCTACTTGGCCTGCTTGTTATGGGTGTGTGTACATTCACCCAACAGCAGTCTCTAAAACTCTTAGATCTCCCAATATCTCTGGGCTGGCTCAGGTGGTGGTGCGGTGCTGAATGCAGAGGTACTGATTCAGCCTGTTTCATGGAAGATCATCTCAGCAGTCGATTAGGCAAACAAAGGACACAGCACTTCTTTAAAGTTAGAGCTACAAAGCATTTTACAGATAAAGAGGGAGACCCAGAGCTAATAAAAGCAGGAACGGCAAAAAGACAAACACAAAGAATGTTACAGTAAATGTCTCAGTAACTGAACCAATAGTATGGGTTATAAGGCAGAGCAGACTGCAGACTATCAATCAATCAATCAATCAATCAATCAATGTTTATTTATAGCCCAATATCACAAATGTTACATTTGTCTCAGTGGACTTCACAGTTTGTACAGAATATCAGTATGACAATACGACACCCTCTGTCCTTAGACCCTCTGTCCTTAGACCCTCTGTCTTCAGACCCTCTGTCCTCAGACCCTCTGTCCTTAGACCCTCTGTCCTTACACCCTCTGTCTTCAGACCCTCTGTCCTCAGACCCTCTGTCCTTAGACCCTCTGTCCTCAGACCCTCTGTCTTCAGACCCTCTGTCCTCAGACCCTCTGTCCTCAGACCCTCTGTCCTTAGACCCTCTGTCCTTAGACCCTCTGTCCTCAGACCCTCTGTCCTTAGACCCTCTGTCCTTAGACCCTCTGTCTTCAGACCCTCTGTCCTCAGACCCTCTGTCCTTAGACCCTCTGTCCTCAGACCCTCTGTCCTTAGACCCTCTGTCCTCAGACCCTCTGTCTGTGAGGTATCTATATTACTTTGTAAGGGTAAAACCCCCGCTCGGTTCAATATACCAGATCCAGTGAACAGAGATGACAGGACTCGAGATTTAAGTTTACTTGCTGCAAGGAAGATCGGCGAGTGACATGCAATGTCCACTCCTAACCAAATCCTACTGCCTTGTCTCCGTGCAGCCTTTTTATTCAGAAATACAATGTACATCACATGCATGAGGAAGTGGCTATGACCAACGCCTTAGTTGTCATATGGGAATCTTGTGACTCGCAGTCATATGGATGTGTGTGTGTGTGTATGGTCCAAGGAACAGACTATAGTCTGTTCCTCTTCTCTGACCACGAGTCTCCTGTACCACATCTGAGAACACATGATGTTAACATATTTATCAAAACACATTATGAAAATACATTATTTATCCTTCAATAAACTCTAACATTCCCTCCTGTTTTTCATAATTACTAGCTGGTTACAGTGTCTTTATTACTTTCAGAATTAATTCACTTGTTTTTGACATTTTCGAACCATTCGTCATATGACAGACAGTAACCTAGCTTTAAGTCTTTGTAACAAGTTGATGGACATAGGCATTCCATGCATTTGTCATCCTAGGGGAGCATGCAGTTTTGTCGTTGTAGTTCCATGGGTCATCGTTGAGTAGTGACCATTTTTTCTCTCGATGGACTTCTTCTTTTGTTGAGGATTCCTCACTCAATTGTCTTATAGTCATTAGCGTCAGACCCAGCAGGGCCACTACGAACAACACCTCTCCCAACATAGTCTATTTGTGATAGTGGTTCTGTTGTTTTCTTCACCGGGGTTGAGACCAGTATTTCCTAATGAAACACCGCCCTTTGTAGCCGGACTTCCACCACTTATCCGTCGTTAAGTTGGAGAGGTATTACCTTTTTGCAGTGGCTCTGATGTATCCACGTAGTTCTTTCAGCGATTTTTAGTGCAGTCGGTGTTGTCAGCAGTACCGTGTAGGGACCGTCCCACCGTGGACAGTGCCAATGCTTCCTCTTAATCACCTTCACGAGGACCTGGTCACCAGTCTGCACTCGAGCATCCTGTAAGGGAGTAGAAATGTCTGGCAGGTTATTTGTTCGAGCTATCTCATTGCTTCTGAAGAGTCTGCTCATCCATTCAGCTAATGTAGTCTCTGCCTCAGCATCATCCTCCTCCCTCACCTCGTCTGTGATTGGTAGTCTGAATTGCCTTCCTGTTATGATCTCAAAGGGAGACAACCCTTTTGCCGTGGGCGTGATTCTCATGCATGTTTCTACTAGAGACACACATTCCACCCACGGTCTTCCTGTTTCCTCCATTGTTTTCCTTAGTCTTAACTTTACTGTTCCGTTTGTTCTTTCCACTAAGCCTGCACTCTGTGGATGATATGCACAATGGTTTTTTAATGTTATCCCCATATGTTCGGACAGTTTGGTAATAACCTGATTTACAAAATGGGAACCATTATCACTGTACAGTTTCTCTGGAATACCTCTGTTTGGTATTATTGTCTTGCATATGGCTTTTGCTACGGTAATAGCGTCTGCATGTTTTGCTGGGAATATTTCAACCCACTTTGAAAACGGACATATCATTACCAAACAGTATTTGTACCCTTGGCATGGTGTTAGTTCGATGAAGTCCATATGCATGTGTTGAAACGGGTATGTTGGTGGAGGGAACTTTCCTCTCTGTGGTCGCTCATTGCCTTGAGCATTGTGTCTGCAACATACTATACAGGCTCTACAAAAGTTTTTAGAAAATTTAATGTAGTTGTATGTATGGAAGTGTTCATTTATTACTGTTATCATTCCCCCTGTTGAGACATGGCACGGCCCATGACTCAAATTAGCTGCTGTTTTGTTAAGACTAACAGGGAGTACTATCTTGTTGTTTATTCTGAATGTTCCCTCAGGGTCTGTGGTTGCACCATCTGTCAACCATTTCTTCTTTTCTCTGTCGGGTGCGCTGTTCTGCATATCCTTTAATATCACAAGAGGTATTGGTTGTGAAACACTTTCCCCCTTCTGCAAGAGGATATGAAACCCATATTCGCCCACAGCTGCTAGTTTAGCTACCTTATCCGCGTGTGCATTGCCAAGTGTTACTGCATCCTTTCCACTAGTGTGCGCAGCACATTTACATATAGCGATGCTTTTCGGCAACAACACCGCTTTTAAAAGGTCTGTCAGCAGTTGTGCGTGAGTGACTGGTTTTCCTGTTGACGTTTTCATGCCCCTGCGGGCCCATTGGGCTGCAAATATATGTACTGTTGAGTGTGCATACTGGCTGTCTGTCCACATAGTCACATCTTTTCCAACCCCCGCTTTGCATGCTTCTGTAAGAGCTACTAATTCCGCTGCTTGTGCAGAATATGTGTGTGGGAGTCGGCCTGCTTTTATGACCTGTGTGTGTGATACAACTGCAAACCCTGTTTGATTTTGGCCTGTTATAGATTTAGAACAGGACCCATCCACAAACCATGTTTCTCCACTTGGCAGTTGAACATCTTTCAAATCTGGTCTTGGTTTGCATGTTCTGTCAGTCTCTTCTTTACAACAGTGTGGTTCTCCATCTTCTGCTGTAGGTATTAATGTGGCTGGATTTAAGATATTACATCTTTTTATCACAATGTGTGGTTGTGACATTAGTGTAGCTGTCAGTGCCAAATAACGTGCAGGTGATAAGAAAGCCATTTTGGTGTCATGTAACAACATGGTGACTGCGTGTGGAACCATCAGTGTGAGTGGGTGGAACAAAACTATTTCTGCTGTACAATGTACCGCCATTGCTGCAGCGCATACTGCTTGTACGCATATTGGTAATGCTTGTGCTATTGGGTCTAACCTTTTAGAGTAGTAAGCGACAGGCCTTAGTTTTGTGCCGTGTTTTTGGGCTAATACTGATGTCATAAACCCTTTTTTGCAGTCAACTGTTTGTACAAATGGTTTTTCATAGTCTGGTAATGCTAACACTGATGACCCTACGAGACACTGTTTAGTCCTTTCAAATGCAGCTTCTGCCTCTTGTGTCCATTCTATCTTGCCGGACATTTTCATGTCATTGTCTGAGTATATGCAATCTAGTAGGGGCTGAGTCATTCCTGCGTAGTCTGGAACCCATGCTCTGCAATAGTTAGTCAGCCCAAGGAATTGCATCATTTGTTTTTTTGTTGTTGGTTTTGGTGCGTTTAACACCGTTTGTTTCCTCTCTGAGTGTATGTGTCTCCCTTCTCGGTTTAAACTGTGGCCTAAAAAGATAACTTCCTCTTTCACAAACTGAAGTTTCTGTCTTGAAACCTTGTTTCCTGTTTTTGCCAAATGTGTCAATACTTGTAGTGTGACTTTTGTGCTTTCTTCCTGTGTGGGTGACGCTACAAGAATATCATCGACATATACCAAAATCTGTGATGTGTCAGGTATCTGTAATGTAGCCAAACAATTAGCTATTTCTCGTGAAAAGATTGTTGGGCTATCCACATACCCCTGAGGTAATCTGGTGTATGTGTACTTTGTTCCTTCATGTGTGAACCCGAACCATCCTTGTGAGTCTTTTTCTACAGGAATGGAGAAAAAGGCATTGCTTAAGTCTATCACTGAGAACCACGCCATATTTGGCTTAAGGCCGTTCATTAACGTGTGTGGATCTGGTACTGTTGGGGCTGTGCTTTGTACAGTGTCATTTACTGCTCTTAAGTCTTGGATCATTCTCCATGACTGCCCATCAGCCTTTTTTACTGGGAAGATGGGGGTATTGCATGATGCATCAGGGCACTCACACAAGATTCCTGCTTTTAGCATTTCTTCAATTACAGGTTTGATGCCAACTTTTGCATCCTCTTTCAATGGGTATTGTCTTATGTTAGGTCTGTAGTTAGTTTTTGGTCTAACGTGTACAGGTTTTGCGTTCACCATGCGACCTACATCACATTTTCCTTGTGACCATACGCATGGTGGCACCGTTTTCAGGACCTCTAAGGCCTCTTCACTTAGCATACATCATTGTTGTTCAGGGTCGTCTAGGTGGGTGCGTGGTGTCATCACTAGGGTAAACCCTAGAGTTTTGCGCTTTAACCCGCCTCCAGTTTGCCAACCGTTTTTGTCATCTGTCCATTTTGTTATCCTGTTACCTCTAGCCACTAATAAACCTAAGTCTCTCCATGAAGTCCCTGGGCCCCTAGCTACTGATATGTGTGGCGTGGAACCTGGTTCCATTATCAAGGCAGTGGTTGATGGGACCCTAGCGTCAATTACAACATCCCCGTGTTGGTTTGCATACATCGAGTGGAACACTACCCTCTGTGGTGTCAGTCGATGCACGAGCACATCATAGTCTTTATCTGGGCCAGGGGTGTTCTTGTACTTTAATGTAACGTGCAATGCGTCAGATTTCATTACTTCTTGGCCATGTTGTGGGGTGAATAGCGTTAACAGGTGTTCACCTGTGTTTGTCACGTCAGGTTGTGGCATGTCTAGTGACCAGTAGTAGTTGGGGGTGTTTATGGATTTTTGAAGGAAGACCTGGTCTTCCACCTTTTCTCCGGGCCCTACTGCTCGCATTCCCCCTTTGACTGGTACTACACTGATTTTTAACATTTCCATGCCGTCTCTCCCTAGCAAATTGACAGGGCAGTTTGAGATGAACACAAATTTGAGGGATGCCTGTAGGCCTGACCTTCTATCTTCCATAAAAAGTGGCTTTGAAATCGACCTCTGATTTATGTGTCCATTTGCTGATTTTACAAACATAGTGCCAGTTGGTGGCCACATTCTTTGGACCTCTTTGTTCACTACTGATGAGTCTGCACAGCTGTCACATAAGAATTCTAATTTTTCCCCATTGTTAATTAATTCAAATCAATTTATCTTTGATAATTAGTAAATATAAACTCAATTCTACCAGATGTTTAGTAAATCTAACTTAAGTTTGTTCAAATAATTGCTTAATACAAACTCAATTAAAATGAATAAATATAACACCTGTTTCTTCAATTAACATTTACTTAATATAATTATATTTTATTAACTCAACATTTATTTAGAACTTTTTAATCAAATTGTTGTGTTTCAAATCTAATTAATTATATTAAGTGTCACTTTGTTGCCACAATTTTATTAAGTAACTATAGGTCACAGTTTTTACAGTGTAGTGTGCAGTGGGCTTAATGCATCTGCCACTTCTTTGTCGATGCGTTTTTTGTGTCTCTCTTTCCCTGTCTTTTCTCTCTTTCTCTTGCTTCCTTTTTATTCTTTGTTCCTGCGCTTTGTGTTCTTCCACTATCGCTCTCTCTTTCTCGCGGCGTACAGCGTCAACTGACCCTGAGCGCCCTGTCTCCTCGTCTGCTTTCACTAAAACAGCCGCTGCTATCATACCTTCCTCTGCTCCACCTGCCCTTTTATGGGCTTGTTCAGCCCATATAGCTGCAACCCGTAGTTGAGCTTCTAACTTCTTTCTTTTCTTGCCTTGTGTTATTCCAGCTGTTGCTACTCTCAATTTGTCGCTTAATTCTCTTACTGCTGTTTTCTCCAGCTTCCCTTGGAAGCCGTACTGTTTATACCATTTGCTACAATAAATGGTGCTGCCGTGACTATATATTTCCATATACCTCATGTCCCCTGTAGCGGCAGGCTTACTCCCATCGGACCCCATGATTCTAGCTTGGTGTTCCTACTGGACAACGTGCCGGTCGGAACCTAATACCTAATTCACCACTACGTGTACTTCAACAGACCACAGAGTTTGTGTTAGCACCGTTAGGTTTCCACTCTGTGCGCTGATTCCACTGGTGACACTTTTACACACCGCTTTCACTCAATCATTCACAAGTGTACACGTCAATCCTCCTTTTAGGCGGAGTAGCCTTTCTCTATCAACGTTGTATCACCCTCCTTAACGGTGGAGAAACCGTGTCTAAAAGCTTTTAGCACCCTCCTTAATCGGTGGAGAAACCGTGTATTAACGTTTTATCAAACTCCTTAACGGTGGAGAAACCGTGTCTAAAAACTTTTAGCACCCTCCTTAATCGGTGGAGAAACCGTCTATAAACGTTTTATCAACCTCCTTTACGGTGGAGAAACCGTGTCTTACCCGTTTATCTGTGGTCACTGGTCCGGTTGGATTCCGTCAATCGTGCCTAGGATGAGGGAGGTTGGACATATAAGCACCGGCCCGGCCACGAATTCTGCGTCCCGGGTCTTTCTCGGGGTCGGCTGATGATCCCGGCTGTCGACAGACTGCGGCGTGTCGTCCCCTTCCTCCTTCCCGTCACGATGTGTTGGAATCCGGCTCGAAGGACCAATTAATGTGAGGTATCTATATTACTTTGTAAGGGTAAAACCCCCGCTCGGTTCAATATACCAGATCCAGTGAACAGAGATGACAGGACTCGAGATTTAAGTTTACTTGCTGCAAGGAAGATCGGCGAGTGACATGCAATGTCCACTCCTAACCAAATCCTACTGCCTTGTCTCCGTGCAGCCTTTTTATTCAGAAATACAATGTACATCACATGCATGAGGAAGTGGCTATGACCAACGCCTTAGTTGTCATATGGGAATCTTGTGACTCGCAGTCATATGGATGTGTGTGTGTGTGTATGGTCCAAGGAACAGACTATAGTCTGTTCCTCTTCTCTGACCACGAGTCTCCTGTACCACATCTGAGAACACATGATGTTAACATATTTATCAAAACACATTATGAAAATACATTATTTATCCTTCAATAAACTCTAACACTGTCCTTAGACCCTCTGTCCTTAGACCCTCTGTCCTCAGACCCTCTGTCCTTAGACCCTCTGTCCTCAGACCCTCTGTCCTTAGACCCTCTGTCCTCAGACCCTCTGTCCTCAGACCCTCTGTCCTTAGACCCTCTGTCCTTAGACCCTCACATCGTACAAGGAAACACTTCCAGAGAAAACCCACAGTTTAAAGGGAACATGGGAGAAACCTCAGGGAGAGCAACAGAGGAGGGATCCCTCTCCCAGGACGGACAGACGTGCAATAGATGCCGTGTGTAAATTGAAAAGATAATACATTTGCAACATAGGTAGTCCAAATGTTTGGAAATGCATGTGTGTATAATAGGAAGATGAATCCACGAGGATATCACGTGCTAAATCAAAGTACTATTTGTCAGTGACCACAGAAAACCTGAATAATCCTAGGAAATTTTGGAAAGCCATAAAATCGATTTCCACTGGTGATATCCCAACTGAGCTACCTCCGTGCCTTACCACAGCATCTGGCATTATATCAGACAGGGCTACTATGCTAAATTGCTTTAATAAGCATTTTGTGTCTTGTGGCTGTTTGATTCTGTCACTGACTGTACTTCTGCTTCTGTGAACGCTCCAATCCTTGACTCTGAACAATGTGGTCTGGAAAACCCTTTCAGTTTTACTCCTTTAACTATTGGTATTGTTCATGAAGCATTATTCAAGTTAGATCCTAGGAAACCGGCTGGCCCGGACAACTTAGAACCTTTCTTTTTAAAGATAGCTGCAGATTTGATTGCTCCACCTCTTACTTCTCTTTTTAACCTCACCCTCAGCACAAATACAATTCCAAAAGTATGGAAGTCTGCTTATGTCTTGCCTTTACTGAAAGGAGGGGAGGCAACTATTTTAAATAACTATAGGCCAATCTCTAAATTGTCAGTTCTGGCTAAGGTGCTCGAACGACTTGTGAGTGAACAAGTAAAGGTGTTTTTATGTATAAATGACATCGTGTCTGAACATCAGTCAGGATTCAGAAAGAAATACAGCACCATCACTGCGACAATGAAAGAGGTAAATGACATTACTAGTTTTTTAGATAATAAGCAGAGTTGTGCAGCTCTATTTATTGACCTATCCAAAGCGTTTGACACCGTTGATCATCGCATTTTGAGGCAGAGGCTACTCAGTATAGGCATATCCAGCCATGCAGTGGGGTGGTTTGTGAACTACCTCTCTGAAAGGTCCCAATGTGTTCATTTTGATTAACTGTCTTCTGAGTGGTTAAACATTTCTAATGGTGTACCACAAGGTTCTGTTTTAGGACCACTTTTATTCTCCATATATATTAACAGCGTAGGTGATAATGTGGATGAAGCTACCTTACATTTTTATGCGGATGATACTGTGATGTATTGTGCAGGTCCCTCCATTAAAGAGGCTGTTGTTAAATTACAGGCTGTTTTTAACACTATTCAGACTCAGCTCTCTGAATTAAAGCTTCTTTTAAATGTGGATAAAACCAAGGTAATGCTCTTTTCAAAAGCAAAAAAGACACCAGAGCCTGTTTTAGATATTGTAACTACGCAAGGAACAAAACTTGAAGTTGTTGCCTGTTATAAATACCTTGGTATCTGGCTTGATGATTGTCTCTCTTTTAAACTTCATGTCAATAACCTGCTTAAAAAACTGAGGGTTAGGCTAGGTTTCTTTTTTAGGAACAAGTCCTGTTTCTCGCTTGAGGCCAGGAAAAGGCTAGTCACTGTGACCTTTTGACCTGTGCTGGACTATGGTGATTTGATGTATATGAATGCACCTGCCAATTACCTGAGCAAGTTAGATTCTGCGTATCACAGTGCACTGAGATTTTTGACAAATTGTAAAGCACTTACGCATCACTGTACCCTGTATACCAAGGCGGTTATGCCATCACTTACTGTACGGAGGCTCAGTCACTGGTACTTTTTCATTTACAAAGCCATGTTGGATAAACTACCATCTTATATCTGCTCCCTGATCTCTCTGCGAATTGAAAGTACTTATTGCCTGAGATCGCATGCTGTGGTTTTATTAAATGTGCCAAGTGCTAGGACTGTCTTAGGGAAGAAAGCTTTTAGATGTGCAGCTCTACTAACTTGGAACAGTCTGCAAAAAGAATGGAAAATTACCAAGCTAGTACCATTACATGTTTTTAAAGCTCGGTTGGATGCTACACAATCAGATGCTGTTGGTACCTGTACATGTGGTTAAATATGTAAATTGTAATCCCTGTACATTTTGCTGTATGATGTCCTTTTGTTGTTTATGTTTTTATGTCTTCTTGTGGAACCTACTGCTGCAGGTCTCCCTTGAAAAAGAGATCATTGATCTCAATGGGATTTTACCTGGATAAATAAAGGTTTTGAATTGAATTGAATTGAATCCATCCAGGACCTATGATCCATGACCACAGCCACGACTCAAGATCCAGGGCTCGCGATGCAGGACACAGGACCGCAGGATCATCCATGACTCCGGATCCCAGCGTATATAGACACCAAAAAGAAAGAAATTTGGGGAAGCTGGGTTAATCGGAACATGAGAGTACACAGGTATAGACAGAGAGAAGGAAGAAGTAAGATGTCCCCCGACAAAATAAGCCTATAGCAGCAAAACTAGGGGCTGAATCTAATCAGCCCTAACTATAAGCTTTATCAAAAAGGAAGGTCTTAAGCACACTCTTAAAAACGGATAGGGTGTCTGCCGCCCGAACATAAACTGGAAGCTGATTCCACAAATGTGGAGCTTGATAAGAAAAGGCTCTGGCTCCCATTGTACTTTTAGAGACTCTAGGAACAACCAACAACCCTGCATTCTTAGAACGCAATGCCCTAGTAGGACAGTAGGGTATAATGAGTTCTTTAAGGTAAGATGGCGCCTGCCCATTAAGGGCTTTGTAGGCGAGAAGAAGAATTTTAAATTCTATCCTGTGTTCTATAGGGAGCCAGTGTAAGGCAGCCAGAACAGGAGTAATGTGGTACCTTTTCCTAACTCTGGTTAGTACACGAGCTGCAGCATTTTGAATCAGCTGAAGCAACTTGACTGACTTCTTGGTACACCCTGATAATAAGGAGGTACAATAATCCGTTCCTCCCAATCACGCCCCTCCAAGTGTCTCCATCATTGCCCACATGTGCGTTGAAGTCTCCCAGCAAGATTAAAGAGTCCCCTTCAGGAGCCCCATACAGGACTCTTTCCAGGGTCTCCAAGAAGGCCGTATACTCTGAACTGCTGTTGGGTGCATAAGCACACACAACAGTCAGAGTTTTCCCCCCCCATAACCCGCAGGCGTAGGGAGGCGACCCTCTCGTCCACTGGGGTAAACTCCAACAACGAAGCACCCAACCGGGGTCTTGTGAGTATCCCCACACCCGCCCGGCGCCTCACACCTTGAGCAACTCCGGAGAAGAATAGCGTCCAACCCCTATCCAGAAGTAAGGTTCCAGAGCCGACGCTGTGCGTAGAGGTGAGCCCAACCAGATCCAACTGGTAACGCTCCACCTCCCGCACAAGCTCCGGCTCCTTCCCCCCCAGAGAGGTGATGTTCCACGTCCCCAAAGCCAGCTTCTGTCGCCCGGGTCTGGTCCGTCGAGACCCTCTGCTTTCACGGCCACCCTTCTGGCAGCGCACCCGACCCCATCGCTGTTTCCCGTAGGTGGTGGGCCCGTGGGACAGAGAAGCGGAGGTGTTGCCCACGTTGCCTTTTCGGGCTGTGCCCGGCCGGGCTCCGTGGCAAGCCCGGCCACCAGACGCTCGCCGACGAGTCCTCCTTCTGGGCCTGGCTCCAGAAGGGGACCCCGGGCTTCCTCCGGGCCGGGTATCCTCACTTCTTGTTTTTTCTTTCATGAGGTCTTTTTGAACCAATCTTAGTCTGGCCCCTTGCCTGAGACCAATTTGCCATGGGAGACCCTACCAGGAAAACAAGGTTCCAGACAACACAGCCCCCAGGTTCATCAGGGCACACAAACCTCTCGACCACGGTAAGGTGCTGGTTCTTCAGAGAGGAACCAGCACCTTACAAATGTAATGATTTTTATTTAAATATTTCTGCGTTCACTCAACTATTGGGATATATTAAGTTAGAGTAACTCATATCTATTGAGTTTCAACGGTATAGTTTCAAAACTGAACACGCTTGGACTTGCCCGCACTTTGCTAGACCGCATGTTGAGTTGGAGCGATCTGCATTCATCCTGGAAGTGGAACACTTGATAGCAGTGGAACAACCATTTTTGTTCAGCTTGATTTCCAACAGCTGCTTACTGCATCTAACAAGCTGTAAGGTATCATCAGCTACTTCTTTTAAGCTGCTGTCGCATGCATAGCATGCTCATTAGCTGTTTGTATCCTTTGTTTCACAGTTGCAGTCAAAGTTCATTATTGGTAATACAGTATGTATATATATTTTTTTGTTCTTGTTAGCATTAACGTTACATTTGATAAAAACGAATTTAAAATAAATATGAACATCAACTGACAATGCCCAGCATGTTCAGTTTTTGCAAACAACAGGGTTCGTACGGTCATTGAAAACCTGGAAAAGTCATGGAAATTCAAAATGCAAATTCCAGGCCCTGGAAAAGTTATGGAAAACAATATTTTTCCCAAAGTTTTTGAAAAGTCATGGAAATGTAACTAAAGTTGCGTCAAACATAATTTACAATTGATCTAATCGCCGAAATAATCTGCGGTCGCGAGCTGTTATGTGCCATCATGACGGCATGGTGTTATTTTGAAATATATGAAGCACGAGCTGTGTGCTCGAGTCTTCCTGCCTGTCGGCTGAACTCTGCTGCTCCGGGATGAGGGTCAGCTACATTATCTACGGTGCGTTCGTTAACTGTGCGGAGTCACTGTGGCACAGACTGAGCCGCTGGTGAACAGCTGTTAGAACAGGCCGTTCAGAGCAGAGCGGCAGAGCGTGATGTGAACTGAAACGTTTTTCTGTCGCAATATCATTTAAGGAATCGTTGAGCGAGCTAACTAGCATACATTGTCACTATCTGCTAACGTTAGCTTTAGCCTTCGTTTTCTAATAGTTTTGTTCATAGGCTATAAACAGAGGTGGTATAAGTATAGATATTGTGCTAGAGTAAAAGTAGAAGTACTCAGATCTTGTACTTAATAAAAGTATAGTACCCAGATCTTGTCCTTGAGTGAAAGTAGAAGTACTCAGATCTTGTTCTTGAGTGAAAGTAGAAGTACTCAGATCTTGTCCTTGAGTAAAAGTAGAAGTACTCAGATCTTGTACTTGAGTAAAAGTAGAAGTACTCAGATCTTGTACTTGAGTAGAAGTAGAAGTACTCAGATCTTGTACTTCATTAAAAGTAGAAGTACCAGAGTGTAGGAATACTCTGTTACAGTAATAGACCTGCATTCAAAATGTTCCTCAAGTGAAAGTAGAAAAGTATTCTCATCAAAATATAGTGAAAGTAGCGACAGTAAAAGTAGTCGTTGTGCAGATTGGTCCATTTCAGAATAATATATATGATATGTTTTATAATGATTGATCATGAAAGTGTTCTCAAAGCTGGTAAAGGTGCAGCTAGTTCTATTTCGTCCCTACTGACCGCCAGAGGCGGTGCTTTTAGCACTGGATATGTCCATCGCACGCATGCGCAGTTCGAGTACCTAATAACAACAAAGTCACCTGTGACCCACGTGACACCGGCTACATAGGCCGGCGTCATCAGAGGATCGGTTCCTTTTCATCTTCTCGCTTCGCGAGAGTACCGCGGCTACATTCTTGTAGCCTACAGCGTTCAGGTTTGAACGTTTGATCTGAGGGATTTCTCTTCAAGCTGCTGGCCGCGTGCAGCTTCGCGACTGACAGTCGGAGCTACGGGTTGTTAACGCGTCCTCCAGGAGCTGTGGCCGGCTGTGCAGAGCCTCGACGGACAGGTTTGTGTCAACTTGTTGCTGGTGATGGCTGTGTCCCCGCACCCTCTCCCAGCCAAGTTGTCCTGATTGCTGTCTTATGTATTGTTTGGCTTAGACTTTCTGGTGACGACAGTGTTCCCGCTTCCTCTCCCATTAAGTTGCCCTTATTATGCTCTTTTGAAGTTCTGCTTGTGGCGTTGTGCCCGAGCTATCATTAGCATTTGAGTCCCAGCTTTAGCTGCGTCTCTCATTTAATTTAGTATGGAAAGCCCAGTGTGCCATATTTTGCCCGTTTTTTGTTTAGATGCAGAGAGTAAGGTAAGTACTGTTGGGGTACACAGGACCTAGTCCGTACTCCGCGCAGATCGTTTGGATATGGCCAGAGCAGGGTCTGGCCCGATGTTCCCGGTGAACCGTTCTTTTCTGGAGAGCAGAGGCAATAGTCTAGAAATAGTCAAACAGTCAAACACCACTGGACTTCGTACTCCGATTTGGTTCTGATATTACTTTGGTACTGTAATCACAGTTCAGCAAATACATTCAATTTGATACAATACCACAAAGCGCTTTGGGGACTCCTTCTTGAGGTCTCACCGTGACAGGTCCGTCAGAGTAAGATCCCAGTTAAAGAGAGCCCCGAGTTATAGAAACATCCTGTTCTTTATAGTTTTTGCTGTGAAGCCCCCACCTTTGGTGCTCTCTCTTGGTGTAATCTGCCTTTGCTGCCCAGCAACCCTTAGGTTGGTTTAGCTCACAAGACTGTCCTTGGGAAACGTTGCGCCTGCTTGGTGCTCACAAGACTTTGTGTGAGAACAAATGAGTTCTGCAACCTTGTTGCATTTCAGTTTGGACAGAACAGAATGCATCTGTTCTTAATCTGGTTGACTCATCGTTGTTGTTGCACACAGTATTCACACAGTATATTTCCACTGAGAAGCACCGTATATTTCCACTGAGGCTTCTCAATGATTACAGCATTATATTTTAGCTTGTTTTACTATATCTTTACTTCTGTTACTTTTGCCTTATCAATAAACCATCAGTACTGGCCATAGTTACTACTGTAACTACGGTCCTAGGCCATGTAAGCACTGGCCATGGTTACTACTGTGACCATGGCCTACGGTTCTATGCGGGCTGTTCTATTCCTTAGAAGCTAATTATCTGGTCTTAACATTGTGTTCTGACTTGGTTGCTTGATTGTTAGCAGCAGCCTCTTGGCTAACACCTTGCATGTACTGTTAAGCTTCATCATTTAACTCAGCCGGTGAGGGTAGTGCTCTCGCTCCCGCTCCCGGTAACGTATGGTTTTGATTGCAGTAGCGCTATATCGTGGTATTTACTGCTCCTAGTACTAGACTCTAGTCTACTACTACTGTACTAGGATGGTATGCAGAGAACAATCTTCACTGGGTGTGCTGTGTGTGTGGCACCCCTGGGATGTGTGACCACATTGATATAATAATTATTATTGTTTGGAGTTGGAATATGCCTTTGTTTTGTACATCTGTTATTTTCATTTCACTAACGGGGTCGATAGATGCAGTAAGTAGTGAGGCGGAACGTTTGTGTTCGATTCAATGGTTCCGGGGTACCGATTACAGCGACGGACATTCCCGGGGTTTCCTCAGAAGTAATCTGGAAGGAAACTGAACACAACGTGTCCTCATTACTTCTGTCTCACCTGCACCATACAGGTTGGTAAACTGTGCATAAATCATAATGAATCCCCCATAAGGTTTGCGTAAATAATATGTAACGGCCCGCTAACAGTTAAAGACTTTGTAGCGCTGTTTACATGTGTAAAACCGTTAAATAATGTGTGTGTATTAGCCTAGCTTCCCCGGTACGGCGCCATTTTGGGGACAACGTGATCTGACGCAGTAAGGATACAAGTTTGTCAGTATATCTGAAGGCTCCCGCACACTGAGTATTTACATACATGTATAATGATTGTGAATTTGTAATAAATATGTACTTTGTAAGGGTTATACGTTAGTTACTGTTGGTAAAACAGTAAGGTTGTTTGTTACACTGAAATATGTTTCAGTAATGCATTTTAGTGACCTGCCATTAATGGCAGAAGGTAAATAGTCAACATGAGAGGTTAGAGGGGTCATGAAATACTACTTTTAAGTGAAAGTAAAAGAAGAGTAGTATTATATACAGGTTAATACTGTATACAAATGTATTTAACGTACAACAGATTTTATTGAATGTGAAATTCAATTTGACATGTGTTTATCACATAAAAGAGTAACATACAGACAGAGTGAAGGTATGTGAATGGTTATTGAGGAATGTAAGTCGAAACTGAAATGCATAAGATAATGAATATGTTTATATGATTTTGTGTAATAAAACAACCTCAGGAGAAGTAATCTGGAAGGAAACTGAACACAACGTGTCCTCATTACTTCTGTCTCACCTGCACCATACAGGTATCATCACTGTTACTGTGGTTCTCATATCGGGGACCCGTAACATGTGCTCTGCATGTGTGGCCATTAAAGAGGATTTCATCCTCCCAATATTATATTATCTAGGGTGCAGCCGTTGGCTGACACTTTTAGGCACCGGCCACAGTTACCACTGTAACTACGGTTCTAAGCCGTGTAAGCACTGGCCATAGTTACCACTGTAACTACGGTTCTAAGCCGTGTAAGCACTGGCCATAGTTACTACTGTAACTACGGTTCTAAGCCGTGTAAGTACTGGCCAGAGTTACTACTGTAACTACGGTTCTGTGCTGTTCTCTTCTTTAGAAGCTAGTTATCTGGTCTTAAACATTTGTGTTTGACTTGATCTCGCTTGATTGTTATTAGCAGCCGCTTGGCTAACGTCTTGCGTATACTGTTAAGCTTCATTATTAACTCAGCTGGTGAAGGCAGTGCTCTCGCTCCCTGTAACGTATTGCTCTGATTGTTAGCAGCGGCCGCTTGGCTAACATCTGGCATGTTTTGTTACAGCTTCTTTATTTAAACTCAGCTGGTGAAGGCAGTGCTCTCGCTCTCGCTCCCTGTAACGTATTGCTCTGATTGTTAGCAGCGGCCGCTTGGCTAACATATGGCGTGTTCTGTTGAGCTTCGTTGTTTAAATCATCCAGTGAAGGCAGTGTTCTCGCCCCCGCTCCTGGTAGACGTGCTGCTTGATTCTTAGCAGCAGCCGTCTGGCTAAACTGCCCCGTTAAGATTCTTTATTTAATTCAGCTAGGTGAAGGCAGTGCTCTCACTCCCGCTCCCTCTGCCGGTAACGTGGGTGTAGTTACATCCCTCTCTGTGTTCGGCGAGTAGGAGCATCGCTCTACTCTTTCCGTTCAGCAGGTAGCCGGTGAAGGCTGTATTCTCGCCCCCGCTCCTGGTAAACGTGTTGCTTGATTCTAGCAGCAGCCGCCCGGCTAAACTGTCCTGTTAAACGTCTTTATTTAATCCAGCTAGGTGAAGGCAGTGCTCTCGCTCCCTCTGCCGGTAACGTGGGTGTAGTTACATCCCTCTTTGTTTTCGGCGAGTAGGAGCGTTGCTCTACTCTTTCCATTCAGCAGGTAGCTGGGGAAGGCTGTGTTCTCGCGCCCACTCCCAGCTACGCTGCATCTGGCTACCTATAGACTGGCTCATTCATGTAGCGCCTGTATGGCTTCTCTTGAGCCCGAGGACGGCCATGACCGCTGCCCCCCTCTGCCTTGGCCTCGAGCATTTGAGGGTGGGTCTCACACAAAGCGCCTGCATAAGCCGTAGCTTCATGCCTCGGGAGCTCAGAGTGGCTAGAGTCACAGAGGTGGCACCTCTCCTCATCACAACTTCCTCCAGCTCAGTCTGACCGTTCCCGGCGACTTGATGGAGGGATGGCTATGGGTTCACCCCCCAGGTAGAGGGCTAGAAACAGGCTGTCCTCTAAGGTGGGTCGGTTAGCTGCCGTCATGGAGCAGACGAAGTCGCTCCTGTTGGCCCTTCAGCCAGGGGCCGGTGCGGGGACTACTAGCTTGCCGCCTGGCCCTCCTTCGGTTGCCACACCTCTACTTGAGGATGCCATGTCGCTAGCGGCTCCGGACAAACCTCTTCTATGAAGGGGGGGGGGGCGGGGCCCCGCTCACCCCGGAGGAGGCTTCCCACTCCTCTGCTCAGAGCTCTCTGCAGGGCACGGAGGACGCCTTCATGGCAGCCATTATTCGTGCGGCCCTGGTACGCTTGCAGCTTCAGGTTCCGCAGGCCGACTCGGCTCAGGCTAGCGCCTTTTTCAGGCATAACCCTGCCCCTTATCACTCCCACTGTTCCTCCTTCAGAGGAGTACCTGAGGGAGCTCCATGCAGGATGGAGAGACACCAGGGCCCTCTCCCACTCTGCTGCCAGGCAGGATCCGGCGAGGGTGGGGCTGGTTCGCTTGCCATCCATTGAGCCTGCCATCGCCTCCCCCATTCCGTCTCCTGATGCCAGGTGCCCTCGGCCTCAGTGCAGGGTCACAAACGAGCTGCTCTGTAGGGCCTACGACACAGCGGCACGGGAACTCCCTCTCCCATCTGATGCTGGCTGTCTCTACCTCTCGGCAGCAGGCTCCGGCTGAGCCTTCTTTGCTGGGCCTCAGTGATGCATCACTGTAAGCCTTTGCCCTAATGTCTAGGGAATGGGGACGAGTTATGTCCTTATTGGTGCAGACTCGTCGCCGGGTTTGGCCTACTCAGTCACCACTGTCGGAGACATGTCCTCCGTAGTGAGCCAGAGGAGTTGTTTGGGGCAGCTGCCCTGTAGGCACTGGAGTGTGCTGCCTAAGCTAGGCAGACCAGGCAGCAGCTCTCGGGTCTTTATAGTCCTGTGCCCACTCCCAGCAGGCCCAGGTGCCCCTCTAGCAGCCGCTCTCAGCCACCAGCTTACTGTGGTGGTCTGCACAAGTCCCAGCGCCCCACTCATCCACCTCCCAGGGGCTTTCGTGCCGCCGGCCTTCTAGGCGGCCTCGTGCCTCAGAGCCTTACCGGCACCCCCCAGGGGGCTCCGGAGGCTGGGGGGTTAGGCCCCGAGACTCTCGGGGACGGTCGTCGGCTGCTTTCCCAGCAGCAGCTCAGTTACTGGGCTGTCTGTACTTCCGGCCCTTGGGTGGTTTTCACCTTAACCCAGGGGTACGAACCGCAGGTCCGGCCCCTAGCCTTCGGCCGGGCCAAAATGACAGTCGTCAGCGATCCGGCAGAGGCCCTAGCTTCTGGCCCAAGAGTTGTCCGTCCTTCTGTCCAAGGACGCAATCGAGCCAGTAGACCCTCTGCTTAGCCCAGGGGGTTCTACTCGGCTTACTTTCTCGTGAGCAAGAAAGTCGGCGGATTTCGCCTGACCTTGGACCTCAGAGGAATCAACAGATTCCTGAAGGTGCTGCCACTCTATATGCTGACCACAGCACATGCACAGCCGTGGACTTGAGGGATGCCTACTTCCACATGGGCCGGGCAACATGGTGCCTTATATTCAGTGCCTTCGGCCCTTGGGCAGGCTGCCTCGGCCATTGGGCCCGCTGGCGTTGCGCCCCATGCAGATGTGGCTGAACAGCCTTCACTTGGATGCCAAGTGGCACAGGCGCAGGGAAGTCAGGGTGTCGCAGCGTTGCCTCCACTCTCGGCACACTGGAGGGGCAGGGCCTATCTCCTGATGGGCGTGCCCATGGGCGCCATCCCATTCCGCCAGGAGACCGTCACCATAGGTGCAGGTCTCTCAGGGTGGGGTGCAGTACGGCAGGGCAGGACCGTTCAGGGTCAGTGGTCTGCCCAGGAGGGTGCACGCCATGCCAACGTGCTAGAGCTTCGGGCTGTGCAGCTTGCACTCACGCATTTTCTACTCCTACTGGGGGGCAAGAATGTGCGTGTTCCTCGGGACAGCATGTACGCTGTTGCCCAGACAGCAGTCACTTCTAGACAGTGGGCATTCTCACTCCACTCTGAATTTATGTGGCTGCTATTTCTGCCCGACATATTCGGGTCGACGGCGCCACGGCGGGGTGCCACAGGTCGGTGTCCCTCTTCCTGAGAGGGGCTTTAGGCAGCATCCCCCTAGCACCCCGAGGGCTCCGGCTTGGGACCTGCCCCTGCTGCCGGATGCCCTCTCATCTCCTCCCTTCGAGCCCCTGGCCCAGGTGGAGCTTAAGTGGCTGTCCTTAAAGGCAGCATTTCTGCTTTCCATGACCTCAGGGAAACAAGTTGGAGAGCTACATGCCCTCTCCGTGAGCGATACATGCCTGAGGTGGAACTCCAATGGCTCGGGTGTTGCCCTCTGGCCGAACGTGGCGTTCCTGCCCAAGGTGCTTCAACTAGCCCACTCCAATCGGCTTATCCAGCTGGCACGCTTTAACGTCCCACAGGAGAACGGCACGCCTGAGTTGCTGTGCCCTGTGCGTGCCCTAGAGGCGTATATTGGTGCTACGACCCATATACGACAGTCAGAGCAGCTCTTCATTTGCCATGGAGGCACGAGAAGTGGCTGTGCTCTCTCCAAGCAGTGGCTGTCCCACTGGGTTGTGGATACAATCTCACATACCTATGGGGCCAGTGGCCGCCCCCCGCCATCAGGGGTGAGATGTCACTCTACAAGGAGCATCTCAACATCTTGGGCTGCCCTGAGAGGGGTGTCCCTGGAGACCATCTGCGCTGCGGCGTCGTGGGCATCGTCTGGCACATTCTCCAGGTTCTACCGGGTCAATGTCGCCACTCCCCATCCTTTGGGCGTGGTCCTGTTGCCGAGCTCCGCTGCTTCCAGCTAGGTAAGCAAGTGTTCGAATTCTTCATGACATGGTTGGTATAGTCATCCAGTGCTAAAAGCACAGCCTCTGGCGGTCAGTAGGGACGAAATAGAACGATAGTTACGGCTGTAACTACGGTTCTCTGAGTCCCGGATGACCGCCAGAGTTTCCGGTCACTCAGAATTCTTGTGTGCTCGCAAGAAGATTCTGGGAACCGATCCACTAGTGACGCCTGCCTATGTAGCCGTAGTCACGTGGGTCACAGGTGACTTTGTTGTTATTAGGTACTCGAACTGCGCATGCGTGCGATGGACATATCCAGTGCTAAAAGCACCGCCTCTGGCGGTCATCCGGGACTCATAGAACCGTAACTATCGTTTGAATGACTTTGTATACTGCAGGGTAGCTTGTGGATTTACTCCAGGTGGAACTAAAGTCTGATTCAACACTTGATTATATTCCACATCATTCATCCACATCTGTGAAGTAACTAAAGGTATTAAATACATGTAGTGGAATACAAGTACACCATGTACCTCTGAACTGTAGTGGGGTAGAAGTACGAAGTAGCAAAACATTGAAATACTTAAATAAAGTACAAGTATCTCAAAATTGTACCCACGTATAGTACTTGTTGAGTTTATGAACTTAGTTACTTTACACCAGTGGCTATACAGATAGAAAGACTAAGCCTTGCACAGAGGCATGAAAATAGATTTTCAAAATGCTCAACAGCCAAAATTATAAACTGACTGCTGCAATTAAAATAAATGCGACTCTTTGGCGTTTCTGTTATTATTACCTGCTGCTTTAGTTGTTCTGACTGCTAACATCCTGTTATTCCTCATTTTAAAGCCGATATCCCGTGGGGTCGGGGCTCGGATACTTGTCACTTTTTTCATACCTGATGACTTTGCCTCCCTGACTGCAGTTGCTTCAGCGTGTAGAAGCTAGTAAGCTACTATTTGATTTGTTTTAGATAGGCACAACATGTTTCATATGCAGACCTTATTTTCCTGTTCCATGTTCAAATAAACCATTTTCAGTGGTCATTTTCTTTTGGTCATTGAGAAGTCATTGAAAATCATTGGTGAAAAAGTGTATGAACCCTGAAACAAGCCTTTGTTTTTCTTTCTCAACATTAAAATGTTCTCCTTTTCAGGATGATTCGGTGGAAAGAATGAGAGAGGGTGCTTTCCGGTGCTTGCTGGTGTGTCTTCCTGAAAAGGAGGATCTCTTCAAGGAAAACTTAAGTAAGTAAAGAAGATGCTTAAATCAAACTGTAACTTGTGTTAACCTGAAACACAATGCAATGTTTTCTAATCTGAGTGCACCAAAAACTCTGAAATGTATTTTCTAATCTACTTATTCCAGGATGGTGAAGTGGAAGTTAGCAATGAGGTGCTGCGGATGCAAGAATAGTGACTGAAGGACAGAAGTCCTTCAGATCTCGGATGCGACCAGAGCCTGTGTGATGGGGCTAATATACGCACTCAACTTGAACTACCTAAAACAGATGTTAAAAACGTTGGAAGCAGGTTCATGCCTTTATTTTAATGTTTGTATTTACTTTTATTTCATATTTGAGAACATTTGTTATCCAAAGGTCATTGTGAAAAGAACATTTTAAAATAAACTGTTAAAAAGTGGAACCTAAATGTGTATACTATTTTTGACTCAAAGAAATGAGTTTCTAATACTCAAACAAATTAAGGTAACAATTTGCGTGGACATTTTTGAGTAGTATGGACTTAAATAAATCAATTACAATAGCTTAAATTAAACAAAATGCAACTTCACCTCTTCTACACCGCACCCCCGATACCGGGGGAAAACGCGTCATCTGCAGGAAACAGCGTCTGAGGGCTTCTTAATATTCAATAGACTGAATGTTTTATATCCATGTAACGGGAAGAAACTCAGCTAACTGATCTTTTTTTTTTTAAAACCACAAAGCTAGCGCCGAGCCTCTGAATTAGCTACGAGCGAAACAATCTTAAGGCCGTTATTACATAACTCTAGCTACACTGTTCGATATACTTATTGGATCTGCACAAACAAGCTTAACGTCCTGAGAGTCCACAGATTATAGAAGTATCAGGATCATCACTGAGTGATCAGAACTCGTGACAGGGGAAGCAAATACAGACATCACACGAATAGCTTTAGGTAGCAAAACACGGAGATATGCTCACCTTAGCTGTTGTTCTGATCAAAAGTCGTGTTCAATGGCATTAAATGATAAACGCGGCTGAAGGTTAATCCATAGGTTAATCCAATGTGTCTGTCACTTTGAACAAGTTATTGATAATCCATCATTCAATTTGTATCCAAAAATCGGAGAAGAAAAATTAGCTGCTAATGGTAGCCACCAGAGGCTAGCGCAGCTTCCGGTTTTTCTACGCGTCTCTCTCACTCCTTATTTGGTAACCTGTGTGTGTATGGGGAACTTCCCCTCGATTCCATTGGCTCTGACGGTAAGAAAGAGATGTCAATCATCAACATCGACCAAGGGGGGCCAGAGATATGGAAAATCCACCCAAATGACCCCAGAAGTGTTTTTTCTTTGCTAAACCTCTCTAAAAAGGTCAAATGTCTCTTGTTTTGCATCAATCTTGATACAGGGTATTTATTATATGTTGTAGTTTGGATTCCTAAAGCTTTTAGTCTACCTTCCCATCATTCAAGGGTGGTTTTCACTATAAGTACACAATATTTTTTGGACGGACACTATAATTTACAGTTTTTTACCATGTTCAATCTGAATTTTCTTTAAAAATAAAAACATCTATATTGATTCTGACTTTTCTACATCCAACTCACAGGTTTATCATTGCTTTGAGAACAAAGATTATGACTTTAACCCTTTTAGAAGATATGGTCATTTGTTCTGGGAATGTCCTTTTGGAGCCTGAGACCTGGAAAACAGGCTCAGGGCTCAACAGGTTAATGTTGGTTCAACTTAATTTAGTTTTTAAAGGTGAAAGCAAATTATGTTTGTAGTACTGAACTAATTGAGTTAATCAGATTATAAATGGGTACTCGGATTAACTTAATAATCGATTAAGTTGCGAATACTTAAAAAGATCAACGCAAATTGTTACCTTAATGTATTTAAGTAGAGCTGGCGTATCATTCTGTTGAGTCTGCCATGCACTTTGATTGCCCTTATTTCAATCATTATTTTCCCTCTTCATTTGACTGAGCTGCGAGAGACAGTGGCGCTGTGGATTGGAGGTGGGGCTTAAGCAAAATGCAAGTGTGCACACTATGGGCCCAATACGACTACTTTAGTTCATCAAGTACATTTGGGCTTCATGCGCCAACTTTGATGGAATGAACGGTTTCCATCACAGACTCTGTGTTCGGGTCTCTTTATATATTAAAGCAGATCTTAGAGAGTCAATTATTTTCAAAACAAGTTCCGTTATAATGGATGGCTAGATAAAAGAGAGTAAGTCTTGGCATGATGGAGAGTTGTTTAAGTGAAAAAAGTGAAGGACGTGTCCGGGTCATTTAAAGAGAGAAAATATGTGCACTGAAAACAATGAGTGCACCTGCAGCCATCCTTTCACTCTCTGTTTGAAGAGCATTGAGCGTTCTACTGAACTAATCCTGCATGCCTTAACAAAAGCAGCTCCCTCCTGCCACTTAAAAGCACATTAGCCTAATCACCCAGTAACAAGTAGTCATCCATTATTGCTCTCTTTGTAAATGTTATCGTGCGTTTCATCATAGAACTGGCTCCGCACCACTGCAAGGCCCCGCAAGTCATTAGCAAGGCGGCGTGAGCATTAATGGAGATGGCTTGAAAATGTGTTGACAAATCAAATCACACATGCTGATAATTAACAGGTACAATATCTGAGCTTCTTGTTTAATGGGTGAGGGTCTTTCCTCATGTTGGGAGGCGAGATCAGGTTCGAAGTCATTCTCAGCACGTATCACAAGTCTCTCTCCATCAGTTTGTTGTTTGCTGAACTCTTGATATAAAGTGTACCTTGGCCCTTTCTCACTTCTATAACTCCCCTCCTCGACTCCTATCCTTGACTCCTATCCTCGAGACTTAGTCCCGCCCACAGGAGATGCGAGCGGAGGGGAACCGAGGAGAGAGGAGGGGAACCGAGGAGAGAGGAGGACTGAGGAGGGGAACCGAGGAGAGAGGAGTGGAGCGGAGGAGGACTGAGGAGGGGAACCGAGGAGA
Source organism: Pogonophryne albipinna (assembly GCA_028583405.1). Classification (NCBI taxonomy): domain Eukaryota; kingdom Metazoa; phylum Chordata; class Actinopteri; order Perciformes; family Artedidraconidae; genus Pogonophryne; species Pogonophryne albipinna. The sequence continues at coordinate 3,276,636 of CM053244.1, read as the reverse complement.
GAGGAGGGGAACCGAGGAGAGAGGAGGGGAGCGGAGGAGTCGAGGAGGGGAACCGAGGAGAGAGGAGGGGAGCGGAGGACTGATGAGGGGAACCGAGGAGAGAGGAGGGGAGCCGAGGAAAGAGGAGGGGAGCCGAGGAGAGAGGAGGGGAACCGATAAAACGCCCACATAAAATCAATTTCAAGGACCGCCTACTTCCATCTACGTAACATTGCAAAAATCAGGCATATCTTGCCTCAAAACGATGCAGAGAAACTAGTCCATGCATTTGTTACTTCAAGGCTGGATTATTGTAACTCTTTATTATCAGGGTGTACCAAGAAGTCAGTCAAGTCGCTTCAGCTGATTCAAAATGCTGCAGCTCGTGTACTAACCAGAGTTAGGAAAAGGGACCACATTACTCCTGTTCTGGCTGCCTTACACTGGCTCCATATAGAACACAGGATAGAATTTAAAATTCTTCTTCTCGCCTACAAAGCCCTTAATGGGCAGGCGCCATCTTACCTTAAAGAACTCATTATACCCTACTGTCCTACTAGGGCATTGCGTTCCAAGAATGCAGGGTTGTTGGTTGTTCCTAGAGTCTCTTATGGCGCGTTTCCACTGCAGCGGGTAGCTCGCTTTAAGCGTGCCGAGCCGTGCGGGGCCCGTTTTTGGTTGCGTTTCCACTTGGCCTAGTTTTGGCCCGGGGCTACTTTTTCACCTTTTTTCTGGCCCGACTAAATCGTGGTTCTAGGGCCAGGAACAACCAGGCTGAGTCGGGCTGAGTATGCTAAACTAGAGAGAGAATCGCTAGCAAGGGGGCTACAACTACAACAAGATGAACATATTTGACCGTGATTTAATTGTAATACACGTTTCAAAATGATGCCGAAGTAACAACATACTGATACCGGTTAGTAAAAACCATGAATTAATGCTTTGACAAGTCTGCAGACAGACGGCAGGCGAAAAACCCTTTTAAAATGCGTGCTTTCTAAATGGAGCTTGGCTAAGCTAACGTTATATATGCTCCGACCGTCCACACTCACAACAACGGCCTATACAGACATAAATAAACCAACGACTGTATTCGCCATGACACAGGCAGTCTGTGGTTTGTACTTGTTTAACTTTTGTCTAGTTTCTGAACAGATATGAAGAGCTGTGAGCTCTGAGTGCTAAGAGCTAACGGCTGTGTTGTTGTTTGGGGCGCTCATTGAAGATGACGTCACGGCTCCGCCTACACTGCGTTACTATAGTAACTACCCCAGTTCCTAAACTGTAATGGAAGCGCAGCATTAAAGTGAGCCGGGCCTAATAAGGCCTAACCAAACCGAGCGAGGCCGAGCGTGGCCTGCAGTGGAAACGCGCCATAAAAGTACAATGGGAGCCAGAGCCTTTTCTTATCAAGCTCCACATTTGTGGAATCAGCTTCCAGTTTGTGTTCGGGCGGCAGACACCCTATCCGTTTTTAAGAGTGTGCTTAAGACCTTCCTTTTTGATAAAGCTTATAGTTAGGGCTGATTAGATTCAGCCCCTAGTTTTGCTGATATAGGCTTAGTTTGTCGGGGGACATCTTACTTCTTCCTTCTCTCTGTCTATACCTGTGTACTCATGTTCCGATTAACCCAGCTTCCCCAAATCTCTTTCTTTTTGGTGTCTATATGTATCCCCGGTGTAGTGTCCCCTCAGCAACAGACCACTCAGAGCTGGTGATGACTTCAGTTTATTTCCATATCTGCATTGCAATGGACACGTGAGCTGCGTTTCTCAACAGATCCTCACGCGGTATCTCAATCTCCTTTACAAAATAAGTGTCCAATAATCAACAACACAACAATGATCGTATAGTGGTATAAACAATGTGAAACATAAACAAACTGGTGTACAAAACTCACATACCTGCATTGCAATGGACAACATACAATGGACACGTGAGCTGCGTTCTGTTGGAGAGATAGCACCACGCTCACGTTAGCCTATTTGCTCAAATTAGCTATTGACGAACACATTAATAAATCATATAACACAAATAGCGAATTACACAAAAAACATGTTGCTGTGAGCATTAAACGACTAACATTAAACTAAACAAACACAACAGAACGGACCCTCTGTCCTCAGACCCTCTGTCCTCAGACCCTCTGTCCTTAGACCCTCTGTCCTCAGACCCTCTGTCCTTAGACCCTCTGTCTCTCCATCCTGCATGGAGCTCCCTCAGGTACTCCTCTGAAGGAGGAACAGTGGGAGTGAAAAGGGGAAGGGTTATGCCTGAAAAAGGCGCTAGCCTGAGCCGAGTCGGCCTGCGGAACCTGAAGCTGCAAGCGTACCAGGGCCACACGAATAATGGCTGTCATGAAGGCGTCCTCCGTGCCCTGCAGAGAGCTCTGAGCAGAGGAGTGGGAAGCCTCCTCCGGGGTGAGCGGGGCCCCGCCCCCCCCCCCCCCCTTCATAGAAGAGGTTTGTCCGGAGCCACTAGCGACATGGCATCCTCAAGTAGAGGTGTGGCAACCGAAGGAGGGCCAGGCGGCAAGCTAGTAGCCCCCGCACCGGCCCCTGGCTGAAGGGCCAACAGGAGCGACTTCGTCGACGGCAGCTAACCGACCCACCTTAGAGGACAGCCTGTTTCTAGCCCTCTACCTGGGGGGTGAACCCATAGCCATCCCTCCATCAAGTCGCCGGGAACGGTCAGACTGAGCTGGAGGAAGTTGTGATGAGGAGAGATGCCACCTCTGCGACTCTAGCCACTCTGAGCTCCCGAGGCATGAAGCTACGGCTCATGCAGGCGCTTTGTGTGAGACCCACCCTCAAATGCTCGAGGCCAAGGCAGAGGCGGGCAGCGGTCATGGCCGTCCACGGGCTCAAGAGAAGCCATACAGGCGCTACATGAATGAGCCAGTCTATAGGTAGCCAGATGCAGCGTAGCTGGGAGTGGGGGCGAGAACACAGCCTTCACTGGTTGAGTTCATAACAAATGCCAGATGCAGCGTACCCGGGAGCGGGTGCGAGAACACAGCCTTCACCGGCTACCTGCTGAACGGAAAGAGTAGAGCGATGCTCCTACTCGCCGAACACAGAGAGGGATGTAACTACACCCACGTTACCGGCAGAGGGAGCGGGAGTGAGAGCACTGCCTTCACCTAGCTGGATTAAATAAATAATCTTAACGGGGCAGCTTAGCCAGGCGGCTGCTGCTAAGAATCAAGCAGCACGTCTACCAGGAGCGAGGGCGAGAATACTGCCTTCACTGGATGATTTAAACAACGAAGCTCAACAGAACACGCCAGATGTTAGCCAAGCGGCCGCTGCTAACAATCAGAGCAATACGTTACAGGGAGCGAGAGCGAGAGCACTGCCTTCACCAGCTGAGTTTAAATAAAGAAGCTGTAACAAAACATGCAAGATGTTAGCCAAGCGGCCGCTGCTAACAATCAGAGCAATACGTTACAGGGAGAGAGAGCACTGCCTTCACCAGCTGAGTTAATAATGAAGCTTAACCGTACACGCAAGACGTTAGCCAAGCGGCTGCTAATAACAATCAAGCGAGATCAAGTCAAACACAAATGTTTAAGACCAGATAACTAGCTTCTAAAGAAGAGAACAGCACAGAACCGTAGTTACAGCAGTAACCATGGCCAGTGCTCACACGGCTTAGACCCGTAGTTACAGTAGTAACTATGGCCAGTACTTACACGGCTTAGAACCGTAGTTACAGCAGTAACCATGGCCAGTGCTTACACGGCTTAGACCCGTAGTTACAGTAGTAACTATGGCCAGTGCTTACACGGCTTAGAACCGTAGTTACAGTGGTAACTGTGGCCGGTGTCTAAAAGTGTCAGCCAACGGCTGCACCCTAGATAATATAATATTGGGGGGATGAAATCCTCTTTAATGGCCACACATGCAGAGCACACAGCACACCCAGTGAAGATTGTTCTCTGCATACCATCCTAGTACAGTAGTAGTAGACTAGAGTCTAGTACTAGGAGCAGTAAATACCACGATATAGCGCTACTGCAATCAAAACCATACGTTACCGGGAGCGAGAGCACTGCCTTCACCGGCTGGGTTAAATAATGAAGCTTAACAGTACATGCAAGGTGTTAGCCAAGAGGCTGCTGCTAACAATCAAGCAACCAAGTCAGAACGCAATGTTAAGACCAGATAATTAGCTTCTAAGGAATAGAAGAGCCCGCATAGAACCGTAGGCCATGGTCACAGTAGTAACCATGGCCAGTGCTTACATGGCCTAGGACCGTAGTTACAGTAGTAACTATGGCCAGTACTTACCTTACTCTCTGCATCTAAACAAAAAACGGGCAAAATATGGCACACTGGGCTTTCCATACTAAATTAAATGAGAGACGCAGCTAAAGCTGGGACTCAAATGCTAATGATAGCTCGGGCACAACGCCACAAGCAGAACTTTCAAAAGAGCATAATAAGGGCAACTTTATGGGAGAGGAAGCGGGAACACTGTCGTCACCAGAAAGTCTAAGCCAAACAATACATAAGACAGCAATCAGGACAACTTGGCTGGGAGAGGGTGCGGGGACAAAGCCATCACCAGCAACAAGTTGACACAAACCTGTCCGTCGAGGCTCTGCACAGCCGGCCACAGCTCCTGGAGGACGCGTTAACAACCCGTAGCTCCGACTGTCAGTCGCGAAGCTGCACGCGGCCAGCTGCTTGCAGAGAAATTCCTCAGATCAAACGTTCAAACCTGAACGCTGTAGGCTACAAGAATGTAGCCGCGGTACTCTCGCGAAGCGAGAAGATGAAAAGGAACCGATCCTCTGATGACGCCGGCCTATGTAGCCGGTGTCACGTGGGTCACAGGTGACTTTGTTGTTATTAGGTACTCGAACTGCGCATGCGTGCGATGGACATATCCAGTGCTAAAAGCACCGCCTCTGGCGGTCAGTAGGGACGAAATAGAACTAGCTGCACCTTTACCAGCTTTGAGAACACTTTCATGATCAATCATTATAAAACATATCATATATATTATTCTGAAATGGACCAATCTGCACAACGACTACTTTTACTGTCGCTACTTTCACTATATTTTGATGAGAATACTTTTCTACTTTCACTTGAGGAACATTTTGAATGCAGGTCTATTACTGTAACAGAGTATTCCTACACTCTGGTACTTCTACTTTTAATGAAGTACAAGATCTGAGTACTTCTACTTCTACTCAAGTACAAGATCTGAGTACTTCTACTTTTACTCAAGTACAAGATCTGAGTACTTCTACTTTCACTCAAGAACAAGATCTGAGTACTTCTACTTTCACTCAAGGACAAGATCTGGGTACTATACTTTTATTAAGTACAAGATCTGAGTACTTCTACTAAAGTACAAGATCTGAGTACTTCTACTTTTACTCTAGCACAATATCTATACTTATACCACCTCTGTTTATAGCCTATGAACAAAACTATGAGAAAACGAAGGCTAAAGCTAACGTTAGCAGATAGTGACAATGTATGCTAGCTAGCTAGCTCAACGATTCCTTAAATGATATTGCGACAGAAAAACGTTTCAGTTCACATCACGCTCTGCCGCTCTGCTCTGAACGGCCTGTTCTAACAGCTGTTCACCAGCGGCTCAGTCTGTGCCACAGTGACTCCGCACAGTTAACGAACACACCGTAGATAATGTAGCTGACCCTCATCCCGGAGCAGCAGAGTTCAGCCGACAGGCAGGAAGACTCGAGCACACAGCTCGCGCTTCATATATTAAAAAATAACACCATGCGCGTCATGACGGCACATAACAGCTCGCGACCACAGATTATTTCGGCGATTAGATCAAATGTAAATTATGTTTGACGCAACTTTAGTTACATTTCCATGACTTTTCCAAAACTATGGGAAAAATATTGTTTTCCATCACTTTTCCAGGGCCTGGAATTTGCATTTTGAATTTCCATGACTTTTCCAGGTTTTCAATGACCGTACGAACCCTGTTGTTTGCAAAAACTGAACATGCTGGGCATTGTCAGTTGATGTTCATATTTATTTTAAATTCGTTTTTATCAAATGTAACGTTAATGCTAACAAGAACAAAAAAATATATATACATACTGTATTACAAATAATGAACTTTGACTGCAACTGTGAAACAAAGGATACAAACAGCTAATCAGCATGCTATGCATGCGACAGCAGCTTAAAAGAAGTAGCTGATGATACCTTACAGCTTGTTAGATGCAGTAAGCAGCTGTTGGAAATCAAGCTGAACAAAAATGGTTGTTCCACTGCTATCAAGTGTTCCACTTCCAGGATGAATGCAGATCGCTTCAACTCAACATGCGGTCTAGCAAAGTGCGGGCAAGTCCAAGCGTGTTCAGTTTTGAAACTATACCGTTGAAACTCAATAGATATGAGTTACTCTAACTTAATATATCCCAATAGTTGAGTGAACGCAGAAATATTTAAATAAAAATCATTACATTTGTAAGGTGCTGGTTCCTCTCTGAAGAACCAGCACCTTACCGTGGTCGAGAGGTTTGTGTGCCCTGATGAACCTGGGGGCTGTGTTGTCTGGAACCTTGTGTTCCTGGTAGGGTCTCCCATGGCAAATTGGTCTCAGGCAAGGGGCCAGACTAAGATTGGTTCAAAAAGACCTCATGAAAGAAAAAACAAGAAGTGAGGATACCCGGCCCGGAGGAAGCCCGGGGTCCCCTTCTGGAGCCAGGCCCAGAACGAGGACTCGTCGGCGAGCGTCTGGTGGCCGGGCTTGCCACGGAGCCCGGCCGGGCACAGCTCGAAAAGGCAACGTGGGCAACACCTCCGCTTCTCCGTCCCGCGGGCCCACCACCTACGGGAAACAGCGATGGGGTCGGGTGCGCTGCCAGAAGGGTGGCAGTGAAAGCAGAGGGTCTCGACGGACCAGACCCGGGTGACAGAAGCTGGCTTTGGGGACGTGGAACGTCACCTCTCTGGGGGGGAAGGAGCCGGAGCTTGTGCGGGAGGTGGAGCGTTACCAGTTGGATCTGGTTGGGCTCACCTCTACGCACAGCGTCGGCTCTGGAACCTTACTTCTGGATAGGGGTTGGACGCTATTCTTCTCCGGAGTTGCTCAAGGTGTGAGGCGCCGGGCGGGTGTGGGGATACTCACAAGTCCCCGGTTGGGTGCTTCGTTGTTGGAGTTTACCCCAGTGGACGAGAGGGTCGCCTCCCTACGCCTGCGGGTTATGGGGGGGAAAACTCTGACTGTTGTGTGTGCTTATGCACCCAACAGCAGTTCAGAGTATACAGCCTTCTTGGAGACCCTGGAAAGAGTCCTGTATGGGGCTCCTGAAGGGGACTCTTTAATCTTGCTGGGAGACTTCAACGCACATGTGGGCAATGATGGAGACACTTGGAGGGGCGTGATTGGGAGGAACGGATTATTGTACCTCCTTATTATCAGGGTGTACCAAGAAGTCAGTCAAGTCGCTTCAGCTGATTCAAAATGCTGCAGCTCGTGTACTAACCAGAGTTAGGAAAAGGGACCACATTACTCCTGTTCTGGCTGCCTTACACTGGCTCCCTATAGAACATAGGATATAATTTAAAATTCTTCTTCTCGCCTACAAAGCCCTTAATGGGCAGGCGCCATCTTACCTTAAAGAACTCATTATACCCTACTGTCCTACTAGGGCATTGCGTTCCAAGAATGCAGGGTTGTTGGTTGTTCCTAGAGTCTCTAAAAGTACAATGGGAGCCAGAGCCTTTTCTTATCAAGCTCCACATTTGTGGAATCAGCTTCCAGTTTGTGTTCGGGCGGCAGACACCCTATCCGTTTTTAAGAGTGCGCTTAAGACCTTCCTTTTTGATAAAGCTTATAGTTAGGGCTGATTAGATTCAGCCCCTAGTTTTGCTGATATAGGCTTAGTTTGTCGGGGGACATCTTACTTCTTCCTTCTCTCTGTCTATACCTGTGTACTCTCATGTTCCGATCAACCCAGCTTCCCCAAATGTCTTTCTTTTTGGTGTCTATATACGCTGGGATCCGGAGTCATGGATGATCCTGCGGTCCTGTGTCCTGCATCGCGAGCCCTGGATCTTGAGTCGTGGCTGTGGTCCTGGATCATAGGTCCTGGATGAATATCCTCATGGATTCATCTTCCTATTATACACACATGCATTTCCAAACATTTGGACTACCTATGTTGCAAATGTATTATCTTTTCAATTTACACACGGCATCTATTGCACGTCTGTCCGTCCTGGGAGAGGGATCCCTCCTCTGTTGCTCTCCCTGAGGTTTCTCCCATGTTCCCTTTAAACTGTGGGTTTTCTCCGGAAGTTTTTCCTTGTACGATGTGAGGGTCTAAGGACAGAGGGTGTCGTATTGTCATACTGATATTCTGTACAAACTGTGAAGTCCACTGAGACAAATGTAACATTTGTGATATTGGGCTATATAAATAAACATACATTGATTGATTGATTGATTGATAGGGGTAAAGAGATAGGTGTGTGTTAAAATACCCAGTGAAAGCTAATAGGCAGTAGTGCACAGAATGAGCTCAAACTTGAGAATGAAATACAGAGGTGTGTGTGTGTGTGTGTGTGTGTGTGTGTGTGTGTGTGTGTGTGTGTGTGTGTGTGTGTGTGTGTGTGTGTGTGTGTGTGTGTGTGTGTGTGTGTGTGTGTGTGTGTGTGTGTGTGTGTGTGTGTGTGTGTGTGTGTGTGTGTGTGTGTGTGTGTGTGTGGGGGAGTGTTTGACACAGAGTCTTATGGGGCAGGGCCGGAGGTGATGATGGTGGGGGGGATTAGTAAATGACCCTGTCTCCCTCTTGCTGGCAGGAAAATAACTACTACAACTTTTCACCGTGCAGACATTGTAGATGAGGTGTGTGTGTGTGTGTGTGTGCGTGTGTGTGTGTGTGTGTGTGTGTGTGTGTGTGCGTGCGTGTGTGCGTGCGTGTGTGTGTGTGTGCGTGCGTGCGTGCGTGCGTGCGTCCTAAAGGGTTACCTAGGTGAGTAATGTGATTTCTGCCTTTGTGTCCGCAGAGAAAAAGACCAATTGTGTGGATTTGCCCTTTACTGCCACTGCTGCTGAACTACTTGGTGTTAGAAAAATAGCGGTGCAGGGATTATATGTGTGTGTGTGTGTGTGGTGCATTCAAAAGCTCTTCGAATGATCCTATTATCAGAAATGCGAATGTGTTCTTTTGACTTCTTGAGCTCTACGTTGATATGTTGCAAAAAGGGACGCTGCAAAGATGCAGTGCATGTTGATGCTCAGAGCGTTTTTAAACAACACTGTAATCGCTGTTTAAGAGGGTTTTTACTTAAAGGGCAATTATGTGCAATTTTAGAGTGTATCTAAAATATATACCAGTAGCCCTCTTCCTGACTGGTGGTGGTAATTAAACTTCTGCTCCAGTGCTTCCTCAACATGAGTCACTCATGATGCTACTCTTTGCCCACTACCATATATTGAGTGCCATGTTTATGTAATGAAAGATGGTTAAATTGGAATTAGCATTGCATTGATATTGGCACAACAAGATGTGAACACAACAGCCACCCTTTAAGTTGATATGTTAAAGTACTTAGCAACACTTGCTTTGAGCAGTTAGGAAACAACATTAACAGCATCACTAATCAATGCCATGAGAGAAACGCTGCACTACTTCAATTCATCAGCCTATGGCTTACTTTAACTGTTTGGTGCTAAGTGTGAAGTGTTTTGTAAACAGCTGCCTATCAACAGCAAGTCCTCCATCTATTACAGCCCTGCCCTCGTCCCACTGCAGCTGTTACTCCTCACTCCTAGGCATACTTGCCAACCCTCCCGATTTTCGCGGGAGACTCCCGATTTCATTGCCCTCTCCCGGTTTCCTCCCAGGGTCATATTTCTCCTGCATTTCTCCCGATTTCTGACAAAATCAGATTTACTCACGACTGTTTCCACTCAGACTTTAATACAGCTACACCCAGGGGCGGACTGGGACAACAAATCAGCCCGGGACTCTCGACCGGCCCACTTCTGTAAAATGCCACTGAATTGTATTATCACTGGCCCCACCATTGTAACCACTGGCCCGGAGCATTCGTCCAAAAAAAATCGACTAATAATGAAGAAAATTAACACATTTGTTGCAATAGTAATTCATGCACTAACTACATTACTACAACATTTGAATCATCAGTTCTTCCTCATTTTCCTCAATTGTTCATATTTGGTTTAATAAAATAATGATATTGTGGTCGTTGTTAAAAAATGTCTGCTATTATTATGAGTATTATTATTTGTATAATGCGCTTTCTGCCTTCCTGTCATTAGGAGTTAGAAATGTAATGGCTATAGATTAGAGCCTTCATTATCCTGAACTGCTGGGACATTTCCCTAAAGCCAATACCTTTATATTCTCTACTCTTCACTTACTTGTCAGCATAGGTCGGCATTGATGTACAGAGCCAACAGAAGACCTTGTTTATATTGGCATCATATTGAGAGGTGCAGTGACGCGTCCTAAAACCAGGAAGTAAGCTGCTGGTTCCCTCCACAAAAAGCAATGGGATTTCTCCACAGGGTTTTGGAAAATAGCTGGAAATAAGGTCTGTGGAAAACAAACCTGTTTGATAAATGCACGTTTTGTTCAGTCGGATAATCTCCACATGTCTACCCTACTTTTATAATTTTCGAATCATAAATCTAATCGATAGATTATAAAAGGGTTTTAGGACGCGTCACTGCACCACTAGAAGCCAACTCCATCGATCAAGCTGAAACGTTCTCTCCCTCTTCTTCTCATGCTCCCTGTCACTCTCCTTTAACTCCTCCGGTGACTTTCTTTTATTTGAAGATAGTTTTTTGCCCGGCTACCGCTGGTATTAAAAACATTTTGGCGAATGGTAGGTGGCGCGATAGTCTGTAGTGAAGGAGCGCGCTCACGGGAGCCTGCCTGCTTTTCTCCCAACAATGACAAGCGACTCACGAAACGCTATGCTGTAGCGTTGATAAACGAAACAATTTAACTAAATTGCTAGTCAAAATACCAATACCACAGGAAACATTTTTTTTAAAGCAATATTTTCAGTGGCCCGAGCGGGCAAGTGGAAAGTACGTTATGCTGGCCCGGGGTGTCTTAATAGTGGTTCCGGGCCAGCGGGCCATTTAATGTCGAGCCCTGCCGGTTACCGGCCGGCCCACATCGTCTGACCGGCCCACTTCAATACCGGCCCATCGGGATTCGTCCCGATGGCCAGTCCGCCCCTGGCTACACCATTGTTTGGTTTCCATGGTAGCGCGTCTCTTTATTAGCGCGCCCAACTGAAAGTCTGAGAGGGTGAGGAAGATATTCACAGAAAACAGAACAAGAATCGACAACTCGACCCTCTGCTCACTCCTTTCCTGTAAAATACAGGTCCAGCCCACACATATGCTCAATCAAGGATGGTGCTACAGGCCGCAAGGCAGTGCACTTACAGCTACAATAAGCATGTTAATGTTAATCTAATACAGCTCCGGCGATCCACTAGCACCCCCCCCTCGCGGTGGTTTTGAAATGCTCCCGATTTCTGAGGTCTCAAGGTTGGCAAGTATGCTCCTAGGCCTCGTCATAAAGGGTTCCCTTTGGGCTGGAAGCGTTTTCATTACAGCTCACACAACTCTCCAGGAGCAGTGACTGTGACTCGGAAGCTGTTCAGATCCATGATCAGTTTTCACACCTGCTCTTGCTTTAGCTCTTTCCTGGTTGAACATATAACCCTTCTATCAATGACATCCTTTAGTATTCAGAAATGTGCTGGCTCCTTCAGAAATGACATGGAAATCCTTCGTTGACCCTCATATTCTTTGGATGCAGGTATTACTTTTTTCCAACATACATTTGGCATTAGTGAGTCCTCATTGGTTGATGCCATTTATTTTATAATACAAAAACATACTGACTGAAATTAATTTGATAAATCTTTCAACTTCTGAGGCTGTTGTTTGCCGAGCTTTCCACACTGCTGTTCAGAGACTGTGTCGGCAGGATGTGATTATGTTGGTTCCACAGTGAAGTGTGAAGTCCCTGAGACAAATGTAACATTTGTGATATTGGGCTGTATAAATAAACATGGATTGATGATGTTGATTCATAGATGTTCCATTGGTGGAGCAGTTCTGAATTTAAAGTGGTGGACAAGCTCTAATACAATGCAGTATTACAACGTTTAAGAGAACTCAAAATCACAATGTGAAAAACTAAATAATGTATGTACTCAACCCAAAAGACCTAAGCTGCGGAGTGTGTACTGTCCCGTTTCCTGTTCAGATCCAAGTGTTTGTCCCCCGCTAGATATCCACTGACTTCCTCTGTTTGAAATGAACTCAAACATATGGTCACATAACGGGAAGAGATCATACTCTCATACTGTTTGGCTCCTGCAGCAACATGTCACTAAAGAACTGGATAATCTAGTTTACTAACCTTGCCTTGAGGTTCTTAGATCGTCCTACAGTAGGTGAAAAAAGTCAAAAGTAATTGTTCTGAATGACCCCATTACTTTTCTATTTTTTCCTCACAAAATGGCTTTCAAAAGAAGCCAATATCACCGCACAGCCACACACATCTGTCTACAGGGGCTTCATCCGCTTGAGTGTCACGACTGCTCCAATAGACGTGACATTTGAGTAGAGTGAGAACCTCCATGTTGAAGCACTGGCCTGATCTGTGGAGACACCTGTGACTGAAACTTTGATTTACAACCAGCGAGTAGTGCTTTCAGTCAAGCACTTGCTTTTGGGATATCCACGTTGAAAGTGGGTTGTTAAAGGTCCCATGTCATGGCCATTTCCACTGATCATAATTCCATTGTTGAGGTCTACTAGAATAGATTTATACTGTGCAATTTTCCAAACTCACATTGGTTTTGCATACAGCATCTCTGTAAAGTATGTGTATTCAGCAGTATTCACTCTCTCCACTAAACGGCTCGCTGCAGCTCTTGCCCCCCCCTCACTGTGAGCCCAGTGTGCTCCGATTGGTCGGGACCAGTCGGGACGTTATGAATCGCGCTGAGCTCCGTGGAGGTGTGATTTCCTTGTTTAGCGATACACAGCGAAACACAGCCAAACTCACCCTGAACACACACAAAGTCACAGCCGAAGTAAAAACAATAAGTGTGGCTTGATATTGAGTAAGAAAAAGGTTGATAAACGCTGTGAGAATGGGTCTGCAGAGAGAATTTCGCCGCGATCCCAACTGTCATCAGCCTGCAGCCAGGGAGGAGAAATCAGCACAGCTGCCTGCACTGAGTGTGTGAGGAAGTCCGTGGATTGGTCAATTTGGACCAATCAGTGGGGGCTTAACGTAACGGCTCCGCGGACGTAACGTAACGGCTCGAGGGATTGGTCCATTTCGTTCCGGGGACCACATGACATCATGATGTACCCGGAAGAATCAAATGGACAGTGACGTATCTCCAACGAGGCGTTTAGGGGAGGTATTTTCTGTTTTAGAGTTTTACTCGCTACAGGGTGTACTTTGAGGGTTTTGACTCTGCACACCGTTTACATGCATAAAAACCTTCATAACACACAAGGGGACGGGTAATAACCGGAAAAGCATGACATGGGACCTTTAAAGGAGCAGAGAAAGAAACGTCTTGGCCATGTTGTCATGAACAGAACATGATTATTCCTAACTTGAAATTAGGTGAGGAGCCAAATAAACACTTTAAATTTATAGTTTAGAGTTCCTATTGGTTGTTGTACAAATCTTAAAGTCATGTATGTTTTGTGTTAAAACACTTAGCAATGTATGAACGAATAATAAGAATAGGGTACATTTAGTAGATGAATGAAAACCTCCTTCAGCAAGTTGCACATTTTTCCCAAAGGATTACCAGAAAGATAGACATCCATAAATCATAAAAGAACAAAAGAGGTTTGATGCAATGTTTTAAAACTCTAAATCCTGTAATCTACCTGAAGGTTGTGTATGTCAGCTCATTTGATTCATACAACTATAAGACATAACAATCCAACAAAACAAACACACACATTTGAGTCGTTGACGTCTTAAGTTACCAGCGGTTACCAGTTACCAGCGGTTACCAGTTACCAGCGGTTACCAGTTACCAGCGGTCACCAGTTACCAGCGGTCACCAGTTACCAGCGGTTACCAGTTACCAGCGGTTGCACTATACGTTAGCGACTGCTTAACAGCTTCGATAAAAACACCTTTTCTATCACTTCAAACTGCTTTAATCTTTATTTTGTTTCTCACTTTTACTCAGGGGGTTTGTTTTTTTGGGAGTGGGTTAGACGATGACAAATTCTGCTCCAGGAATAATGTCTGGATCTTAAGTTTTAAGAGAAACTAGCTAAGCTAACGTTAGCAGTTAGCTCACAACCCTATTTGCAGCACTGTTGGAAACTCAGATTTGAACATGAGTGCTGACTTGCTGACTTGATGACTTGCTGACTTGCTGACTTGATGACTTGCTGACTTGATGACTTTAATGGTAAAGAAGGTCAGGGCCCTGCGCTACTTTAAGAGGCTACCAAACAAACTTATGTTGTTATCATTTTAATGAGAGACCCCAAGACACAGAAACATTTTCAGCGTTTGAATTGCAAAAAAATATGGCAAATCTTGAACTTGTGACAGTTAACTGACAGCTGGCTTCCTGCTGAGCACACATGTCAGCTGGAGGACAGTTAGTTAACCCTTCTCTCTGACTTTTTGCCCGTTTCCTTCCCAAGATGAAACTGTTTGTCTCTTTCTAGGCCCACTGTGTGAACACCACATCTTTGCCACTTGGCTAAGCTGTCACTCATTTGCTAGGACAGTGTCAAGAGTTTGGCAGCTGATGGTGTGCACAAAGCTCTTAGACAGCACCTCACATACACCAACAACCTCTCAAATATTCACATCTTCTAATTATATTGGAGTTGTGACATCAGCCGAAAATGCTTCACGATTGTTGCAGAAGTGTTTCGAGGTATGTCTGCTACAACTGGGTTGTTTTACAGAGCACATGTTGGAGCTGGGGTGCACATTAAATACAGTTAGGTTGATTTCAAGTGTTTAGTTAAATATTGCCTAAGGAGCATTATTTTGACCATAATAATAATAACCCAATAATGTCTTGTTGCACGCTTCAAATGTAATGTCATTCCTGCCCTGTGATTGTGTTTATGTCTCTTTGTTTCATTACATTCCTTTTCATACTCCTCATACTGCTGTTAAATCCTTTACTTCACACTTCCACTTTGAAAATGTGTGCTTGCTTTGATCCTCATCGTAAGAAATTGCTAGGACGGAGGAAATATATATCCTCAGCCAAGGAGTTCATATTTTTGGATTGCTTTGTTTGTCAGCAGGATTACAGAAAACATGACTGGCCTGATATTCTTCTTTAAACATTGAAGGTTGTAGTATGGGCCAAATAAAAACCCATTATATTTGATTTACCGTAAGATCCATGGCAGAATCCGCCTTTGTCAAATGTGCCTCAACAAAACGAATAAGTAAATCCAGCAAGACAATGCATTAAATAATGGATACTAACGGTACAAACTGCAACAAGTTTTTTTATATAAAAAAAGCTAAAGAAAACAACTTTGCTGGAGGCTTTTATCAATTGGAGGAGAAACGACACAAAGTGACCTTTAGTCGGACCTTCATAATAAAAAACGTTGGTCCTGGAACAGACAAAGGTCACTGCTCCGAGGATTCTGGGGCACCTTTAAGGAGCGAGAGGGTACAGGAAGTCCTGTACATATCATTGAAGTCAAGAGGTGAGCTTTGAGTGTTTTGTTTAATCGTGCCTTCCTCAGCCAAGTGTCCTCCAAGAGACATCCTGACGCATGCCATGTTATGCCGCAAAAAAACTTCTAAGGACCGTATTGTAATGTTCACCTGACCTTTCCAAACACCTGAATTGATTTTTCCTTGGTCAAAAAATATTAATACGCCCTGTTGTTGCCATGGTGTCATTTGAAAGTCTGTAATGGTAAGGCATAACCCTAACAGCCACCTCTCCAGCAGAAAGCAATTGAACCGTTGAAGTTAGACCATGTTTTTGGTTGGTCAATCACTTTCTGTGCCTCAAGATAGCAAAGCACCAACAACGTGCCTGACCATAGCTCATATTAAGACCAACAAAACACAGGTTTGAAAATGAAAACTTTGTGGGTCTGAAGCTACCACTGACAGTTGTGCTGCACTGTGTTCTGCTTTGCCTTGGGTGTATTACAGGAGAGCCTTGGAAATATGTGTTTACATAAATTGTGATCAAACCGTTTGAGACCCACTGAGATAACTTAGACTAAAGTGAACTATCTGAACACTGAGAGAGTCCTCACTGAGCCTCAGTCCGACAGGAGAGAGCTCTCCTCCACTCTGGTTGTAGAAACATCTACTTCTTATATCCGTTAGCGCAGCTAGCACCAGATGCTAATAACAACAGCGCCGGTACCGGCATAAGTGCTTGATTCTGGGAGGAAACAAAAAACATTGTTTTCTTTTCAATTGTAAAAGGGCTACGCACATCTTGTGTTCAAAATGTAAACGAAAACAGGCAACATTTGACTTCTATAGTATGCGCAAAGAACTGCACCTCCCCCTTTTGGAGTTTCATTGATCACAGTGGAAGTATGCTGAAGCAGTAGCCGCTCAGCGAAGTCTGCATATGTTACGTGTTCGATGTAGTCCCCCAGGGTTCGGTGTTTGGCCCCCTCCTCTTCATCCTCTACATGCTCCCCCTTGGCAAAATAATTTGTCGCCACAACCTTCAATTTCACTGCTACGCCGATGACATCCAACTTTATATCTCAACAAAAACCATCACCCCCACAACACACTCCACTCTCACCAACTGTCTCTCAGAAATAAAAGCATGGATGCAAACAAACTATCTCCAACTGAACAGTGCCAAATCAGACATCATCATCATCGGCCCCCCATCCCGTATCAAAGACATCCAGAATTTCAACTTCACCATTGACAGCCACACTCTATCTCCCACCCCTCACATCCGCAACCTCGGAGTCATCTTCGACAGTCAGCTCAAATTCAACCACCACATAAATCACATCACCAGGACCGCCTTTTTCCACCTCAAAGCATTGCCCGTCTCCGTCCATCACTCTCCTCCTGCTGAGACCCTGATTCATGCATCACTTCACGACTCCACTACTGCAATAGCATCCTCTACGGCATCCCATCCAACCTCCTCAATAAACTCCAACATATCCAGAACTCTGCTGCCCGCCTCCTCACCCACACCCGCTCCCGAGACCACATCACTCCGTCCTCCAGAACCTCCACTGGCTCCCCGTCCGTCAAAGAATCAACTTCAAAGTCCTCCTGATTACTCACAAAGCCCTCAACAATCAGGCCCCCCCTACCTCACAGACCTACTGCACCACCACACCCCTTCCCCCTACCTCACAGACCTGCTGCACCACCACACCCCTTCCCCCTACCTCACAGACCTGCTGCACCACCACACCCCTTCCCCTACCTCACAGACCTGCTGCACCACCACACCCCTTCCCCCTACCTCACAGACCTGCTGCACCACCACACCCCTTCCCCCTACCTCACAGACCTGCTGCACCACCACACCCCTTCCCCCTACCTCACAGACCTGCTGCACCACCACACCCCTTCCCCTACCTCACAGACCTGCTGCACCACCACACCCCTTCCCCCTACCTCACAGACCTGCTGCATCACCACACCCCTTCCCCCTACCTCACAGACCTGCTGCACCACCACACCCCTTCCCCCTACCTCACAGACCTGCACCCCCCCCTACCTCACAGACCTGCTGCACCACCACACCCCTTCCCCCACCTCACAGACCTGCTGCACCACCACACCCCTTTCCCCACCTCACAGACCTGCTGCACCACCACCCCCCCCTACCTCACAGACCTGCTGCACCACCACACCCCTTCCCCCTACCTCACAGACCTGCTGCACCACCACACCCCTTCCCCCTACCTCACAGACCTGCTGCACCACCACACCCCTTCCCCCTACCTCACAGACCTGCTGCACCACCACACCCCTTCCCCCTACCTCACAGACCTGCTGCACCACCACACCCCTTCCCCCTACCTCACAGACCTGCTGCACCACCACACCCCTTCCCCCCACCTCACAGACCTGCTGCACCACCACACCCCTTCCCGCTGCCTCCGCTCATCAGAAGCCAACCTCCTATCCATCCCCACCCACATCAATCACCGGACCTGGGGGGACAGAGCCTTCTCCGTCGCTGCCCCCTCCCTCTGGAACTCACTCCCCCAACCCATCAGAGACTGCACTGACCTCACCACCTTCAAAGCACTCACCTCTTCAATCTGGCTTTTAATGTGTGATTGTTGTTGTATTATTTGACTTTAACTTTAACTATATATTTATTTGTTGTTCCTTCCTTTTCTTTTCTTTTCACTATATCTGTAAAGCGTCTTTGAGCACCTGTAAAAGCGCTAACAAATTAAATCTATTATTATTATTATTATTATTAGCCTGCATGTCTTTTTGAATGTAATGCATCAACAACAAGTAGTTTACAGTGGATTTAGTCAAAGAGGCAAACAGTTCCATAGAGCTGAGTTGAACAGCCAGGTCAGTTGATCATTCTCTGAAACCTCTTACATTACATATGTTACACTCATTTTAGCAATTGTTTAAATAAAGACATTGACTTGTGCAGCTTTAACAGAGGAGTTCTCACATTATATTGTGCTTAATACTCTTTTCTGAATGACCTGCCAAATGAGCAGGCAGTTTGCCATTGAGTCTTTCGTCCAATAGAATCTCCTCTCCTTGTCCATGAATGACAGATTTGTAATCAGTTCAGTGTTGCTAACCCCGTGTGTTGGCAGGGTGGCCCAGAGGTCCCTTCGAAGTGTAGCTAATGATGTTAGCGCAGACTGCTAATGCACTGCTTTTATCGTGAATTGCCAGCTTCACTGAATCATAACTGTTCGACCTAATAACCAAAGGACGAAGGCCATACATCACAGTGATGCTGGCAGTCAGACTGGAAGAGAGAGTGAGAGGAGAGGCTGAGAGTACATACTGAATTACCGGAATACACACCTTCATTTATGATTCCAAGAGGGCCAATAGGAAATACAGTGACTTTGTATTGAGTTTATCAGATCAAGCTAAGCCAGCTGGTGGCCGGACCAACGGCTACCCCCACTTGAATCTGGAAGAGGACACAGGGGTAAACTAAAGTGAAGCCTGGTCCAGATTTATGGATAAAATAAGATATAAGGGAGGCGTGTGGCACAGTGGGATAGTGCGCTGGGGTTGGGATCAGGGGAGCACAGGTTCAAACCCCACTGCAGTCAGCATGTCGTTATGTCCCTGAGACACTTCACCCCAAAGTGCTCCTGTGGGGATTGCCCACAGTATTTTATGTATTCATTTATTCAACAGGGACAGTGCACATTAATGAACATTGCTGTAAATGTGCCAGAGTTAGCCAAGAGGCTATTTTTCATCTGTAGTCCCTGGACAGATTTTAAAAGTCAACCTAAAACACATTTCATTTTAAACAAGTAAATACAATACATTTAAAACATGCAACATACATTACTGGAATACTTAAATAAAATAATTAAAAGAGAGAACAATAAAACAACATGTTAAAACACAGGCAGTGGGTTGTAAGGAGCAGAAGATTGGGTCAGTGTTAGCAGAGCTAATTCCTCACTAACCAGGTTTTGAGTTGGGATTTAATTAAACTGAATATAGTCTGTTCTCTGATTGGAGATGGGATTGAGTTCCATCGCTGAGCAGCTTTAACAGAACATGAAGACTGACTGAAAGAACTTTTTCTGAGTTGAATAATGCAATCTCCTCTCACGGCACCTCTTGTTACCCTAGTTGTACGCATGTTAATAAACTGTCTAAGAGGAGGTGAGGTAAGGCCGTTGACAATCTTGTAAAGAAGGCAAGCATTTGTTTAATGAGGTTTTCCCAGCTTAGCAAGTTGTATTTTTTGAGTATTGGGCAGTGATGCGAGAAAACAGATTTGTTGTCCAGTATTTTTAGTGTTTGTTTGTACGATGACTCCAGTGGTTTTAATGTTGTTGTACAGTATTCAGCATGTAAGTCGCTTTGGATAAAAGCGTCTAACAAGTGACATGTAATACTTTATTTACATCGAGGGAAGTTATTGTGCCAGAGTTACAAAAGATTCTATAAACATAATAATATTAACAGTGCAGTATGAAGAGGAAGTTAAGCAAGACACAAAGATTGACAAATAATACATTTCAAATGTAAAAACTGAGGAGCAAGTAGTGTAACAGTACAAGACAACGCAGTGGCCATCCCTAACTGCACCTGTTGTTGTTGCCAAGTATTATAACATGATACAGAGCAGAACATGTGATGATGAGTGTATTGATAATGCACAGCGTGGTGGTGTCTGTCTTCCCCCTCTGATCCACTCAAGATCACATAACGGACACGCTAACGGCATTAGGAGTCTGACGGGAGTGTAGCTTATGGAAACATGGTCACACCACGATGAGCCTGAGTCTTCCTCATGAGCCTGAGTCTTCATCATGAGTCTTCATCATGAGCCTGAGTCTTCCTCACGTCTTCATCAGGAGCCTGAGTCTTCATCATGAGCCTGAGTCTTCATCATGAGCCTGAGTCTTCCTCACGTCTTCATCAGGAGCCTGAGTCTTCATCATGAGCCTGAGTCTTCATCATGAGCCTGAGTCTTCCTCACGTCTTCATCAGGAGCCTGAGTCTTCATCAGGAGCCTGAGTCTTCATCATGAGCCTGAGTCTTCATCACGTCTTCCTCATGAGCCTGAGTCTTCATCATGAGCCTGAGTCTTCCTCACGTCTTCATCAGGAGCCTGAGTCTTCATCACGTCTTCCTCATGAGCCTGAGTCTTCATCATGAGCCTGAGTCTTCCTCACGTCTTCATCAGGAGCCTGAGTCTTCATCATGAGCCTGAGTCTTCATCATGAGCCTGAGTCTTCATCATGAGCCTGAGTCTTCCTCACGTCTTCATCAGGAGCCTGAGTCTTCATCATGAGCCTGAGTCTTCATCATGAGCCTGAGTCTTCATCAGGAGCCTGAGTCTTCATCAGGAGCCTGAGCATCCACTTCTCTCCACTTCCATCAGACTAATATATTACCTGCACTTTATATAATCCAAGCAATGGTATGATAGAATTTGTTATCAGCTAACTTGTAGCAAACAGCACAATATGCCACATGCGCAGGGAATTGATGAAACTGGTCGTGTTTCCTTTGAACTGTCTTAGATGATTTATGAATGTGTTGGTAGGGTTATGAAACACCTCCTATACTATGGACAAGCTAGAGTTGTTTACAGCTAGAGGTAGTGAAAAGACGTGAAAGTCAGACATGAAGGGCACGTCCCTTCAGTTGTTGAGTAGTTGCATCTGGATTGCATCATGTTATGGACAGGTTTTGACTTCATGCTAATCTAATTGGGTGCAGAGAGAGGCCTTAGAATGAACAGTCCAGCTACTCCACCGGCTGTCACCATTTATATGAAGATGTGTACTTGAGTGGCGTTCTTTTTAAAGGTCCCGTGTCATGGCCATTTCTACTGATCATAGTTCCATCGTTGAGGTCTACTAGAATAGATTCACATTGTTCAATGTTCCAAACTCACATTGGTTTCTCACAGCATCTCTGTGTAGTCTGTGTATTCACTCTCTGTCCTACACGGCTTGTTGGACCTCCTGCCCCCCCCCCCTCCCTGTGAGCCCACTGCGCTCTGATTGGTCAGCTCGCCCACTCTGTTCTGATGAGTCCACCACCGTTACAGCTGAACATCAGTGATTATGTGTGACAATGGCGTTTGTTAGCAACCAGGAAATAACACCAGTGATGAGAAACAGATGAGAATGCGGCGTGGGGTCTGGGGGCCGTGTTGGCGGGACGTTGGGGGGACGTTGGGGGGCTCGCTGCTGGAGCAGACAGTGTGAGCTGCTTGCTGGTTGCGCTTCCTGGATGCTGCGTGGGGTCTGCGAGACACGGCGAGGCCCGAGCACACACACACACCCGCAGCCTGGCTGTGGGTCTGTGTGTGTGCTCGGGCCGGGCCTCGCCGTGTCCGGCTGTCTCAGGCTGAGAAATCCGCGGAGCGGCAGCTGAGAAAATAAGGCTGAGTGAGTGTGTGTGTGTGAGGAGCTAGCCGTTACGTCACTTGGTACCCGGAAGAAAAAGAGAAATGTCCAACGAGGCGTTCTGGGGCAGCACAGACAGGTCTTCTCTGAGTTAGAGTGTTACGCCCTTCAGGGTGCACTTTGAGCGTTTGGGACTCTGCAGACCGGTCACATGCAGAAGCTACAGAACATAAGGGGACGGGTCAGAACCAGAGAAGCATGACATGGGACCTTTAACTGAGTACACTTGGAATGACCTGCAGTGTCATGTTCTTCACGACTTAACAGGTTTTATTTACCTTGTATATATTTATTACATTTAAACTTAGCATTTTATTTTAAGTGGTTCTGCAAAAACATGGTGTTGACTGAGTTTTCCACCTGATTGAGCTGCTCGTGATGTAATTGAACATTCAAACCAATATGGGCAGTTTTTGATCATTTGGGTCACTTTTTGATCACTTGGGCAGTTTTTCCAAATGAGAAGCTTCAAACGGAAAACAATATCAAAGTCGCCAAATACATCTTCTTACTCATTCCACCGTTTCAACAATCTTGAACTCTCGCTAGCCGATGATCTATAGCCATCTATTCAGCTGGACATTCAAAGAACCTCAGCGGTTAGTGAGCCAGTAAACACAATACAGACATCGCATCACTGTTACTGTCAATCCTGAAAGCAAAACAAATCAATAAAACCTCCCACAAGGCAGGCTACCACAAAACTAAACAATAGAAATACATGAGGTGCAGAACATTAAGAGAACAAAGTAAATACAGTCTGTCGCCTTCACATGGCAGTAAACCGGCTCTGGGAAGGCTTTGCGGAGACAGCAGCCCTACCAGGTGGAAATGGTTGCCAAGCATTGTGCTAAAAGTTCAAATAATTTAAACATTTGACTTTGTTCGCTGCTGACCTTTCAATGCGCACGTGAAGCAACCTTAAAACGTGTATGTATACAAATACAGGAATGAATTAAATGTGCCACAAACAAAGATACAGAGTTCTGCTAACCCTAACCCCTAACCTAACCCTAACCCTAACCCCTAACCTAACCCTTCTACCACCACTTCAGAGCCTTAATTAAGCTTCTGATCAAATGTCATCACCGTGCACTTCCTCATAAACAGGTGGCATTCACAAAGTTAGATCATTTTAGAATACAAAACGTCACTGCATTAGGCTGGCTGAGGTGACTCCAGGCTCAACACTTTTCATTGAGCTAAAACCTGTCACTGCTGCAGAAAGATCCTACGTAGCAAGCTGTGCACATTGAATACAGATGAGCACGTGCTTTTATTGATTGATGATCGCGAGTCTGTTGCAGGATTGTACGTATTGATCACAGTGACTGCAAAGTATTGATTACAGAGGTTGTCTAACGTGGTTGATAGTGATCAGGGGAGGCTGTGGCGCAGTGGATAGAGCCTTGGTGTTGGATCAGGGGAGCACAGGTTCAAACCCCTCTGCAGTCAGCATGTCGTTGTGTCCCTGAGACAAAGTGCTCACAGTATTGAGTATGTAAGTCGCTTTGGATAAAAGCGTCCAACAAGTGACATCTATGTAATCAAGCACGGCCACGCCTCCATTATATATATATATATGTGCAGTATTTCTTCATGTCTGTGTCGGACACTGACTCCAGAACCACTCATACTGAGCCCTGTAATACCTACTACTCATTCATTCAGAGTAGTTATTTTTTCCAGTAGGACCATTTTGAGCTTTCTCTACAAACGTTAACGCATTTCCTGTTTTGGCTGACATTCATTATTTCCTTGTAATTCTAAGAGTTTACTCTAATTGGACTTGCTACTTAGCCAATTGCTCCTGAAACAGACTGAATGAATACCAATTTCAAACCTCACAGTGAAATTAACATTCCATGTTTATTAATGTCATTTGTGACCCAATATTCACCCCTTGGCACTCTCCATACACTTCCTCTCTTGCGCGAAATATTTAACACCCTGGCCTCTTGCCAAACTCACTTTAAATGCACTCTGCTCGCAATCCCCGCCATTAAGTTAATAGAACATAATCTTCTTGACCCATAACACATTTGTTCCAATAGCTCGCTCTATTTCTTCTATGTCTCTTTATCTGCTGATGTTATGAGTCCCCGAGTGGAGCTTTCTTGACTCATAACCATTTGCCTTGCTTTCTTACAAAACAAAGTCTCTCCTGATTGAATGTTCTCTTCCCATCGATGGGTGAGTGCTGAGAATATTTCTTTGCCGTTTTTCATAGGTCACTGTTCCCATTGTTCTCTCCTTTGGCTCATCCCACCACTTGTCAGGTACTGTAGTCGCATGACAAGGGGAAAATGCATTGAACACTGTCAAGGGAAAACCACAAGATCTTCAAAGTGAAGCTAATGCGGATGTGTCTCAAACCGGCACTATTTCTAATAGCTTGCACAGAGCAACTCCACTGGATGCAAATAGTAGTTATGTATGGAGTCTATGTCGAAACGTACCCTACCTAACATTGAAACAGAGGAGATTGTAGGTGGCCTAAAGTCATAGTCTCCGTAAAAGTTGTATAATAATAATAATAATAATATATTTAATTTGTTAGCGCTTTTACAGATATAGTGAAGGGAAAAGAAAAGTAAGGAACAACAAATAAATATATAGTTAAAGTTAAAGTTAAAGTCAAATAATACAAAAACAATCACACATTAAAAGCCAGATTGAAGAGGTGAGTTTTTATGAGTTTTTTTGAGTGAGTATAGTTTCATATTTGGTAAAGTGTATTATTGTTTGCGCTAATGTATCAAAGTTAGACAGCGTAAAACATTTGCATTTGTATAAGAATGAATAATTGGTTATGTCGCCAAGTGAAATGAGGCTTATTGTTGATCCTGAGTTACGGCGGCAGACAGTTGTAAACACGCCACCGCCCAAAACCCTTCCATTAGGAGAAACGAAAAATAAAAATGTGCCAATAGTCACTTGAAACGTACCTAAAATGTAAGTTCCATTGGCATAACAACGTGGGCACGATTCCTTCTATTATTATGCAGATCTACTGTAGGCTAGCTAGCTAACGTAGCTAACTCAAGTCCTGTTTCTCGCTTGAGGCCAGGAAAAAGGCTCTGTGACCTTTTGACCTGTGCTGGACTATGGTGATCTGATGTATATGAATGCACCTGCCCATTGCCTGAGCAAGTTAGATGCTGCGTATCACAGCGCACTGAGATTTGTGACAAACTGTAAAGCATTAACCCATCACTGTACCCTGTATGCAAGGGCTGGTTTGCTTTCACTAACTGTACGGAGGCTCAGTCACTGGTACATTTTTATATACAAAGCCATGTTAGGGAAGCTTCCATCTTATATCTGCTCCCTGATCTCACGGAGAATTGTAAGAGGCTACTGCCTGAGATCGAATGCTGTGGTTTTATTAAATGTGCCAACTGCTAGGACTGTCTTAAGGAAGACAGCTTTGAGATGCGCAGCTCCTCTGTCTTGGAATAGTCTGCAAAAGGAATGGAAACTGAGCAATCTGGTGCCACTAAATGTTTTTAAAGCTCGGTTGGATGCTACTCAATCGGAAGCTGTTGGAACCTGTTCATGTGGATAGTTATGTAAATTGTAATCCCTGTAATGATGCTGTCTGATGTCCTTTTTGCTGTTCTGTTTCATGTGGAACCTACTTGAGCAGGTCTCCCTTGAAAAAGAGATCAATGATCTCAATGGGATACACCTGGGTAAATAAAGGTTTGAAATGAAATGAAACTTAGTCATTTAAAATATACTGACAAAACACTTACCATTATAAAACAGACTAACTCTGTAAATGAATATATGTTGATTGGCGGTCCTGGCAAGATGAAAGAAACTGTCTTATAATAAAAGCAGATTGTTAACACTTACTTGTGTTGGTTACTGATAAAAGAGGACAATAAAATAACCATGATAATATAAGACTGTACTAATATCCGCTCTGCATAACAAGTTCTTTCCTTCTTGATACTTTAAGTACATTTAGCTGACAATACTTGTGTACTTTATATTATTGACTTTTTACTTGTAGACTTTTTTCTAATAGAGAGACGACCATAGTCATTTTACTAAAGGCTAGAGTACTTCGTCCAACACTGCTGGCTACTCTCTCGCTCTATGACCTTAATGCATGCCCGGTATCTTTATACCACTTTTAAACATTCCCTTTCTTTAAACTTTACATACAGTAAGTTCTCCTTTTCACCACTTTTCCATCCTCTCTCCCCCTCTCTCTTCTCTGAAGGTGAGGAATCACACGATGCCCTCCATTCACCTCCGGGCCCATGAAACCTCTCGCTGCGAGAGACAATGACTTTTCAGCAATTAGCATATTACTCCAATTAGCCAGTTACCCTTCGCCCCATTATCGCTAAAGCCTAATGAACATAGGCTGATTAGAAAATGTATCTGCTCTTTCTTTTCCTTTTTTTTACAAACAACCTTTAAACACTAAACGGGATAGGCCAAGGTTTGGTTTAGAGAAAATGTGTTATTTCAAAGTGAGAGTGTTATCACACGAGCAAAGAGTAAATATGCCGCAAAGCTACATTTCAAAATGAAAAGCAAAGATGATCAGGAGAAACAGAAATGTCCATAAGTGATATGTGTTCACTTAGTGATATGAACTCCAGACTTAATTCATGTTTTCTGAATAGCTTTATTCAGCTTTGAAGTGCTACTAAACATTTTTCACTTCAGAAGACCATTGTTCCATAAAAGAAAGAGAAAACATCAAATACAATCTGTTCAAATATACATAATTATAAATCATAAGAAGAAGACTTCTGCAGATGCGCCACTGACAATGAACGGGGCAGCAGATTCAATTGGAATGGTTTAGTCTATGAAGTTGTTCGCACTTGTTTATTTTACAGCTGACAGGAAGGAAATGGCTTTTTGTTGACCTGACCGTGTAATGAAATGCTAATTAGAAAATGGCACATAAAAAGCCTCTGTATGAAAAGATGCTGACGCGCTTTGCATGGATAATTGTTATAACCAGACGTGGTCGTTGTCGACAGGATTTCAATTTGGCAACTTCAACCATGGAAGATGGAGGTTCAAACTGCTCTTGAATGCATCATGGCAGAACAAATAATACAGGCCGCATAATCACAGCAGATTGTCCTGAACAAATATAGTAGATGAGCTAAGGCGGCATTAAAAAGAGACATCATGACCATTGGAAAAGGGAAAACATTTGATTGTTTGAAGCAACTGACAAAGAAGGAACAAAAACAAAGTGCACATTGTTGGACAATGCTTTGAGTTGGTTTAGTCAAATCACTGATTGTACTCTGAGTGTTGATGAGAAAGAATGTGGCTGCCTGCATTAATGGACTGAAAGAATGTAGAAGAAGAAACGATCTGGAACACTTTAAATGGCCCTCCAGCCAAACTGTAAAATAGCAGAAAGTAGGATTGCACTGTATATTCAAAACACTCAAATCCAATGTTTAGTATGACAGACTAGCATCGCCCTCCTGGATCTGTTTGTGCTACTATATGTGTGTTTCTTTCACCATAAACACACACCGAAAGGAACTCGCTCTAACACTTTGTCTAAATGAGCATTATCTGAGCGATGGGGATGATGCTGTATGGAGATGAAAATCAAACACTCACCGACAGCAACAGTCACTGTCTGCAGGCCGATCCGTTCAAACAAACAAGCTTTCAGTCTTGGTTACGATCTGATCGACGCAGTCAAAACAAGCTTCTCCTGTGACGTCAGGCACTTTTCTGAACAGATGAAATGCTTCCAACATGAAGTGCTCCGAGTGGTCGCACAATAAGGCGGAGCACTCAGAAGAATATTGACATGGTAAGTGGATATTCTTATTTTGCATATTTTTGGTTTTCAAAGCGCCCTCAATCTAGCTAATCAAATTCAGTGCAGATGGCAGTTTCCCAAATTGACCTAAGAGGTAAATTAAAGTGCTGTCAAATTCAAGAAATGTGTTTTTTCTTTTTAAAACATTCTCTCATCTGCATTTCCCCAGGTGCCCATTATCATCTCCATATTACTTAAGTAGCTTCTATATATGTATACACTTACTCTGGGACGTAACAACAGGTATGTAACACTGTGCGTAGCTTAAGTTTGCATATCAGCTACTTTTGTAAAATAGCAAGGAGTGTAAAGTAAGTGTTTTATTTGGCAAAGCGAAGTGCTCCATTTGACCGCACACTTATAGAGAACGGTACATCAGTATGAATACGTTTGCTGTGTGGAGCAGTCATCCATGTGTCGTTCTACAAGACTGCCTCTTCAGCTCCTCTGCTTCTGTCTGGGGGCGTCTCGATAACCTCAAAAGACAAGTCAACACTCCCCTCTCTTCCCCCGAAGCCATCTTTCTTCCTTACCTGCCTGCCTCCCTTTCTGTCTCAATCATCTCTGAGATGTGTTGGCACCTTGTTCTCAGTCTCTGCCCCCCTCCCTTCAAACTCAAAATGAATGTCAGTCCTAAAAGAAAAACTGACATCAATTCTATCTTTTCGCAGTCTTACTTTTTTCTTTGTCTCTCTCTCCCAAAAAGTTTGACTCATTATTGACCGAGTCTGGCTGTCATTGCTTCTGGATGGACAGGGATGGTAACAGATTAGATTTACAAGCATGCCAAGGATAGGAACATGCCTCTGGATCCATCTACCCACATCCATCCATCTGTCCCTTCTTCACAAATAGCCAAGCTGTATGTCAAACCCAGGACTCTGTCAGGACCCGCCTAATCTAATCTGTAATTCCCTCAAGTCCCTTCCATGCATCCACTGAGTGCTTTCTGTCATGTTCTAGTCACTGATTGATGTGGTTCCCCTGACCCAACGCCATTCATCTACCAGACTGAGTCCAATAGCCTTTATCAATGCTTTGTAGGTAAGCAAATGATTGTTTTGTAACTGATGCAACTGATAGCAAGATGCAAGTGGTTGAAATATATTGTGTCTGGTACGTGACTCCTGTAGGCCAACTGCTCAGCGAGGCTTTGTTTGGCGCTAAATGCTAAGATAAGCATGCTATTATGATTCAAATGAAAGTGAATGTTTTGTGTAAAGTCTGTATAAACACAACACTGCAGTGGCTGTGAAGAGATCCCTTTTGGTGACTCAACACCGTTGGAAGCAACCGAATTGTGTGTGTTTCTTCCAAAACGGTTCTCTTTGTACATTCCCCTTTCCCACTGAAATCAGTTCTGCTCTAGGTGCATTCTGGAGTGCAGTTGAATCAACTTGTGGAACAAAAGTAAACCAGTTTGGCTGTTCAAATACAAACCGGTTTTCGGGGCGCCGCTGGACTGGAAACACGAACCACTGGTTGGCAATCGAGCATCGGCTCTGAACCGTCCCTGGAACTGCTTTGGTGGAAAAAAGGGGTACCAGAGAGTTCTCTTCTCGAGATGCAGCAGGGTAGAGGTACAACATGAACAAGGGGTACCAGAGAGTTCTCTTCTCGAGGTGCAGCAGGGTAGAGATACAACATGAACAAGGGGTACCAGAGAGTTCTCTTCACTGAGATGCAGCAGGGTAGAGATACAACATGAACAAGGGGTACCAGAGAGTTCTCTTCTCGAGATGCAGCAGGGTAGAGGTGCAGCATGAACAAGGGGGGTTGTTTACAGGAGGATTTGTCTGTCAATCACACACACAAGCTCTGCCGCTCCATTCACTTTTTGTTTCCAATCTCATCTGTCACAACCAATTGGTACACAACATGTGTTATTCATAAGCAATTACCTTTATCAAGAAAAGATACATGTCATGCTACTTTCACCCTTTCATCTGACAGTAATTATAGCCACAAAAGCTTCTTGAAGAATGGCAAAGAGTTCTTGAATCCACAAATCCTGTCAATCTACAGTAGTACTACTCGATTGACAGGATTTGTGGATTCAAGACCTACATTAATAAAAGACCTTTAGAGCCACTAAATGATTAAGTTCCCTGCTCTACGCAAAAGTTCAATGTTCGATTAGAGCTCTTCAACTACTTTACAATAACATGACATGAGTGAAAGGGGTCTCTTTGGGAGGGGACAGAAAACCTGAACGTTTGTACTTATATGCCCCCAGGTGACTTTCCAAGGCGTCAGTGGAAATCACTGCAGGTAGAAACCACTTACTGGATCAGAGCTTCAGAAGGCTATTTTACAGGTGCTATCTCTGCCTTTTCCTTCGGTTTCCTGTTTGCTTTCCTAACCCTTTCCCCTTTTTAGTCCATCACTCCTGTCCTGCATTTATATATCTCAACTTCAATCTGCTTTTGCTTCTGACACTTTTGTTTGTACTTATTCTTTCCTGGACTGGATTTATGATGTGTTCATTTCCAGTCTGTGTATGTGTTCATTCTAATCCTTGTTTATAGAATAGTCTGACTATGGGTAATGCTATCTTTGGACTGGCCACCTCCATTTTGTAGATTTGGAAAGGCGACTGATTGATTGATTGATTTTGACAATGTTTATTTATCTAGCCCAATATCACAAATGTTACATTTGTCCCAGTGGACTTCACAGTTTGTACAAAATATCAGTATGACAATACGACACCCTCTGTCCTTAGACCCTCACATCGTACAAGGAAAAACTTCCGGAGAAAACCCTCAGTTTAAAGGGAAAAATGGGAGAAACCTCAGGGAGAGCAACAGAGGAGGGATCCCTCTCCCAGGACGGACAGACGTGCAATAGATGCCGTGTGTAAATTGAAAAGATAATACATTTGCAACATAGGTAGTCCAAATGTTTGGAAATGCATGTGTGTATAATAGGAAGATGAATCCACGAGGATATCCATCCAGAACCTATGATCCAGGACCACAGCCACGACTCAAGATCCAGGGCTCGCGATGCAGGACACAGGACCGCAGGATCATCCATGACTCCGGATCCCAGCGTATATAGACACCAAAAAGAAAGACATTTGGGGAAGCTGGGTTAATCGGAACATGAGAGTACACAGGTATAGACAGAGAGAAGGAAGAAGTAAAATGTCCCCCGACAAACTAAGCCTATATCAGCAAAACTAGGGGCTGAATCTAATCAGCCCTAACTATAAGCTTTATCAAAAAGGAAGGTCTTAAGCGCACTCTTAAAAACGGATAGGGTGTCTGCCGCCCGAACACAAACTGGAAGCTGATTCCACAAATGTGGAGCTTGATAAGAAAAGGCTCTGGCTCCCATTGTACTTTTAGAGACTCTAGGAACAACCAACAACCCTGCATTCTTGGAACACAATGCCCTAGTAGGACAGTAGGGTATAATGAGTTATTTAAGGTAAGATGCCGCCTGCCCATTAAGGGCTTTGTAGGCGAGAAGAAGAATTTTAAATTCTATCCTGTGTTCTTTAGGGAGCCAGTGTAAGGCAGCCAGAACAGGAGTAATGTGGTCCCTTTTCCTAACTCTGGTTAGTACACGAGCTGCAGCATTTTGAATCAGCTGAAGCGACTTGACTGACTTCTTGGTACACCCTGATAATAAAGAGTTACAATAATCCAGCCTTGAAGTAACAAATGCATGGACTAGTTTCTCTGCATCGTTTTGAGGCAAGATATGCCTGATTTTTGCAATGTTACGTACAGATGTAGCGCTTCATTTCAGACGCCTACCCGTGCGGGTCCGTGATCGGCACGGGGTGGGCCCCTGCTGAAAAGGAAAACCCCCCCGCAGGACTTGAAACGCCCCCTTGATAAATAAATGTAATTTTAATTAAACCAGCTGCAATGGATCATGGATCCACCAGGGGGAGCCGTGAAAAGCTGCCACACTGGAACTCATGTCAAATAAACAGCTGATAGATCTACAGGTATCTGATATAGCGGATATTTGTTAAGATCCATATGTCACGGATAGGATCATATTCTGTGTAAATAAGAGACATGTAATCATTTACAAAACATCACCATGTTTTTATTTAACAAAATAATGTTGTTTAATTCACGTAGGTGTAAGTACAAAACCTTCGCTATGTTTTTTCATCAGGAAATGCAGCCCGGCTCAAACAAACGATTTTCAATCATCATCCTTCCTCACGATCATTTAATGTATCATATGTTCGCGAATTGAAATGAATGCACTAATACATGTAGTTTAATCCACGTGAGTTTACAACAACAAAAATAATCGCTTTGTTTTTATATCACATCCGACCGGAGGAAAATGCAGCACGGCACTCACTACCGATCATCCTAATCCCACGGGCAAACAATAATATGTACAGTGTTAATAGTTTACTGTATTATTAGTGTCTAATATTATGGGTGCGTTACTGCGTTACATTATGTGATGGAACTGAACCGAATCTCCCTGCGGATGTAGTTTACAGGCAAATACAGCGATGTCCTCTCACAGCACCATGGAAAAGTGAAAGTATCCAGAGAGGAGTGATGATTGGTTAACGCGGGGTAACATTTCAAGGTAAGCCAATCAGAGACAGAGTTGGGCGGGTCTTGCCTTATGGGTAAAATACACAGACACACAAACACTTGCTAACACACACACACATACACGGCAACGCTCACCACCAGCACACAAACACACACACACTATGGCAGATGCAAGTATTAGCGAGAGCAGCAGCGCATTTACAACTTGGAGATATAACCACTATTTTCAATTTGTGGGGATAAAGGACGCACAAAATATTATGGTCATATGTAAACTGTGTGCAGGACAGAAAGCATTGTCCACATCGAATAACAGCAATGCCAATCTCCTGAAGCACCTAACTAATGTACATGAGGCTATAAAACTAGTCGCCAAAGACCCCACCGACTCAACCACCGGCAGTGACCCAGATGGAGCAACACCATCTAAACAGCCAAAAAACGATTTTTTTTAAATCGCCACATGTCACCCAGAGTCAACTAAACAGATTGATTGCTGAAAATAGTTTGTTTGTCTTCAGTGTCAGGCTGACAGTTTATTATTTATCTAATTGTTACTGCCAAAAGAGTGTAGTTCTTGTTTAATTGTTACACTGCCAAAATAGTGTAGTTGTTGTTAATGTGTACACTGTGGTGATTGACATTATTCACCCACGGATCTATGGGTTGGGGTATTGTTCTGCACGGACATTTTAGTGAACTGCATACAAAGGCCATTCAATAGACGTTCAATATATAGTATTCGTTTATTAGTCCCCGAGGGGAAAATGGGTAGCAGCACATCACAGAGGCATTTAAAAAGTTAAGACAATACATTCTGGAAATGTTCACATCAGGCACCTTCAAGTTAAACAATACTACAGTAAACAATTAACACAGTAAATTATGTGGTTTAAATCACATTTATTTCGTTAAAAATAAACGAAATATGATTTCCTCCGGAGTCGGCTTGACTCGGTTTGCATTCATAAAGAATGCACAAATGTGTTTAATCGTTAATGTCAGATGTGTACTAAGTAAATAGCCTACATTAGTTCCTGCTCAAGATTAGATTCAACTTTATTGTTATTGCACAGATTACAGGTACTGAGACAACGAAATGCAGTTTAGCTTCTAACCAGGTGCAACAAGCAGTAAAGTGAAAAGTAATGTACACAATCTACAGAATAAAATATAGAATGAATTGAATGATGAATAAACAGTTCACCAGCCCCAACCCCCCATGTTTCCTATGCTGTATGCTGGGAACTCTTTGTTTAAAACTAATTGGCCATCGGAATGTGTGGAGTCACATTCCACAGCTCCCCCCCCCCCCCCCTCCTGTGATCCTCCGCACACAGAGAGACACAGGGAGATCGCTCTTCTGGAGTGAAGAGAGCGGAAATAATGATATTGCAAGTTAGAAACGTAAAATGCATTTTGACAGACACTTGGGGGAAATATGCTGCATTTTGAATGTCCGATAGTCCACCATTAACACCTTAGTCCGTCTCGTCTCATCAACGAAAACTAAATATACATTTCGTCATAGTTTTCGTTATCAAGAATCTATTTTTAGCTCGTCATCGTCTTAGTCATGTAAAAAAGGTCGTTGACGAACATTTTTCGTCATAGTTTTCGTTGACGAAATTAACACTGACATATTTAAACTGTCGCACTTTATGTTGCTTCTATCGCGCATTGTCGGTATGAAAGGGTCTGTGCCGGAAATATCAAACATTTAATAAAAGTGAAAAACAATGAACAAGACTTAACGTATTCATCATAATTAATTATATTTATTTCGTTTGGATGTAGGATTTTTGACTTTGTTTAGAGCAGTGATCTTCTCTGCAGCAGAGAGCTAAGCGCTGTCAGACCAGTCCTAACCCTGAAAAGTATTATCATCTGAAAGTAATCATTATGTTATTAACCCTTTGGAGTCCTGGGCTAATTTGGCCGTTTTCACATACTTTTGATTTGTCTTACTAAACCCCATTAAGAAATGTTTGGCATGTCAATGTTTGGTATCTTTTTTTAAGGACAACCTCACCTATATAACCTGATAGTTATTTCTTTCATTTTGAGATACTATATGAACATTTTGGACCCAAAATCACAAAAAAAAACGTAAAAACAGATTTTGAAAATGATATTATTTGTCATATAGGTAACACAAACATACACAACGAAACCATTTAAAAGCTGGAAATATATACATGGGATGTCACTATGATAATGTGAAAGTTTGATTGAGGTAGCATGGGATTTCATTCTGATAAGGCAAAAGTGTTATTATAAATATAATACAAATATATATACACATTATGTACAAAAATCCGTTTTTTCTGTCTTTATCTGTGCCACGCTTCAAAGCGGTTTCTGTCAACTACGACACAGAGGGCAACATCACAGGTTCCTCCTCCTCCATGTCAAAAAACAAGCTTAAAGCTTGACTCACGTTCAGAGTTCTCTTCATCATAGTTGAATCTTCAAAACTCTAAATCTATCTAACTATATCTAAATTCTCAATGTTTGTCTGTCACTTTACTTCAATCGCAGTCTCCCGCCGTCTCTCTTCGTCTCCCGCCGGCTGTCTTCGTATATCTTCGTCTCTCTCCATTTCCCGCCGTCTCTCTTCGGTTCCCGCCGTCCCTCTTCGTCTCTTTTCGTCTCGTTTCGTATCACTCCGTTTACCTGATTACCTCACCCCCTCCCTGGTAAATACATCCTGTTGAGCAGAATCTACAGTTTCCAGTATTTTCCGTTTCGTAAAATGATAAAATACGGCGAAGATATTAAAATATGTGCTTCCATTATTCATACTTCTGAAATATATCTGTATTAACTTTATATCATCGTATGTCCGTGTCTATTGGGTCTTTTTGCATGAAACAAAGACTGGCATATAGTTTCAAGCCAGTACTTTCGACAGAAATACACATATACATCCTGTTGAGCAGGATCTACAGTTTCCAGTATTTTCCGTTTCGTAAAATGATCAAATACAGCGAAGATATTCAAATATGTGCTTCCATTTTTCATACTTTTGAAATGTATTAACTTTATATCATCGTATCTCCGTGTTTACTGGGTCTTTTTGCATGAAACAAAGACTGGGATATTGTTTCAAGCCAGTACTTTCGACAGAAACACACGGCAATGTTGTCCGGACTGTTGTTTTTATGCGGCACCGGCTTGAACAGGTCATCTGATCTGATCACGCCGGCGTGACGGTCGACTCCAAAGGGTTAATATTAAATACATATAAGTATTTTTACAACTTGTATTTAGAAATACTCTGTTGTAATTATTGATGCATAAATGTGTTCATCCATTCAATGTGGCATCTGCTATAATGGGGTTAATGTATGATATTACTTAATAATACAATACATTATAATATATGATATGATAATTACATTTTAGTTTTATTCATTTCTTATTTCATAGTTTCTCATTATTATTATTTTTATCGCTCATCTTATTTTTGATTTTATTAATCTGTGTGAATCTGTGCTGTCCTGTTTTTCACTCTCACCCTGTTGCTGTTTGAACTACCGAATTTCCCCACGGGATTAATAAAGGTCCATCTTATCTTATCTTAATGTATAAGTTGATTTACTTCAATCTACTGTACTGTGTAAAAACACCCCAACAATATTACAAGAAATATACTGCATAAAGCAAACTATATACTTTATGTGATCTAAAATATTGATATTTTTGCATTATAGTAGCATGTGAAAACCATAACAAATACGTGATTAAATGCTACAGTATTCAGCACAACACAACTGCAGAGCTGCAAACATTGCAAACAGACTAAGTTCGACAACACCCAGTTGTCTTTGTGTATTTTGTGAATGAAGCGCCATCTCATGGTTAAATCCTGTAATTGAACAAATGGGGAAATTGGGCAACGCCCTCTAGCAATTTGGCAACACCCCCAGCCACTGGGATCCGCTGGGCTTTTGACTGGGACACACCTATGTGAGTCTGATCTGGAGTGCTACATCTGTAGATGGAAGTAGGCGGTCCTTGAGATTGATTTTATGTGGGCGTTAAAGGATAAATCCTGATCAAATATAACACCAAGATTCCTTACAGTCTCACTGGAGGCCAAATTAATGCCATCCATAGTTAGTATATCTTTAGATAATTTGTTTCGTAGATTCTTCGGGCCAAGTACAATAACTTCAGTTTTGGTCGTGTTTAACATCAAAAAGTTTAAGGTCATCCACGTTTTTAAGTCCTTGAGGCAGTCTTGAATTTTATTTAGATGATTAATTTCATCAGGCTTGATTGATAAATATAGTTGAGTATCATCCGCATAACAATGAAAGTTTACAGAATGATTCCTTATAATATTGCCTAACGGAAGCATATATAATGTGAACAAAATAGGTCCGAGCACTGAGCCCTGTGGCACTCCATGGCTAACTTTGGTTTGCGTGGAAGATTCATCGTTGACACGTACAAACTGAGAGCGTTCAGATAGATAGGACCTAAACCAGCCAAAAGCAGTTCCCTGTATGCCAACTAAGTGCTCTAGTCTTTGCAATAAGATATCATGGTCGATAGTATCAAATGCAGCACTGAGATCGAGCAAAACAAGAATAGGGACAAGTCCCTTGTCTGAGGCTATTAGAATGTCATTTGTGACTTTAACGAGAGCTGTCTCTGTGCTATGATGTGTTCTAAAGCCAGACTGAAAATCTTCAAATAAATCATTGTTTTTTAAGTAATCACACAGCTGTTTTGCGACTGCTTTCTCAAGAATTTTTGAGAGGAATGGAAGATTAGAAATAGGTCTATAGTTGGCTAAAACCTCTCGATCGAGGTTGTGCTTTTTAAGAAGCGGTTTTATCACTGCTACTTTGAATGATTGTGGAACATAGCCTGATAATAAAGACATATTCATAATATTTAATAAAGAAGTGCTAATTAATGGAAAAACTTCCTTCAACAGCTTAGTTGGAATTGGGTCTAACATACACGTTGATGGTTTAGAAGAGAGAATCATTGAATTGAATTGTTCAAGGTTAATGGCTGAAAAGCATTCTATTTTACTATCTAGTGTAATATTAGAACTTACGTTTCCGGGAGCTGTTGATAACACTATACTGGTCAAAGGCAAGAGGACATTAATTTTGTTTCTAAGAGTAACAATGTTATCGTTAAAAAAGCACATAAAATCATTACTACTGAGTGCTATGGGAATAGAAGGCTCAATCGAGCTGTGGCTCTCTGTCAGCCTGGCTACAGTGCTGAAAAGAAATCTTGCATTATTCTTATTCTCATCTATTAATGAAGAGTAGTAGGCTGCTCTCGCTTTACGCAGTGCTTTCTTATATTCATTGAGAGTAATATGCCAAATTAAACGAGATTCTTCAAGTTTAGTGGAACGCCATATCCTTTCAAGTTGTCTCGACTTTTGCTTTATTTTGCGGGTTTCGGCATTATGCCATGCAGCTAATCTATGTTGTTTTATTTTCTTCTTTTTCAAAGGAGCAACAGAGTCTAATTTTATTCGCAGCGCATCTGTAGCACTATCAACAACATGATCAATTTGGGGTGGTGTACATTTTGTATAAGTTTCCTCCCCTACATGCAGACATGCTATCGAGTTAAGTATTGGTGGAATCTCTTCCTTAAATGTGGCTATAGCACTAACAGATAGGTTTCTGCTGCAGGAGCTTTTGACTAATGCTTTGTAGTCTAGTAACAGTACTTCAAAAGTTACTAAGAAATGGTCGGATAAAGCAGGATTATGCGGTTCGACTAATAGTTGCTCAATTTCAATACCATAAGTCAGAACAAGGTCGAGAGTGTGATTATAGCAGTGGGTTGGTTTATTTACATTCTGACAGAAACCAACAGAATCTAATATAGAGTTAAATGCAACAGTAAGGCTATTTTCATCATCGTCAACATGAATATTAAAGTCACCTACGATAATTACTTTATCTGTTTTAAGAACCAAAGTTGATAAAAACTCAGAGAATTCTGGTAAGAATTCTGAATAAGGACCTGGTGCACGGTACACTGTAACAAATAAGATTGGCTGCAAAGTTTTCCAGGTCGGATGCGTAAGACTAAAAACGAGACTTTCAAAGGAGGTATAATTTAATTTTGGTTTAGTATTGATAAGTAAACTTGAGTCAAAGATTGCTGCAACTCCACCTCCTCGGCCCGTGCCTCGGGCAATATGAGTATTGATATGGCTGGGTGGAGTGGCCTCATTTATGCTGACATATTCTTCTTGTCTCAACCAAGTTTCAGTGAGACAGCATATATCAATATTATAATCTGATATTAAATCATTTACCAATATTGCTTTAGATGCTAGAGATCTTATGTTTAAGAGACCACATTTAATCTTCCTGTTTTGTTGCACTGTAGTAGTTGTTACATTTACTTTTATTAGGTTATTATGTATGACACCTCTATTAGGTTGTACCTTAAATTGTCCTTGGGCAGACACACACACCGCTAATATTGGGTATTTTATTGGGTTCGGGATTCCTATGGATGACTGCCTAGGAGAGAGCGCAGAGAAGCGTGTAAGACTGTGACTCCGCCTCCTGGTCTCAACTCCAGTTTGTCATGGATTAAGTCCACAAAGCCCTGAAATGTTTGCCGAAATTAGATCTGCACCTTCCAAAGTAGGATGAATGCCGTCTCTCTTAATCAGACCAGGTTTTCCCCAGAAGGCTGTCCAATTATTTACGAAGCCCACATTGTTTGCTGGGCACCACCAAGACAACCAGCACTGAAATGATGACATGCGGCTATACATGTCATCATTGATCAGATTGGGGAGGGGACCAGAGAAGATTACGGTGTCCGACATTGTTTTAGCATAACTACACACCGACTCCACATTAAGTTTGGTGCATTCTGATTGGCGTAAACGGACATCATTACCACCGACGTGAATAACAATCCTACTGTATTTACGTTTATTTTTAGCCAGCAGTTTAAGATGCGCCTCAACGTCGCCCGCTCTGGCCCCCGGAATGCATGTGACTGTGGAGGCTTCGGGCTCTAAATTCACGTGTCTCATAATAGAGCTACCAATAACCAGAGTTGGCTTCTCAGCGGGTGTCTCGCTGAGTGGGGAATATCTGTTAGATACGTGAACGGGTTGGTGGGGACCTGCGGGTTTCGCGTTATGCCCCTTTTGAACAGTCACCCAGTCTCCCTGCTGCTCGGGAGTTGCCGGGGGACGGCTAATAGGAGCTATCTTTTGCCGGTCCGCACCGGCTAACATGGGCTTTACTGTAGCTGAGTTACTTTCTAAGATGCGGAGCCGGGCTTCTATGGCTATGATTCCCGCCTCCAACCTAACAACTATACTACATTTAACACATGTATCGGTACCAGTAACGGAGGTAGGGAAGTAAC
The DNA here is from genome assembly GCA_028583405.1 of Pogonophryne albipinna. Taxonomy (NCBI): domain Eukaryota; kingdom Metazoa; phylum Chordata; class Actinopteri; order Perciformes; family Artedidraconidae; genus Pogonophryne; species Pogonophryne albipinna. The sequence continues at coordinate 3,236,744 of CM053244.1, read as the reverse complement.
CAAACATGAGACAGGAAGAGCAGGAAATAGCACCCGAGGGTGGGGAAAGAGCCATGGCTAGCTATCAAGCTAAAGTAGCTACCGTTAGCAAACCCGAAAAGAGTGTAGGCAACTGTGGAGTTAGTCGCTAAGAGAAGGAGAGTTGTGAGTGCTTAAGCTGTAGTAACGTGTGATTACAACGTCAGGCAGTTGCCGTGATCAAGAGTTTTAAAACTATCGATTAAGTTAAGATAATAAGCTATCAGCAACAGAACAGGCACACGGGATACCCGGAGATGACAACGACAACCGGAAGTTACAACATGCTTACCGCAATAGTGGTCCGTGTAGAAACCGTCATCAGGATCAAAACAACCTCTATTGGGGCAAGAAAGCACATTTCAATCTCATTTTGTTTGTTCAATCTCACCTTCCAACCTTCCATAATAAGACTATAATGAACTGTGTATCCAAAATAACGAGTCAGACCTTTAACAAAAAATAATTCCCTCTTGAAACCTATTAAACCCACCATTGTGTTCCCATAGCCATCAGCAGAATGTACGCTTTATTTTATATCAGGCTCTTCATCTAGAGCTCTGGCTTCAAAATTGTACTTTTGAGTATTTAGTTTGCCCTCTGGGACAAACACAGCTGTATATGGAGCACTGCACTTTTCGGTTCAATGCATCAAAATCAATGTTATTGGTAGACAGTGAATAATTACAATTTCCCCCTAGCATATATTTTTGATGTGTTTGCTGGTCATTGTTTTTTCCATAAAACAACATTGGCATAAAATAATACTTGATATTTGGAAAGATGAAACACTAAAATGCCAGTGAACATTATTTTAAATAAATAATAGCCATTCAAACTTAACCTGCAAATGAGAACAAACTGTCAGGCTGTTCAGACATTAAGCATTACAGTAGCAGGGCATTTCGGCTATAACATCGAATGGACATAAATTAACATATTTAGTTTTAAGCATGTTGTTCACTAAGTCTTATCTCTTTTTTCTCAAATCCCCAGAAGAAAGCAGATGGCAGATTAACTATGACTATGTTAGCAGGAAAAACAATCAATATTAAGCAAACATCCAAGCATTATTAGATTTCTGATTAAATGTACACACAGCTTACAAGATGCATGAAGAGATAGAATACACATCAGAGAATTTAGATTGGGCCCGTGCGTGCACAAATGTACTAAGAAACTCATGCAGAAGAATGAATAACATGTGTCATGGCCTGGCTCTTAGCCATAACAAAAAGCGTGGGAAGGACCAGCACGTATATGAAAAAGGTATTTATTGCGCCAAAAGTAACCAAAGGGCAAAGCAAAACAAATAATAATAATCGTCGTGGCTGCTCTCCGAGGTCCGGTCCTCGGCGGGGAGAGAGAGTGTGGATCTCAGTCAAGGCTCTTTTAACCCTCCAGTCACAGCCGCCAGGTGTCCGCAATCCCCCCTGATCAGCCACAGGAGAGAACCTTAAAGACACACACACACACACACAGGCAGGGGTCGTCACACCCCCCCCCTTAAAATCGGTGTCCCCAGGACCACCGATATAACAAGCCAACCCCATCCCAGATAAAGAGTCATCAAACAAAAAAATGAGAAAACAACCCATCTAAATTACCCAGGGATTCAGAATTTCTCAAACGACCACAGAGCAAACTATCATCAGGTTCAGGCACCCTATCTCCCTCATGCATCAACCCAAGTGACGTCACAGCCACAGCTGGATGCACCCTGTCCTTCGTCCTCTCTGTGTCTGTATTAACCTCACGCCGGTGGTAAGGTTTCAGAAGATTTATATGACAGAGGCGTTTGGTCTTCCTCCATTCTGGTGTTGCCACAACATAATTTAGGTCAGACCTTCTTTCAATGACAGTGTACGGACCTGAATACTTAGCCTGAAATGGGGAACCAACAATAGGCATAAGGGATAGAACCTGGTCACCTGGATTAAACTCCCGTCGTACCGAACCACGGTCATACAACTTCTTCATTTTACGCTGAGAAACTGACAGCTTTTCCTGTGCCATACTCAAGGCTACCACCAACCGATGTCTGAATCCATTCACGTAATCAACTAAACTCTGTGGTGGCTCAGTGTCCACACACCCCTCTTTCAGCACTGCTAAGGGACCCCGTACAGCATGTCCGAAAACCAACTCATTAGGGCTAAACCCCGTACCTTCATGTACCGCCTCCCTTGCAGCCAACATTAACCATGGAAGACCCTCCTCCCAGTCTCCATCTAGTTCCGTACAGTATGCACGTAACAAGGATTTCAATGTCTGGTGAAACCTTTCCAAGGCACCTTGGCTTTGGGCGTGGTACGCTGTTGATTGGTTCTTTTTAATTTTCAAAAGCTTCAACACCTGACCAAACATGTGAGACGAAAAATTGGAGCCTTGATCACTCTGGATGACCTTAGGAATACCAAATATCGAAATAAACTGCGACAAAGCCTTAACCACCGCTTTAGTGGTAATCGACCTCAAAGGATAAGCAGCTGGATACCTAGTGGTTTGACACATCACTGTCAGCAGATATTTGCAACCAGACCTTGAACACGGTAATGGTCCCACACAATCCACAATGAGGTGTGTAAACGGCTCACTTACCACTTGTATCGGCTGTAGTGGTGCTGGTTTAACCTGCTGGTTTGGTTTCCCTGTTAACTGACACACGTGGCATGTTCTAATGTACTGCGACACATCTCTTTTCAGACGTGGCCAAAAGTAGTGTTTCAGGATGTTCAAGTATGTTTTCCGAACACCAAAGTGTCCCCACTCATCATGTGCGACTTTCAGGACAAGAGGACGAAACTTAGTTGGCACCACCAGCTGGAAAACATTTTTCACCCCACCACCATCAGCCACAGGAACCCATTTTCTAAACAACAAGCCATTATGCAACAAGTATCCACTTGAAGCATTTTCCAGCTCTGCAACCGGCACAACACGGTCGAAAATTTCCTTCAACGAAGAATCCTGACGTTGTTCGTCTAAAACTTCATTGTGTGCAAGTAATACCGAAAACTCAGACAAAGATGGAACCTCCACCGCCTCACCAGACTTTCCATCTGGTGACCAGTCATGATCTGTTTTGGCCATAGCACGAGTGATCACACAAGAGGACGTAACGTCTAACCCCACTGCAGAGCTCTCCTCAGACCCCGCCTCAACCAGACCGCCTGTGACTGAAACCGCTGGGGAAACATCAGTCCAGACTCTGCTACCTGCCAAACCGTTGCCCAGAATGAAATGTATCCCCTCGATTGGCAAAGCTGGACGTACACCAATAGCTACTTCACCCTTAACAAGATCACAGTCGATATACATCCTGTGAACAGGAATAGGGAGAACCTTTAATCCCATCCCCCGACTCAGAACCGTGTCACCAGTATCACTTTCCTCAGACAAAGGCAACACAGAATCCACAATAAAGGAGTCAAAAGCCCCTGTGTCCCGCAAGATTTTAACTGGAACTCTGACATCGCTACCTACCAATGACACAGAGCCGTCTCTTATAAAAGGGGCATACGATGCCAAAACATCTGATCCACATAAGTGGGCTGTAAGCACATCGGCAACACAGCAGTTTTTCACCGGAGCGGCCAATGCAATCGGTTTAACAAAAAACCCTCCTCCCTTGGATTTTGCTCTGAGCACAGGACACTCTCCCTTCCAATGGCCCTTTTCCCGACAGTAGTTGCAAGTATCGTTTCTTTTATCCACATCAGATTTTTCCAAACTCAATTTCCTTGGATCCATCCCAACATCCCTTCCATTTCCCTCACAAACAGTTAGGGCCCCAGAGCGCCCTCCGAACCTGCTCTTATGAAGCAACACCAACTCATCAGCTGCCACAGCAGCTTGAGCCGCAGAAGTGACCCTGTGTTCTGTTACATAAGTAGCAATCCTGTCAGGAAGAATATTCTTGAACTGTTCCAAAATCATGAGTTCACACAAATCGTCAAAAGAAGTGATCTCCAGAGCAGTTAACCAACGCTTAAAATGAACAGACAAATCCCTCGCCATCTCCACATATGTTTGATCTCGTTTTTGCTCAAAGGACCTAAAACGCTGTCTATAGGCCTCTGGCACAAGTTCATATGCTCTAAGCACCGCCGATTTTATTTTACTGCAGCTAGAGCTATCTTCCAGACATAACGAGGAATATGCAGACTGTGCTCTCCCTGTGAGAACACACTGAAGCATCAGAGCGCAGTCTGCATCAGGCAAATCTCTAGCCCTAGCTACACGTTCAAATAACAAAAAAAACGTGTCGGGATCACTTTCATTAAAGTGAGGCAGCAAGCGCAGGTTATTAATATCAAAGCGATGAGGAGACCTGGGCACCTGTTCACCCAGCCCCTCACCGGACAACGCGCTATCTCTGAGAATAGACAGACGATGTCCCTCCAACTCTATCTTGGCTTTCTCAGTCTCTTGTCGCATCCGCTCCACTGCGATCTTCTTTTCAAATCCCAATTCATACTTCACTTTGTCATGCTCCCACTTCATTTTGTCATGTTCCCGGTCACGTTCATGCTGCAACAACAACATTTCCTTCTGCTGCTCAAAAGAAAGTGCACTAGCCTGCACAAAAGGTTTTACCAAAACCCCCTCTTCCTTTGCAGCAAAAACTCCTGTGTCCCTTAATGTCGACACTATAGAGTCCCTTATGCTCTCTTTCGCCCTTTTATCACCGACAATACACACAGAGAAATGCTCAGCAATCAAGAGCAGCTGCTCTCTCGAAAAAGTGCCAAGCGACTCCTGAGAAGGAGCTTTAATAAATGCCTCTACCTCAGCCATACTCAGCTACAACGACCCCTCACCGGACCTTGACGCAGAAATAAGGAAAAACAAACAAAAACAAACCGGACAAACACCACAGCGTTTATTATGCGTCCAACGTGGACCAACACTAACTTTTTGATTGGAGTTTCCCCACTAACTATCACCCTCCCACTGACTAATCTCCTCCCTAGTCTTCATGCAGTTACTCGTGGTGGGTATTTATGCACTGGAAACCGCTGGCCCAGCAAAGCGACTAGCAAGCTAGCAACACTACTGAGACCACGGCCATGCTCCCAAGCCGAAGCTTCAACCACTTTCTCCGCAACACTACACACCCCGCTCAACAATCCCAAGGGAACCGCCGCTTAACCTGCCAGGGAAAACTCCGCACCGCTCCGCACTGCTCCACCTGCAACGCACCAACAAACAACCAGCTGACCACGCCCAAGAACAACTAGCAACCACTCTCCCGAAACATAATTTCAAACTAATCAAAGCCTCCCAAAGTAATCAAATCAGTCCCCAAACAACGATCTAATATGTCCTTCCCACAACGAGCCGAAACAAAGAAACTGGCCGCACTGCAAACGCGCCTCCAACAAACTGTATACACGCGCACCAACTCCTAACACAAATCTTACCTATCCGTCGCTGTATCATAGATAGAAGAAGTGGACGAGCCCCCATCTGTCATGGCCTGGCTCTTAGCCATAACAAAAAGCGTGGGAAGGACCAGCACGTATATGAAAAAGGTATTTATTGCGCCAAAAGTAACCAAAGGGCAAAGCAAAACAAATAATAATAATCGTCGTGGCTGCTCTCCGAGGTCCGGTCCTCGGCGGGGAGAGAGAGTGTGGATCTCAGTCAAGGCTCTTTTAACCCTCCAGTCACAGCCGCCAGGTGTCCGCAATCCCCCCTGATCAGCCACAGGAGAGAACCTTAAAGACACACACACACACACACACACACACACAGGCAGGGGTCGTCACACATGCGCAGACCTTAAAGCATACGAGAAGCTATTAGACTCACCGATAATGAATTAAAAGCAGCATCGACTGGACACAGATGGTCCGACAGAAACTCAGTGTGTGAGTGAGTGAGTGAGTGAGTGAGTGAGTGAGTGTGTGTGTGTGTGTGTGTGTGTGTGTGTGTGTGTGTGTGTGTGTGTGTGTGTGTGTGTGTGTGTGTGTGTGTGTGTGTGTGTGTGTGTGTGTGTGTGTGTGTGTGTGTGTGTGTGTGTGTGTGTGGAGTGAGGCCTTGTCAGGCACAGAAACACCAGCTCATATATTTGTGGACGTACCTCAGCTGGTAGTTCTGTCAGGATTCACTCAGAAATGTATGAATATTGGTTCAGATCAATACCCGCTGCAGCTTGCTAGTTGAATGCAGATGCACCCAATAGGAGCACCAAAAGTTAACTTTGGTAGTTCTTGATCAGACACAGTAACCCTGTAATGGTACTACAGCAGGCTCTACATTATTTGTTAGCAAATGAATATAGTAGAAAAAGTTGTGCAGCAACACTTGACTGTTTAGTCTACACTTTGGTGACAATTTTATATTAAATGATGCTGAAAAAGTTCTAAAATACATGTCATCAACCTACAGTATGTCACTCCTAGCTCCAACAAAAGCCCTAACCCCAGAGGAAATAATACAGACTGACTGTACCACAGGATCTTTTATGGCCCATGAAAATGTATTTATTTTGCAATGTTTTTTGTATATAATGAACTGACTGGCGGTACCAAAAGTCGTGGACCTTGGGCCTAAAGAGCATGCAGCATTTGAGTTTTTCTTAAGCTCCACCTCCAATCTCAGCTCAGTCAAATGTACATTTGATAGGAAATGAATGAATGGAGCTCAAATGAATGGATAGGAAACATAACTCTGGATTACACTCTTAACACATTTGACAGCTTTTATACCATAATGATTCAAATAGGGCCTATAAACGTATTCATACTGTGGAGTTGATTTACAGTGAAGTGTAGTCCTTAGAGCTTTGGTTGGACTATCCAACATCCAATAGAAAGCAGCGTAAAAGCCACTTCCAAAAACTATACAATAGGAAGCAGACCTTAACCTGTTGAACCCCATTCCTGTTTTCCAGGTCTCAGGCTCGAAAATGACATTCCCAGAACAAATGACCATATCTTCTAAAAGAGTTAAATTAATAATCTTTTTTCTCAAAGTAATGATAAACCTGTGAGTTGGATGTAGAAGAGTTAGAATCAATATAGATGTTTTTATTTTAAAGAAAACTCAGATTGAACATGGTAAAAAACTGTAAATTATAGTGTCCGTCCAAAAAATATGTTGTACTTATAGTGAAAACTAACCTTGGATGATGGGTTAGTAGACTAAAAGCTTTAGGAATCCAAAGTACAACATATAATAAGTACCCTGTATCAGGATTGATGCAAAACAAGTGATATTTGACCTTTTTAGAGAGGTTTAGCAAAACTCCACCTCTGAGGTGATTTGGTCGAAATGGGGGTTTTACACAGGACTCAGAGTAACCTGCAATTTTCAACGGAGGTATTATTTCAACAGCTTCCCAAACAGTTTCAACAAAGAGTCTAGGGAGGCGCCCAGGTGGCATCCTAACTAGGTGCCCGAACCACCTCAACTGGCTCCTTTCGACGCGAAGGAGGAGCGGTTCAACTCCGAGTCCCTCCCGGATGACTGAACTTCTCACCTTATCCCTCAGGGAGACACCAGCCACCCTGCGGAGAAAACCCATCTCGACCGCTTGTATCCGCGATCTCGTTCTTTCGGTCATCACCCATCCTATGACCATAGGTGAGGGTAGGAAGGGAAATGGCCCGGAAGACAGAGAGCTTTGCCGTCTGGCTCAGCTCCCTTTTCGTCACAACGGTGTGGTAAAGCGACTGCAGTACCGCTCCCGCTGCTCCGATTCTCCGGCCCATCTCACGCTCCATTGTTCCCTCACTCGAGAACAAGACCCCGAGATACTTGAACTCCTTCACTTGGGGTAAGGACTCATTCCCTACTTGGAGTGGACAGTCCATCGCTTTCCTGCTGAGAACCATGGCCTCAGATTTGGAGGTGCTGATCCTCATCCCAGCCGCTTCACACTCGGTTAAGAACCGATCCAGTGAGTGCTGAAGGTCGCAGACCAATGAAGCCATTAGAACCACATCATCTGCAAAAAGCAGTGGTGCAATCCTTAGTCCACCGAACTGCAGACCCCCTCCCCCACGACTACGCCTCAAAATCCGATCCATGTATATTACAAACAGGATTGGTGACAAAGCGCAGCCCTGGCGGAGGCCAACCCTCACCGGAAATGTGACATCCCAGTTCACCCGAACTCCACGTTTGGGCTTACCAGGTCTATCCAGAGGCTTCCCCCGCCACTCGACCCAACTCACCACTAGATGGTGATCAGTTGATTCCCCCGCCCCTCTCTTTACCCGAGTGTCCAAAACATACGGCCTCAGGTCCGATGATACGATAACGAAATCGATCATGGACCTTCTGCCGAGGATCCAGCATAACACAACAGGAAAGAATGAAACAGAGAGGAATCATCAACATGAGACTGGACCCAAAATTGGACGCAACAGGATCAAATCCAATTCGCAATAAATCTCTAATTCTGAAATTAAAGGGCGTAATGACGGAAATGGGACTGATAGATGTATGGCGGGAGTTGAACCCAAAAGCTAGAGATTACACACATTACTCATCCCCACATTTAGTCTATTCAAGGATCGACTACTTCTGATGTATAACAAAGACAGGCATAGAATTAGAAACTGTGATATTGGTATCATGGATCTCTCAGACCATAGCCCTGTGTATATGACTTTGAATCTGAACAATAGAAAGAGAAACACCCTATGGAGACTAAACTCAGGTATCCTGACTGAACAAGTGAAGGGAGACCTTAAAAAAGAAATCAAACTGTTCTTGATGGAAAATGACAATGAGTCATGAGTGAGGTGGATGCGGCTGTGTTATGGGACACAAGGCAGTAATGAGAGGGAACATGACAGCCAAATAAGCCTTTGTCAAGAAGGCAAAGCAGGAGAGGCTGAGGAATTTGGAAAGTGAATAGAAACAGTTAGAAGCAAACCATAAGGAATCAGGTGACCCTACCATAAAACGTGAACTTATGACAATAAAGAATAAAATAGACGAAATCCACACACAAGAGGTACGAAAAAAAGTGTTATTCCTCAAACAAAAATATTATGAAGTAGGGGGTAAATCAGCCAATCTTTTAGCTTATAAGTAGAGAATACCATAACCAAGATCCGAAATCCAAGAACTAAAATAATTCAGGATAAATTGGAGGACATACAAAGCTGTTTTGAGACATACTATAAAGAATGATACACACAATGAGGATCAGATTGGAGGGTTCCTCGGTCCCTCCAATCTGCCAATGGACGCTGATTGCTCTGCAGGTCTACTACTGCAAAACAACAGCAGTGTCCTGATAAAACATCTAGTGCTATTGATTTCAATTTGAAAATACAGTCTTCTATTGGAAGCACACCTAAACTGACTAATGCTCAGCGGTAACATGGTTCCCATTGATGTTTTGGAACCCACTTTAGGGTACATTTGAAACATTCCATCTAACATGTTTGATAAATGGAGGAACCATGCACGTATAGTTGACCCGTTCACTTCTGAAACAGTAAGCGCGCTGGGTAATTGGATGAACCGCTGTTTGACAGAAAGATTCTTTGAGATACATCACGATAATGGAGTCAGTACCCTGCAGCTGCACCTGCTGAGCTGCCCTGTTTAAATCCTGCATTCAAACCCTCAGTTATTAAGCAATGCGTCGGTTTCATCCAAAGCCCCAGGTTTACGTCTCTGCTCATTATTCTGTGCTTTTCCTTTGTAGATTGCAATTTGAAATGTTTGGCTTTTTGAGCCCACACAGAGACAAAATGTTGAATAGCAGAAAACAACTGTGAAGTATTTGAATGGACCAAAGAACGCAGGGTTACATCTCTATGATGGACGTTAACGGGTGGGGCTGGAAGTTTCCAATCAACTTCTGAACAGATGATCTACCTAATGAATTTTGAGGTTCAGTACTGTGGCCGAGTGGTCTAATACGCTGGATTTATCCCACCACTGCCATCCTTTCTAAATTACAAGAATATTGAAATGGTACCCAATGTTGTTCTCTGTTGTTTACGTCCAATGAAGTAATCGTGTGCAGCGAGTATCTGCTAACTGTGATGATTCAGATTCAGATGTTTCCATCCATCCATAATCACAATGCCATGTTCTCAGATTACTGTGCATTCAATTCAACAAACCATACATCTCAGTATCTCAGTAACCGGGAAAAAACGTGTGTTTCCCTCATCTTAAAGTCACCGTTTTTCTGGTGTGGACGTGTTAGTGGTTAGAAGCATACATTAGGTCTGTGGTTACCTAATGCTTATGATACTTTCACGTTTTGTTCTGCGACATAAAATACGTCAGTTAATAACGCACTCAGGAATGTCCGAATCCTCTGTGTAATAAAAACCGCTGTTTCTAACAGGTAACATACGTGATCATGTCGGAGTCTGTCTTAGCTCAGCAGTGTTGATCCGCTGCCATGTGACAATGGTGTTTGTTTATAACATAACGTAGGTTCCTTTTACTTTTATACGTTGATGCCTACACAAATCACAGTGGTGTCAATACGTATGTAAGTATCATAAACGTGTTGGCCATTGAGCTTGTTTTCTGCAATATACCCAATGCTTTTTGTCGGGGGACCCTTAGGCCTACAGAAAGTGCACCACTCTATTGACTTTCTCATTCCTAGAGCAAGCACCTGTCACTGCCAATGACCAAACTAAGGCTAAGCATAGAAACGTGTGAATCTTAAAAGTATTAATCAAACTAACGAACACAAATACAAATAATCACAAATCAGTGAACTCTTTTAAAAAACACAACGCAATGTGTATTAAAGAAAGTATGTGCGGATACATTTTCACATTGAATAATGTCTGCGGGTTTATAGCCGCTTGACCACATATTTGGAGCAGTTTATGTTGAACACTCATGCCCTCTCATCTCATTTAATCAGACAGACACCATGTCAGCATCTTTTTACAAGCCACTGTTTGCTTGTAATTGCAGCATAAACCTAACCTTTCAAAATGCAACAGCATCAACTTTCTACTCTCGCATGGCCTGTAGAAAACGTGTAGCTGGATGTAGCTTGCTTCATTTCCTCAGGCAATGTCTCCTGCAGTCTTTGCAGTGAAAGCCTGGTTATCCCTGTGTCTGTGCATACAGGAGGACACAGCCTGAGGATATGTGAGGAAGAAAGCTGCTTTGATAGAGGAACTGCTCTTGGCAATAGAACCTTTCAAATACATCCGCATGATGTTAATACATCAGAGATGCTTCCTGCTCTTAACAATAATAACATCTCTGCACACAGTTGAATTCAGCAGCAGTGGGTTAGTATGCAAAGCTGTTTCTCGACCCTAACCAAAAACACGTTTATATTGGATTTCGATTATCTTTAAAGCCTATTCAATAAAAAAGAAAGATCCAGTGTCAAAGATGGTGACAATCATCTTACAAGTCAATTCCTTTAGAGACAGACTCTCGAAATGAATGAAAAATCCGTCCAATGGCTTTGGACTCGATGATTCGTCAGATGACTCGTCAGATGACTCGATGATTCGTCAGATGATTCGTCAGATGACTCGTCAGATGACTCGTCAGATGACTCGATGACTCGTCAGATGATTCGTCAGATGACTCTTCAGATGACTCGATGACTCGTCAGATGATTCGTCAGATGACTCTTCAGATGACTCGATGACTCGTCAGATGACTCATCAGATGACTCGTCAGATGATTAGTCAGATGACTCGTCAGATGATTCGATGACTCGTCAGATGACTCGATGTCTCGTCAGATGACTTGTCAGATGACTCGTCAGATGACTCGATGTCTCGTCAGATGACTCGTCAGATGACTCGTCAGATGACTCGATGATTCGTCAGATGACTCGTCAGATGACTCGTCAGATATGACTCGTCAGATGACTCGATGTCTCGTCAGATTACTCGTCACATGACTCGTCAGATGACTCGATGATTCGTCAGATGACTCGATGACTCGTCAGATGATTCGATGATTCGTGGGAGAACCACCCAGCCTGGGTGAGGTGCAGGATGCCATTAAGAATATGAAAAACAACAAGGCTGCTGGGCCCGACTGCATCCCAGCAGAAGTCCTGAAGAAAGGCGGAGCCGATCTTCTTAAGGACATCCATGTCCTGCTTCTCAAAATCTGGGAAGAAGAGGAAATCCCTGCTCAGCTTAGGGATGCCTTAATTGTCTCCATATTTAAGAAGGGAGACAGGGCAGACTGCGGAAATTACCGTGGCATTTCTCTCTTGTCCACCATAGGGAAAGCCCTAGCTCGGGTGTTGGCCAACAGACTCACCCGCCTGTCAGAAAGCATCCTTGCTGAGTCTCAGAGTGGATTTCGCCCAAACAGAGGCACGACAGACATGATTTTCACTACTCGCCAACTGCAAGAAAAATGGCGGGAACAAAATCAACCATTATACATGGCCTTCATCGACCTCACCAAAGCCTTCGACTCAGTGAGCCGTCAGGCCCTCTGGCTGGTACTGGCAAAGATTGGCTGCCCAGAAAAATACGTCCGGGTACTGAGACTGCTGCATGACAATATGTCAGCCATGGTACTCAGTGGCAGTGGAGACAAAACTGAACCCTTCCGGGCCAACACAGGAGTCAAACAGGGATGTGTCATCGCTCCAATGCTATTCTTTGTTGCTGCTATCCTACATCTCACACGCAAGCATTTGCCCCAGGGAGTCAACATCATGTACAGAACCGACGGCCAACTCCTCAACATCAACCGTTTCAGGGCTAAGGGTTAAACCACCACCATATCGATCATGGAGCTGTAGTATGCGGACGACAACGCCCTTGTAGCTCTCTCGGAAGAGGACCTACAGGGTATCCTATCAGCCTTTGCGAAAGCATACAAACAGCGTGGTCTAGCCATCCACATAAAAAAGACCCAAATCCTCCACCAACCACCACCAACCAGCAGTACGCCTGTCATACCCCCAAACATCTCCATTGACAACATCAGACTGGAAAATGTGGACCACTTCCCATACCTTGGCAGCCTCCTATCATCAAAAGCTGTTATTGATGAGAAATACACCATCAACCTCAGCTGTGCCAGTGGGGCTTTCTCAAGGCTAAGGAAGAGAGTCTTTGAGAACCGTGACCTCCAAGCAAAGACCAAAATCTTGGTCTATAAAGCTGTGGTGCTCCCCACTCTTCTGTATGGATCAGAGGCCTGGACCACATACAGCAGGCACTTAAAGGCACTTGAGGCATACCATCAGAGATCCCTCCGAAAAATCCTCAGGATTAACTGGGAGGATCGGCGCACTAACACCAGCGTCCTGGAGGAGGCTGACATTCCCACCATCACTACCACCATTGCCCAAAACCAGCTCAGATGGACTGGCCATGTTATCCGCATGCCTGACTCTCGCCTCCCAAAACAAGTCCTTTATTCCCAGCTTGGTAAAGGGAAACGGGCCCCTGGAGGCCAAAAGAAGAGGTACAAAGATAACATAAAGACAAACCTAAAGAAGTGCCACGTAGACCTAAAAGCTTGGGAAGACATGGCAACAGACAGGGCGACCTGGAGAACCCTTGTCCGTGAGGGGGCTGCACTATATTATGATGACCTCTGCCATGCTGCACAAGACAAGCGCAGACTCAGGAAGGAGAGAGCAACCACCAAACAGGTCCAACCCAAACCCTCCACCACTACATTCCCTTGTCCACACTGCACAAGAGTAATCGGGTCCAGAATCGGCTTCTACGCCCACCTGAAGACCCACAAGGACCAAGAAGGAGGACAGTCATACTCGACTACGAGTGACAGCCGATGATGATGACCATGCCACACAACCTCTCAATCCCCTGATAGGTGGAGAGTTGCCCATATAGGCGGAGCTCCTTGTTTCTGACATCAGAGATATTTCAAATCTGGATCAGTCTGTATCAGATCCGTTGCAGCCCCGTTTTTAGAGATTTGGGTATGGAGGAAAAGAGAGAGGGTTGTGTTTTCTGACACTTGGTGAGTTCCCTGACACACCGGGGACACATATTCATGTATACAAGACGTACAAAGGTGCATTTTGCATGATAGGTCCTCTTTAAATACACTATTTTAATTTAAAACTGTTTTATTCAGAAAAACCGGAAGTTCACACAACGACTTCTTGCGAGTAAGTATGGTTAGCTTCAATTTTAGGTTAGCATTAGCATGTGGCTAAAGACTAAGTTTTCAAACAGTGAATTCAAGGTTAAATGACACATAGTGTTGCACACTAAAAACACTGTCTTTAACTCTCACTTATTGACCCGGCAATACTGTTATTAGGGAATGTTTAAATAACCACAGACATTGGAATATTATAAAATCAAAGATAACAACTACAGGATGTGCATTGGACACGCCCACGTCGATGCCGGCCAATAGGAGAAGACCACAGATGACAACAGGAAGAGCAGGCCAAGAATCGCCCTCTTCCACTCTACCCCACGCGCCAGGCAACAGCTAATGGGGAGAGTGTCACAATCTTATGAAGGACCCAAATGCAGCACTCAAGAAACCAAGGAGTATTGGTAATGTACTTTATTGGTAATAATACCAGAGCAGAGGGATACCAGCAGAACAGTATCAGCCGGATGATGTGCAGGCAAATGAACCAGAGGACAGAGGGCAGAAGGTGAGTCAGGGCCGGGCAGAGGGTCAGGGAGCAGGCGAGGCGGTCAACGTGGGTGCAGGCAGGGTCAGACAGCAGGCAAGGCAGGATCAGGGCTCAGGCAGAGCAGGCAGGGTCGGAACCGGGTAGGAAATCTGGTAACAAACGCGTGAAAGACTAGCATGAAGGCAAAGAACGATCTGGCAACGGGTGTGTGTCTGGTGAAACAGGTGAATGGAAAACTACTGGTGAATGATGGAGCAGACTGTGACAGAGTGTAGGCATCAACGTATATCATCGCATTATTTTGTTTAATTAAATGCTTCCTTGGACTCTTTTCAGTTTATCCTGGTCTCGGGGTTTAACAATTCCTAACAGACCATATGGAAAGACAATCTGTATTTTCTTTAAAGGGGACCTATCATGCAAAATGCACTTGTGTACGTCTTTTATACATGAATATGTGTCCCCGGTGTGTCAGGGAACTCACCAAGTGTCAGAAAACACAACCCTCTCTCTTTTCCTCCATACCCAAATCTCTAAAAACGGGGCTGCAACGGATCTGATTATTATTTGAATTGTTCTGACGTCAGAAAAGGGGTGCTCCGCCTATATGGGTAACTCTCCACCTATCAGGGGAATGAGAGACCGCTCGAAAGCTGTAGTACATATGCCAGGCCTGTAAGTTGCGCTGTAGTCTGCCACAAAATCAGAATCAGCCCTTGCAAAAACAGGGCTGGAAAAGAGCAAATAGAGCGAAATGAGGCATGGCTAAAATGCATGATCTGTTTGGTATTTTGAAAAATAAACTTCACAGACATGTTTTATAGAGGTATGGCCCTACAATATAAGTTTCAAATATAGCATGATAGGTCCACTTTAAGGAGGGATTTTAACATACATGCGTATATCATAAAGCAGTGACCACCAACTGGCGGCCCGCCAGACATTCTCATCCGGCCCGCACGACGGAGATGACTGTGGCGTTGGTGGAGTGGTTAGTGCGTTCGCCCCCCACTCATTTTTTTTTACAACGTCTCGTGAGTAAGGTGCAGTACCGGAGTCCAACAGAGAGGCAGCGTTAGCGTGAAGAGTCTGCTAGGCTTTATGCGCTCCGCAGTACCTGAGCGTGTTCCACTAGCACCCCCCCGGTCAACAACTTCAAAAGTCTGGGCTATATAAAAATCGCTGGGCCTCGAAAGTGTCGTTTGGATACATTTTGGCCCTTCGTTGGTGATCCCTGTCAGAAAGCAACCAATCATTCCATACAGTAATACTACTTTGATAGATTTACCATTTCAGACTTTTTACATTTACTTTCTTTTGTTATTGCATGCCACCACCACTCTTCTTCTTCTCTGATAATGTTGTTTGAAAATCTTATTATTTGCCAAAAGTAATGTCCCATTGGACCTAATTGACAAGTTGATCAGATCTGTAATACAACATTTCATTTCTCTAAAAAGAAAGTTGTGTTTGCGAACAGACACACGTGTGAAAGTTTGAAAAAGCACTTCAACAAAACAAAAGTCTGATTGTAAATGACCCTACCACCTCACTTGATTAATTACAACATTTTCCCAATGAGAGTGATGAAATTCTTGAAGCAAAGAACCGGAACACAAGTAGTACACTAGAGAGCTTCGAACTGATGTCCTACAATGAAGACTTTTTGGAAGTTACGGGCAGAGAATTGACTTTTCTGAGACACCACAGTGATCCCTCCTCTGCCCAAATCAACTCTGAATTTCTGTCTCCCAAACCGAGGCCTCGGTCAGATAAGGTTTATTTTCTGACTTGCAGCATAGCAGAATGTTTACAACCTTGATTTATTCATATTCAGAACACAGCTGATGAATAGAGCCTGAGAAAACAGCCGCATGCTTATCGTCGTACAGTAGGTTAAATCACGTTGTTACCAATGAGACTATGGTCACAATTGATGGGTTTTGTCTTATTCAACACAGCATGAAGTTCGTTTCGTAAATTACTCATTTAGAGTAAACTAGACCTCAAAGCCGGGTCTGAATGTATCAGAATGAGTCGGAGCTCAAACAGAGACACACTAGAGGAGCAAAGAAAACCTACTTCTAGCTAGAGTGGAACGTATAAAATGCTAGCTAGGTAAAGCACACACCTATTCTGTTGGTACATTGTCTATAGTGTCACATTAGTGTAGGCCAACCCAGAAGTTAGCAATTAGCATAGCTGCCTTGCAGAACATATTTTGGAATATTAAAATAAAAAAAGATATTTGGTAACCACAAGTTCATGATACTGACAAGTTTTGTTCAAAAGGATAATGTCCAGGTATTAACACCGCTTTACGTAACGTTAGGGTTAAACCACCAACATCACGATTGCATGGCTGCGCATCAACACGGCTAAGCTAAAGGCGGCCAATGTTCAAGGGAATTATGTTTGTCTCATTTAGTCACTTGTTAGCATACGCCATTTCTATGACACAGACATTTCAGACATGTACAAGTGGGGAGATATTTTCTGTTGTATAATCACCATCACCCAAACCTTTCGTCCTCCTCTCCTTTCCATCCATTAACCTCTGACCAGTTCCATGTCCCAACACCAGCTGGATCCTCTCATCTCTCTGAGCTGCTGCACTTATCTGTGTGTGTGAGTGTGTGTTTCTAACCCTAGCTGTTGGGCAGTGATGCGAGGGAAGCCAGTAACAACAAGGAGACACAGCAGAGGTTTTGTCCATTACTCTCTGTCACCACAAGTCTTCTCAGAGAGAGAGAAGGAGGGGGAAAGTAAACACAGGGAGAGCAGACAGACCTTTGTTCAGGTGTGTAAGGTGTACCATCGCCCCCTAGAGAGTGAACGCCAGATGCATGGAAATAAAGCCTGAAGGGAATAGCGGTTTAAATGTACAATACAAGATATTAAAGCACCACTTCATCCATCAGGGATATTAGTACAAACAGCCGACACATGTCTGCTGCTTTTCACTTTATGCTACGGTGCAAGGCTTGACATCTTTTTGATTGGTTGCATTACAAAAAAACAAAACAATGATTCATTCATTTATTTTAGGGTTATATCTTTTCAAATATTCTGTAGCTTGCATTGAATGCAAACGGAGTCTTCTTTTGCCAACAAGCAGATGTATAGGAAAGCAAGTTCATGCCTGAACCAAACCAACGGACATAACGAACACCAGCCAAACAGAGGCAGGGTTATGGACACGCACACTGCATCCTTTGTGTGGCCTGCTCTGTCTGTGGGTGACACACTGACAGCCACTCTGCCCACGCAGCAGAGACACATGGGAAACGCTGCAGCACATACAAACACAGCGATGGCTTCAGTGTCCCTGTTGCCTTACAAGCAAGTTTGTAACACCAAAACTGAAACTGAGCCTGTGCTCTGTGTCTTAGGTTTGATTCATGTACCTTTTTTCCTCTTAACCATAGATGATCTGATATTTGATGAGATTATTGCAAATTTCAAGCTGTTTCAATAACGAGGAAAATCTGTGGAGTCCGATTGTTGTCCTTATCTCTCATTAGATTATAATAGAAAATGAAATGCATACAAGATGACTAAGTTTGAGAAAAGTGTATTGTGTTGTGTCTTCGTTCAAGCAGACCTCGCATTACTGGAGCCCCAAAGCAGTTCAAACCGTATGTTGCCATGTGAGTAATTGCAATTATAGAGAAGAAAAGTCAAATTGCACTAATCTAGAAAAGGTTTTGGATGCGTTTGCTGTGTGAAATATTGAGTGCAATATCTATTGTGAAAAATACCTTGTAGATATATCAGTGGCCAAAATGTATTCCTTGTGAAGTCACCAATAAATGCCTACCGGCAGTCCATCCTGTCTCTGCTGTCCATGTACCATGTGGGTCGGTAAACAGTGTCATACATGGATCAATGCAGGGCTACATTATCGTCACACACAAGGCTCCACTGCTCAAACAGATCTGCACTGTGGACTCACGAAACCCATTAGAAGCAGAAGAATGAAAGAATTGTGGCGCTATCGTGATAACCTAGCTAGACATTGAGAGCTTTCCGGGTCCGGCACTCAAAGAGTGTGTTTGCTCATTTACATGGATGAAAAACGAATCAGCTGTACGTGATGGGGATGTTACTCAGAAGTGGACTGCGTGTGTTTGTTGTGTCAATCATCTGGCGCCACAGCACTTTGGGAGTACGAGATAAAGGCGGCACAAAGCAATAAGGAAGGGAAAGCTGGATTAATGTTGAATAGCTTTTACTCTGGCCATGACGACAGACAAGGTGAGAGGCAGAGAGAGAGGAATATAGGAACATGGAGTGATTGAGACAGGGAGAGAAACAATAAAATAGCTCTTCTTCCGTCTCCCCCTAGAGAGGAGCAAGGAGGAGAGAAAGTACCTCAAGTAGCCAACGGTAATGGAACTTCAATTGTTCTGTCATTAATTCATGCCCCTTGTTTGTGACTCACTACTTGTCATGTTGGCCTATTTTAGAGGCTTTGGTCTCAGTAGCCTGAAATAAAAGTTAGGAAATGACTTTTTAAAATCCAGCAAGCAGATGACAGTCGAGACGCAGCCGGGGCTTGTACTGGCGTTTATGGGACAAACAGACTGTGAGTGATGTGAGTTTCAGATTTCTCCTGCAACCCAATCAAATGTGACATTTAGCAAAAAAGTTGAGTTTATGTGCATTTAAGCTTACTTACATGTTTCCTTTTTTAGACCATCTGTTATGTACTAAGTGCTTTCATTCAAGGCGGCTCCATTGTCTTCACTGTTGTAGACATTTAAACCCTCTGCAATGGCAGTGGTTTTGAATATAACATCTTACATACCCATGCTTCAAAGGAGACTTTATTTAGGAAGACAGATGTCCCATCGCAATTCTTTTTCAGCGTACAGGCTTTAACTTTGACAAACCTCAACATTAAGCCTCATTGACAAAAGCATACATTGTGAAATAATGACTTTACCTAAAGGAAAGTTTACAGGAGTTTTGCATTGCTTCTTCTGAAACAACTTTAAAGGCAACAAAAGACAAAGGTGTGATGAGTAATGTTTTCTTTAGGTCTGTATATCTCCTGTATTATGAAAGATATGCTTCCATTTTATCGTTTGTTACTATCGTTTTAATAATAAAAAAATTATTGTATTTCTACCGATAAGAGAAAAATGGTTTGTTCCACTGCGTTCAAAGGGCTGCAACTGGACAGCTGTGTAAAATGCAGTTGAGGATGCTTTTATGCACTTTGGAAGCCACCCAAGGACATTCAACCTGTTCCACCCTGAGCCTGTGTTTCAGGTCTCAGGCTCCAAAAGGACATTCCCAGAACAAATGACCATATCTTCTAAAAGGGGTAAATTAATAATCTTTGTTCTCAAAGTAATGATAAACCTGTGAGTTGGATGTAGAAGAGTCAGAATCAATATAGATGTTTTTATTTTAAAGTAAATTCAGATTGAACATAGTCAAAAAACTGTAAATTATAGTGTCCGTCCAAAAAATATGTTGTACTTATAGTGAAAACTACCCTTGGATGATGGGTTAGTAGACTAAAAGCTTTAGGAATCCAAAGTACAACATATAATAAGTACCCTGTATCAAGATTGATGCAAAACAAGTGATATTTGACCTTTTTAGACATATTTAGCACACAAAAAACACTTCTGGGGCCATTTGGGTGGATTTTCCTTATCTCTGGCCCCCCAGAATGAAATCTCTTTATAACCGCTAGAGCCAATGGAATCGAGGGGAAGTTCTACACACACCAACACGTTACCAAATAAGGAGTGAGAGTGACGCGTGGCCAAAACCGGAAGCTGCATACACTCTGTTGGCTACCATTAGCAGCTAACTTTTTTGCTCCGATTTTTACATAAAAATGGAATTATGGATTATAAATAATTGTTTCAAAGCCACAGAAATATTATCAACCTATGGATCAACCGATTCAGCCGCGTTTTTTCTCGTTTTAATGCCATTGAACACGTCTTTTGATCAGATTGACAGCTACGGTGAGACGATCTCCCTAGAAGCTCCGTAAAGGTACGTGTTTGCGTCCCCTGTCGCGTGTTCGGATCACTCAGTGATGATACTATACCTATATAAGGGTATCTTTATCTTGAGTTCTGTGCCAAAGTCAGTTTGCATTTTTTCGCTCAGGGGTCATTTCGATGCTTCTTATGAGACTTGTGTTTAGTTTTGGTAAAAATGGTTCATATCTTCAGTTAGCTGAGATTCTTCCCGTTAATCTGGTGCTACACATTCATAGTTTCATAAATGTTAAGAAGCCCTGAGACACAGTCTCGAAAAGAAACGGTGGGGGGCCCCCCTGTGGGATTTAGTTTGTAGGAAGAATAGATGGCATGTTTACTATAGTATTTGCTATTTACGTGGCAGCTATTCAGTACACATATTGAGGATGGCACAGAAATAATTTCTTGTCGATTAAAGAATCCCTAATTGAAATCAGGACTGCTGAGTAATGGCCATTTAAGTGAATCTTCTGTCAGCAATGCCAGGAAGTATTGCATTTCAGGCTTGTTAAGTAGTAGTAGTTTAGTCATGAAAGAAAACAATAGGAGTATTGATAAAGAACCAAACAAACAATGAGTCACAATAAGAGCAGAATACCCATCCCCACAAGTTTGGCCATTGGTAACTGTTTGACGTTCCATGGCGGTTCACTCCCTTCAAGAAACCAAGCAAGGCAGAAAGAGAGAGACTGATCCAGTGTCACATAGAGATGTTATGTCCTCTCCAGCCTCCCAGGCCCGAGCAATAAAGGGTTTCTCAGCTGTTATTGCACCCTGATGTGTAACTTCAACAGAGCATGACTACTGCAGCAGATACTTGAGACCGGAATAAAACCCAATCGTGCTGGAGACTATTTACAGGTTCAATAAAGCTGTATTGTTGAGATGCATGGGGAGGATTCAACTGCCAATCATGCAGTATGTACTCATTCAAACAAATATATGCAATGATGTGTTTTCTAGTTGGTTGTGTTATTGGAATGTGCATAAGTATTTACAGCTTAGTTGAATACTCAATTTGAATTTGAGCCATTTGCCAAGGGGGCTACAGTATATGCAGTCATATCAATATGCAGAAAGAAGTCTGCTCAATTTAACGTCAGCTGTATACAACAAACATTCGTTTTCATCATCAAAAACACCATGAAATACTTTTTTAATATTTATTTAATATTTGTTGAGAGCACAATAATGTGAATTCATTATGGTTAAACGGACCTGTTGAGCCCTGAGCCTGTTTTTCAGGTCTCAGGCTCGAAAATGACATTCCCAGAACAAATGACCATATCTTCTAAAAGGGTTAAATTAATAATCTTTGTTCTCAAAGTAATGATAAACCTGTGAGTTGGATGTAGAAGAGTCAGAATCAATACAGATGTTTTTATTTTAAAGTAAATTCAGATTGAACACAGTAAAAAACTGTAAATTATAGTGTCCGTTAAAAACAAACACATTACTTATAGTGAAAACTAACCTTGGATGATGGGATGGTAGACTAAAAGCTTTAGGAATCCAAACTACAACATATAATAAGTACCCTGTATCAAGATTGATGCAAAACAAGTGATATTTGACCTTTTTAGAGAGATTTAGCAAAAAAAACACTTCTGGGGTCATTTGGGTGGATTTGACCTATCTCTGGCCCCCCTTGGTCGATTTTGGTGATTGACATCTCTTTCTAACCGTCAGAGCCAATTGAATCGAGGGGGAGTTCCTAAATCCCAAACATTTGGACTACCTATGTTGCAAATGTATTATCTTTTCAATTTACACACGGCATCTATTGCACGTCTGTCCGTCCTGGGAGAGGGATCCCTCCTCTGTTGCTCTCCCTGAGGTTTCTCCCATGTTCCCTTTAAACTGTGGGTTTTCTCCGGAAGTTTTTCCTTGTACGATGTGAGGGTCTAAGGACAGAGGGTCTAAGGATAGAGGGTCTAAGGATAGAGGGTGTCGTATTGTCATACTGATACTCTGTACAAACTGTGAAGACCACTGAGACAAATGTAACATTTGTGATATTGGGCTATAAATAAACATTGATTGAAATCCATCTAAACATTACCCATTGGTGAAAGAGAGTGATGCGCAGCCAGCAGGCCCAAAACCGGAAGCTGGGTTACAGCTCTCATACACTCTATATGAAAACTCTGTTTTTGACATAAATGTGATGATGGATTATCAGTAATCATTCCAAAGGGACACAGAGACATTGGATTAACCTTCAGCAGCGTTTTAATGCCATTGAACACAACTTTGATCAGAACACAGCAAAGCTAAGACGTATTAGCCGTTTTGGCTCCGTAAAGTGAAGTTGTGTGTTGTCTTTGCTGGCTTTCGCTGCCGTGAGTTTTGGTCGCTCAGTGATGATACTTATACCAATGGAATCTGTGGAATCTCAGCTTTCATATGATATCTAGTTTGTGCAGATCCGATGAAGTATACAATATTTCTACCGTGAGTTATGTGCTAAGTGCGTTAGCACTCTTTCGCTTCGTGCTAGTTCAGACGCTCGGCGTTAGACTTGTGTTTTGTTTCGGTAAAAAAAATTGATATCGTCAGGTAGCTGAGTTTCTTCCCGTTCAATGGGTATGACACATTCATAGTTTGTTAAATGTTAAGAAGCCCTCAGACGCTGTTTCTTGCAAGCTCCAAGGAAAGAAAGAAAAAGAGCTAAAGAGAAGGACTAAAGGACAGAGGGCTGGAGGACAGAGAAATCAGCAGAAGAAGACAGACAGGAAGTAAACACTGACAGGAACACGGTAAGGGCTCTGGCAGTGATTAAAGACTGCTTAATGGACAATAATCAAAACAGATTCAAAAAGTTGGTGGGCAAAACACCTCAATCAGTAAATTCAGCCATCATGTTAAGACATTCCCTCCATGGCCTCTGTACCAAACAACACATGGGGAAACCATCATTTCCAGGAAGCTGTCTCCAAACTCAGTCGTCCCGTGTGAGTGCATCAAGGCGGAGCGGAAAAGAAAGACTCAGGACCTTTGAACAGATTCTGACGGATTCACATTGGATGTAAAAACTAAATAAAGCAAATGAAAGAGGACACCACACAGCCTCTGTAAGTGCACCACACTTTACTTCAGCCTTTCTGGGAATACTTCAGCACACAAGGACGCCTTCTGTTAATTTAGGAACAGTAAATCGCTCACGCTGAGCATACTTGAACAAGCAAGGCTGAACAAGACTTACAGAGCAGCCTTACTTTGAAAAAACATGTTGTTAGTTGTTCTAGTGGGTTGAATTCAGGGCAAAGGTGTATTGTGAGAGTGGATAAGCGTAGGACGTTGCAAAGGGAGAGAGGTGGTCATAGACCCTTGTTTTTTTTAAACATTAGGTATGTCAAAATTAAATCAATCAATCAAGCAGACTATGAACACAAGGCTAACGTCAGTCCTCCCTCAGAGTAACATTTGAGAACATCTGTGGTGCAAACTAGAAAATGTTTCCTCATTTGCATTTTGATGAAATGGTAATCACATTTTAATTGCAGAGAGTAACAATATTTGCATGTGTACGAGTATATATGATCCTAATGAAAATATGATGTAATGTTGAAGATGTTAAACCTGTATGACAATATTAAATGTCTTTCTTATTTTGCGTGGTTTACAAGTAAATGTTTGCACGGAACTATTTGTGTATAGCTCGTTTCGTGACATGCAGTATGGCAGCAGTTCAAGTCAGGACCGATGCAGACTCGCTGTAGAAATGTTTAATAACCCACTAACCACTAGTGGCGGACCGGACGTGCAAACAGAGTGTAAGTGGGTAAAAGAGGAAGGGTGTCAGGCCGGTTTGGAATTGGGCCTCTAATTCAAATTATCTTTGGAATTTAAACTTAAGTGTAAGTAAAGCATATTTCAATATACACAATTTCATGAGGGACTTTCCACTTTTCTGGACAACAATAAAGTACACTTTTTTAGCCAGACTTAGAGAAGTGAATAGCAAGTGGGAGGGGCTTAAATAGTGAGGCCACACCCCCTAAAATACAATTCTGAGTGAACTGTGCCACACACTTTCATTTTAGCCCCTTTTGACTCGTGTCCTTGTTCCTTTGTTCATTCCACCTTTCTTGGGTTTTCTGTGCTGTAAACTTTGCCAATTCTTTATAATGAGGATAGAGTTTCCATGGCAACCAGAAGGCCCGAGGAACAATCGATCATCAAGGGTCTGCAGACATCCACTCCACTGATTATTTGAACAGTCAATCTCCGTCTTTCAAATCAAGTTGAGGCCAGTGTATTTATAGTGCCTTTAACAAGCAGCGAGCAACAGACACACAGTTCCAAGAAGAATGACGAAAATACAAAACAAATTCAAGTTAACCGAAGGGTCCGACAGACTTCAGTAAGTTACTTTCACGGTCCCTCGCCATGACTTGTCCTCCCTGATGCATTGGAAAGGTTAGTGTGTTGTCCCAGTGAAGTTATAAGACTGCCAGTTTAGGGAATCAATACGCAGAGCAGAAAGGATGTGACACTTGCTGAGAACAACTGGCTAGATGAACCATATGGAGTGGTGCAGTGATGTAATTGTATAGGCCAACCCGGAATATAGCAACGTAAAGCTCTCCCTCGTCGAAAGGCAACAGGACTCCCCAATGGATTTCAGTATATTGCAGAAAATGAACCTTGTGTCAAACACACGTTCATGAATGCTAAACGTTTTTTCAGCAGCTAAATCTCCACATATTTACACAACTTTCAGAGTTTTGATGCGTGAATGCAATCGGCAGGAATAAAAAGCTGTACCCTCGCATGGCTGCGCATCACCAAGCTATTGTCGAACTTGTGTTGGCTTGATGACGTTCAGTAGTTTAAATAGTCACTTGTTAGCAACCGCCGTTTTTACGACACATAGAACCTTCGGACATTCACGGCATATTTGATGTCGTCCAACAAAACTTGAAAATGACGTAGGCTTCTTACCACAGATCTTATTTCGGGCTTCTAATTACAAACATGTTGACTTTAAAACAAGGGAACCGAAAGGTGTTCAAAGTATTTCCGGGTTTGAGATCTCATTTACTGCACCACTGTATCAAGAACTAAAAGTCCAGTTTGATGTCTCTACTATCACCAAGTCTTTTAGCCCAGACAGTATCATGGAAGCGTCCGCCAACCTACTTCTTTGATATGGAATCAAATATCTCAACGGACTGCCAGACAATTACAAAAGTACAATCATGATCATCAGGATGAATCATACTGACTTTGTGGATTCTCTTGACTTCTAATTTGAGCGCCAACAACAAAACAACGTTTTCACCTGATTGTAAAATATCTAAATAGACATTCATGGTCTTCGGATAATGTATCGTGTTGGTAATGTCTTTTACTTCCATTGACTAGGTCCACCGATTGATATTTGTGATGATGTTTCTTTAAAATAGTTGGAAGAATTTACATTAAATACATAAGACTAAACACTTACACTTAGTTTGCAAATAACAAGAGTCAGGGAGTCTGTAGAAAGTCCTTAGAGGAAGTCTAACCAGGGAACAGAAGTGTTCAAATCTGTGTGGATATTCGTATGGTGCTAAAGGGGCTTGAGTTTATTATTTCATTTTGAGTGCTGCCCTAAACACAATAAATACTTGTGGATGATCTCACTTTCCGCAGAACGGGTTCTCCAGCTATGACTCACCAGGAAATCTCCCTTTATCTTTATGCCTGCTGCCGGTATAAGTATAGATGTGTTATACCTCCACAAAAGGTTTCTCCTCATCCATCGTGCCGGCACCAAGCCAACAGAAGAACATATGCTTTCACTAGACGAAAGGTACTGGGATGTACCAATCCAAGAAACAATGCTGCAAACAAGCACTGCTTTCCTGGAGTGTTCACGTCCATCAAAGCTGCAAAATAGGACACCGGAGCTCTTTATGGCATGTGGGTTTTCATAAAAAGGACTGCTGCTTTGACATCAAATGACACATTCTGGGTCAAAAGTATACTTTGGCAGAAAGTATGATTTGTTTTGCTATACCAATAATGAATCTTTGTTTTGTTTGCTGCAAACAATTTTGACAACTAGTTTTTTCTGCCAATTGCGAAAAGAAACTCCAGTAGGCCTGGCCTGGCTGCAGACTTAGTTTGTTCCTTCCTGGCTGCAGACTTAGGCCTGGCTGCAGACTTAGGCCTGGCTGCAGACTTAGGCCTGGCTGCAGACGTAGGCCTGGCTGCAGACTTAGGCCTGGCTGCAGACGTAGGCCTGGCTGCAGACTTAGGCCTGGCTGCAGACTTAGTTTGTTCCTTCCTGGCTGCAGACTTAGGCCTGGCTGCAGACTTAGGCCTGGCTGCAGATGTAGGCCTGGCTGCAGACGTAGGCCTGGCTGCAGACGTAGGCCTGGCTGCAGACTTAGGCCTTGCTGCAGACTTAGGCCTGGCTGCAGACTTAGACCTGGCTGCAGACTTAGTTTGTTCCTTCCTGACTGCAGACGTAGGCCTGGCTGCAGACTTAGGCCTGGCTGCAGACGTAGGCCTGGCTGCAGACTTAGGCCTGGCTGCAGACGTAGGCCTGGCTGCAGACTTAGGCCTGGCTGCAGACGTAGGCCTGGCTGCAGACGTAGGCCTGGCTGCAGACGTAGGCCTGGCTGCAGACGTAGGCCTGGCTGCAGACTTAGGCCTGGCTGCAGACTTAGGCCTGGCTGCAGACTTAGGCCTGGCTGCAGACTTAGTTTGTTCCTTCCTGGCTGCAGACGTAGGCCTGGCTGCAGACGTAGGCCTGGCTGCAGACGTAGGCCTGGCTGCAGACTTAGGCCTGGCTGCAGACGTAGGCCTGGCTGCAGACGTAGGCCTGGCTGCAGACTTAGTTTGTTCCTTCCTGGCTGCAGATGTAGGCCTGGCTGCAGACGTAGGCCTGGCTGCAGACGTAGGCCTGGCTGCAGACTTAGGCCTGGCTGCAGACTTAGGCCTGGCTGCAGACGTAGGCCTGGCTGCAGACTTAGGCCTGGGTGCAGACGTAGGCCTGGCTGCAGACTTAGGCCTGGCTGCAGACTTAGGCCTGGCTGAAGACGTAGGCCTGGCTGCAGACGTAGGCCTGGCTGCAGACTTAGGCCTGGCTGCAGACTTAGGCCTGGCTGCAGACTTAGTTTGTTCCTTCCTGGCTGCAGACGTAGGCCTGGCTGCAGACGTAGGCCTGGCTGCAGTCTTAGGCCTGGCTGCAGACGTAGGCCTGGCTGCAGACTTAGGCCTGGCTGCAGACGTAGGCCTGGCTGCAGACGTAGGCCTGGCTGCAGACTTACTTTGTTCCTTCCTGGCTGCAGACGTAGGCCTGGCTGCAGACTTAGGCCTGGCTGCAGACTTAGGCCTGGCTGCAGACTTAGGCCTGGCTGCAGACTTAGGCCTGGCTGCAGACGTAGGCCTGGCTGCAGACTTAGGCCTGGCTGCAGACTTAGTTTGTTCCTTCCTGGCTGCAGACTTAGGCCTGGCTGCAGACTTAGGCCTGGCTGCAGACTTAGTTTGTTCCTTCCTGGCTGCAGACGTAGGCCTGGCTGCAGACTTAGGCCTGGCTGCAGACGTAGGCCTGGCTGCAGACGTAGGCCTGGCTGCAGACTTAGGCCTGGCTGCAGACTTAGGCCTGGCTGCAGACTTAGGCCTGGCTGCAGACTTAGTTTGTTCCTTCCTGGCTGCAGACTTAGGCCTGGCTGCAGACTTAGGCCTGGCTGCAGACTTAGTTTGTTCCTTCCTGGCTGCAGACGTAGGCCTGGCTGCACACTTAGGCCTGGCTGCAGACGTAGGCCTGGCTGCAGACGTAGGCCTGGCTGCAGACTTAGGCCTGGCTGCAGACGTAGGCCTGGCTGCAGACTTAGTTTGTTCCTTCCTGGCTGCAGACGTAGGCCTGGCTGCAGACGTAGGCATGGCTGCAGACTTAGGCCTGGCTGAAGACGTAGGCCTGGCTGCAGACTTAGGCCTGGCTGCAGACGTAGGCCTGGCTACAGACGTAGGCCTGGCTGCAGACTTAGTTTGTTCCTTCCTGGCTGCAGACGTAGGCCTGGCTGCAGACTTAGGCCTGGCTGCAGACTTAGGCCTGGCTGCAGACGTAGGCCTGGCTGCAGACTTAGGCCTGGCTGCAGACTTAGGCCTGGCTGCAGACGTAGGTCTGGCTGCAGACGTAGGCCTGGCTGCAGACGTAGGCCTGGCTGCAGACTTAGTTTGTTCCTTCCTGGCTGCAGACTTAGGCCTGGCTGCAGACTTAGGCCTGGCTGCAGACTTAGTTTGTTCCTTCCTGGCTGCAGACGTAGGCCTGGCTGCAGACTTAGGCCTGGCTGCAGACGTAGGCCTGGCTGCAGACGTAGGCCTGGCTGCAGACTTAGGCCTGGCTGCAGACTTAGGCCTGGCTGCAGACGTAGGCCTGGCTGCAGACTTAGGCCTGGCTGCAGACTTAGTTTGTTCCTTCCTGGCTGCAGACGTAGGCCTGGCTGCAGACGTAGGCCTGGCTGCAGACGTAGGCCTTGCTGCAGACTTAGGCCTGGCTGCAGACGTAGGCCTGGCTGCAGTCTTAGGCCTGGCTGCAGACGTAGGCCTGGCTGCAGACTTAGTTTGTTCCTTCCTGGCTGCAGACGTAGGCCTGGCTGCAGACGTAGGCCTGGCTGCAGACTTAGGCCTGGCTGAAGACGTAGGCCTGGCTGCAGACTTAGGCCTGGCGGCAGACGTAGGCCTGGCTGCAGACTTAGGCCTGGCTGCAGACTTAGGCCTGGCTGCAGACGTAGGCCTGGCTGCAGACGTAGGCCTGGCTGCAGACGTAGTGTGTTCCTTCCTGGCTGGTTGATGGGCTTGTAGCTGTTACACACCATCTGTGCTCCAATGATCAAAAAGGCTTAAGCATCCATGTGGAGTCTTGATGTCCTGAAGCCAAGCTTTCTTTTGCTTTACTAACTGATACGTCAGTTGGTTTGGCTCATACTGAGGTGGTCATTGATTTGTTTCCCCTAGCAAAGTAAAGCATCAACACAACAAAACAATCATTTGATTGTTTTAGTGAGACTGAAGCAATTAAAAGGGCGCTCTTGTGTTTTTTGGATGTCTCTTTCCTGTAGTATGTTACATGGCTGTTGTGCATATACAAAGTCAGCAGCAATCTAACATCCCAAAGTTCCCTCCAGAGGCAGTTTCTCTCCCTAACACTAACCCCTCTGATGAAAGTACGGGACATCTCTAAGCGGCTGACCAATCACAACAGAGCTGGCCAGCTAACCAATCAGAGCAGACTGGGCTCTGGTTTCAGACAGAGGGTGAAAAGAGGTGCTGCAGCACAGGCAGTATGAGAAAATAAAGAGCTTTAGAACATTAAAGCATGGAGACATGTAGAGACACTACATACCAGAGGTGTGACCGAGTCATTGTTTTGTAAGTCCAAGTCCTAAACTTTGACAAAACGAGTCTTAAACAAGTCCTTATGTGCTTTTCACCAAATGTAATGACATCGATCAACAGAATAATAATAATAATAATAATCAAACTGCTCTTTATTAGTCACATTAATGATCCATTTTCTCTCTGCTGGTAAAGTAACGTGTGTTTTCTATTTGAAGAGGGATCAGTAAGGTTAGGCTACCGTGACGGTTTTATTCAGAAGGAGTTTAATGTATAAGATCCCTGATGTTGAGGTAACCAGAATGTGTATTTCCACTGTGTACAACATGTTGTAAGGGACCCACAATCTATCTCTATGCAAGGGATAATGTGCAGCCAGGCGTCTCTATGGGGAAGAGAACACCTGCATCTAGATCCCTCTGCAGGTGGTACTTTAACTATATTTTGATGCTAATACTTTTGTACTTTTACTTGTAACATTTTGAATGCAGGACTTTTTATTGTAACCGAGTATTCCTACACTCTGGTACTTTACTCAAGTACAAGATCTGAACTTCTCCCACCTCTGACAATAAATCCTGAGTGGTTACCAAACAGAAACCCTGCTCTGAAGGTTATTTTCATTTTACAAATCCTGCACTCAGCTTTGATTTCTCCAATATCATTGAAAAGCAGCCAGACGCTGCTTCTTTTTTCGGTTCTCGCTCATTTCCTGACTTTTTCCGACGCGCTTGCATTTAAATCTGTCTCCCCGTCGCTCTGTGCAGCTGGCCTGTACCACTACACCTGCTGTGCCCCCCACCCTTCTTTCACATGATGGTATGATCCTAGTGTGTCCTCGCATATGATTGGCCGCATGGTGGCCCAGCTAAATAAAGTCCCGCCCCCTAAATAAAGTCTTCTAGCGGCATCTCGCGATCGGCGTGTTGGAGACCTCTGAATTAAAGTATCAAGTCACCTCAAGTCAGAAGGCTCAAGTCCAAGTCAAGTGACTCGAGTCCAAGTCGAGTGACTCGAGTCCAAGTCATGTGACTCGAGTCCAAGTCATGTGACTCGAGTCCACACCTCTGCTACATACTGATATGAACCTGAACATCAGCATAACAGGGCCCCTTTAAAGCATGCGTGTATTTTTGGCATGTGTGTAAAACAATAAGGATTGAATTAATGTTCCCCCGGCGATTAAAAAAAGTATTCTCCAACCAGCTTGAGAATGTCCTGAAGGTCTTTCTAGTATTTCCTCTAAACACCTGTTTCATAGTTCTTTCCACTCATTTCATCGTGGTCTCTCTCAGCTTCAGATGCTGTTCCAGTCTCCTGTCCCTCTCCGTTTGGCTCCTGCTCTCGGAGCTTGAAAGCGCTGAGGAGAAAGCAGGGGAGTACTGTAGGATTAGTGATGTTCTGCTTGGCGGTTATTATTAGGAGGGAAATAATGGCTTCAAATGTAAATCCATCCCAAACAATCTCTTTCTCTCTCTCACAATAAATACAAGCAGGAAATAAACGCAATGACTTGAGATCATATGCTGGTGTGCTGTTATGGTTATATCTTTGCGAAGTAGCTCAGTACTCTCTTATCTTGTATTGCTCATCCATTATCTAATGAATTCTCCTACTCCTCTAAAGTACTGTTTAACATGTGTCCATCATGTGTTACCTCCTACTGTGATGATAGCACACCTTTTCTACCTGGATCTGGAACCTTTTCAGGCTGAATTGTGGCGTACAGCAGGCAACAATTTCACATGTAATTACAATAAAGTGTTTTATAAGTGAGTTGTGTAGAAAACGTGTTTCTTGCTACAGGAGAACACATTGCCATGTAATGTGGATGCAATAGCAATGTATTCTTGCCATTTTCGCCCACCATGTTCTGAAATGTTTTTCTGCAGCGGGATAGAATGAATCGAGAAGTAAAACCCGGTGAGAATGCCTTCAGTTCTCCCTCTTCAAAGATCTGTGGAGAGTCTATTACACAGATTTGTCTTCCATTGCGGCGTTGGGCGCTGACATCCAGGTTCCCGGGGTTTGTGCGTCCACCCACTCCAGCCGCTCGGGTTCAAATGGGATTTTGGCTCCACTCCACGCAGAAAGTCCCATCATTGACTTCTGTGAACAGCAGCACTGCTTTTGGGTCCGTGATGATTCATTGGAAGACATTGCATGTGCCTGTTTTGTGTTAGCTCTACTGAGCAAACATCTCACACAGCAGGTTGAATGTGAGCCAAATGAGAAACTGAGGCTCTGTCCCTGTTCAGTGTTTTAGAGATGTTCCACCTTCACCTGCAGAAACAGCTTCTCAGCTCTGTGTGAGCTGGGAAACATCCGCAGCTTTGTCAGGTCTGCCAACTTGGGGTTCCTGGATGGAATGAGATTTTGATATCATGGGTTAGATTACATATATGTGCACGAAATGACTGCTATCGTGTCAGCAGCAGGACCTTAGCATATATACAGGATTTATATACAATATATACAAATACACAATATTGGACACAGACTATAAAGGACACACAGTTTCATTCACTAATGAAAGTCAAACACATGTTTGTTTCCACAGTTTTATTGTGTGCCTGTCGCGATAAGCAATTAATTGACTTATCGTACGATAAATAAAAATGACCTCGATACATTTCCATTTACATCAGGATGTGACTAGCAGTTTGAAAGGGTGTACTTGAATTATTATTATATATTATCATTATGTCAGTGGTCTAAAATGGTCATACAACGGTGCCGACAATATTATCGTTTATCACAATCATTTCCGGGGAAATGTATCCATCAAGATTAATTATCGTGAGAGGCCTATACGTGACACACACACACACACACACACACAAATCTACAGACTTACTCCAACCTGCCAAACATATTAATGAACACACTCTCACTCTCATATACTCTTTGATGTTATTTTGGCCTAGTAGAACAATAAGCAGCAGACTTTTACTTTTTATCATTTCTACTGGATCTTAGATCTGCGGGTCGGATTGACCAACCGTCTCCCACTGCTCTGCTGTCTGTTAACGTTGTTAAGAGTGGGGGGGGCGGGGAGGGAGCGGGTCGACAGCTTGAGCAGCTGTCAACTCAACATGATAAATAACCAACCAAAAACGATCGCTGGTTCGTCTTGTTTTTGGCGTGAGAATAGTTTGGGCAGCGTGAGAGCGTGAGACTGAGAGCGACCCTGTCTTCGTTCAGTTAAAGAAACTAAAGAAATGAGTGTCCCAGCTGTATTGTTTTCACATCAGGCAGGTTTGTGCTTTCTGCTGGCACACACAAGTGTCTGTGACGTAACTGAGACCAATCATGGGTTAGTCATGCTTGTAGTATCACTTTGATGTTGTGTCAGACACTGTTACGCTTCTGACAGCCCGTGTCCCGAGAAATCGCTATCCTATTGGACCAATGTTCCCGAGTGAAGATCAACATGACTACATGACAGCATCCCATTGGGTACTTCTCTCTACATCGTGGCGGATCCCCTTTACTGTCATTTGACTGGCGGTAAAAACAGATTCTGACGTTTTCGCCAGTCAAAACTAAAAATGGTAACACTTTATATTAAGGCACACAAATTAACCATCAACTAGTTGTTCATTACCGTGCACATTAGCAGTTTATTGGCTCTTTATTATTATAAAACACTTATTAATGCCTTATTCTACATGACCGTATTCTACAAGTAATAAGCCATTAGTTGAGAGCTTTTTCTCAATAACCCTCTAATTAGTGCTGATTGGTTGCAAGTAAGGAAGTTGTTGTTCATGAGTTTGGGTCGCTGCTCAATATGAGCCTAATAAGGCAGCAGTAGCACAAGAATAGCAATTCTCCCATAATAATGTCAATGTAAGATGGTGTTACACAATTCCCTCTCCACCTCCCTGCTGCTCAGATTGCATTTACAAAAGCCCACACACATGTAGGATATACTAAATAATGAATGCGGTTTGACTCGTCATAGAGGTACAGAGGACGTCTCCTCTGACCTGAGTCTCTGCTGTTTCAGCACTATCATTGTGAGCGTGTGTATCTTCAGTAACTGACTTTAGAATGAGGTCTCTGCAGAGAGGTGCTGCATTTCGGCACAGAGACATGCAAGATGTTATGGTTTTAATAACCTGTCTTGGTTTGTCTTCTGTGTTTATTTCTAAAAACAGAAACACCGGTAGATGGGAGGAGACGTGGGTGTTACAGCTATTTGAGTCACCTTTCTGACAAAGTGTTAACAGAAAACTAAATACAACAGGTTTGATTCCTCTCAAGTTGTACTGGTTGATGAAAGATTTTTGGAGGCTGTTTCGGAAGTTAGCATCTGCCCAAGGGATTACACCTTTGGATTTTGGAGTATATTGCAGACGTTTATACTTATCACGTGTTGTTTAGCGGGATCATCTCCACATCATGACAACACTGTCATTTTTGAAGGGGTTAAGGCAATCGGCAGAAATCAAACATGAAAAGAAAAACATGGTTTCGAAGAAGGCACTCCTAAGTGCATTACTGCATCACTCTATAATCTGTACTTTATATATAAACCATCGATTGACTTCAGACATGGGGGAACAGCTGGCTTAACTCTTACACCAGAACAAGTGATTTGAACTCTGCAAATCACTTGACCTGAAGGAAAGAAATGTGAAACCAGAAATGTGTATGTTCTCTGTCTACGTAGATGGGGAGATGTAGCCACAGACTTTTCAACAAGCCTACATTTTCTTTAGGTGATAGCAAAAGGCTAAGTAGAATCAGCTACCTTTAGAAACACCAAAGAATGATGTCTCCAAGCCAGTCAAATGACGCTGGACAGCACAGCGTTCAGAACCAGACTCCGGTGTCAAAGTTCCCAGTTGATGGGATTCTGAAAGTATCAGCCTTTTGCTACACATCCAACCAGAAGGGACAACCGTGCAGCTCCACGCAGTTACAATACATGTAAACAGCTGGTTCTATTAGTTTTGATTCTTAGACACATGTTTTGTTACAGCCTTACATTCCTGCACACTCACAAAAAGAGGAAATGTACCTAGACTAGTGCTGCGTACCTGGACTCACATTCAGATTCAGGTCCGGACTCAAGTCCAGAGGTTCAGGTTCAGGTCCGGACTCAAGTCCAGAGGTTCAGGTTCAGGTCCGGACTCAAGTCCAGAGGTTCGGGTTCAGGTCCGGACTTATAAGTCCGGACCTGAACCCATGGCTTGTGTCAAGTTGTGTGAGTAACTAAAGTGAACTTATTGTGAGCTAATTATCAATTGAAAATTAACTCATAATCAACTCAAATCAAACTCGTCAGGTTTATTGTGCTCCCTTCCAACTTGTGTCTACATTTCTCTACAAAGTACAAATGTAAAACAAAAAACTTTTTGCCACTTAGTCTACAAATGACTTATGACAGCAACTACAGTGAACTACTACAAAGTTCAAACATGTATTTCATTTACCAAACTAAAGTAACCAAACAGTCCCTGAGCTGACTGAGCCTAAATCCCTAAAGCTTTGCTGAAAGGTAGAGTGTAGAGTAGACTATACGCATTACACTGTTACACACCTACTATACAGTATAGGCTACACTGTAGTGACTGTACAGTCAGAGTGTACTGTACTGTCTGTACACCATGTCTTTTCTACAACTCTACATGTGTACATTATACAGTGCATACTACATACATAGTGATGTACACACATACTGTTAGAAATTAAAATCAATGTTGATATGGCGTAATTTGAATTAAATACACTATTTAATTTAAATCAGTTTTATTCTGAAAAACCTGAAGTTCACTAACTATCAATTTAATACTTTTATTCTGAAAATGCTTCACTTCCGGTTAGCATTAGCATGTGGCGAAATGCTGCATTTTCAAACCGTTAATCGAAGGTGAAATTACATGTGATGTTGTACACTGAGCACACTGGGTTTAGCACTCATTTATTATCGCTGAATAACGTTTATTAGGAAATGTTTAAATAACCACAGACACCAGAATGATGTAATTTAGCAACAGAAACCGGCAGGAATTGCATTGGACCCGCCCCCCGACGACGCCGGCCAATAGGAGAAGACCTCAGATGACAACAGGAAGAGCAAGCCAAGAATTGACCTCTTCTACCTGCTGACCTGGACTGACCAACACATGAGGAGAGCGCCTCCACTCGCACATTTCATTTTGTACACCACCGCATCTTTTGTGTAATTAAATGCTGTTAACTTTTATAAGCTTCCCTTGACTCTTTCAGTCTCTCCTGCCTTCAGGGTCGTTTTTAGATGGTTTAGAACAAAAAGGAGAATATACGTAAGTGCTAGTTTTTTTGCGAGTCCAAGTACCGGTTCCCGACGTTCCGGTTTTAACCGGACTTGAACCGAACGCAGCACTAACCTAGACTATCATCCGTCACAGAGAGCATCCATTCGGTCTTTATCAGCGTGTCAGCCTGGTCATGATCTGACTGTTAGAGTTCAGTGTTTTCATATCACTGCGCATTGCGTTACTCTTTGCTCAGTCAACCTCCTGACACCCACACGATTCAAGGTGCTTTATATGTGAGGGAACAACGTTTATTGCTCAAACTCAAGCTTTTGTTTAAATTGATCAAGAACATGAGGATTTCCCATTTTCTTTTCTTACCCTACCTGTAGTAGCTTGTGCGTTCTGTCCGCAGTGCTTTGTGTTAACTCATTTATTGACCAAATGCGCCAATGGCAAAAGGAAAAATAAAGTCAGTTACAGAGGACATGGTGTAGAGGTTGAGGAGAAGGAATCAATCAGGAACACGGGAGAACGGGGAAGATAGGGGGTTTCTCAAGGGGTTCAGATTGGTCATCTTTCCACAGATCTGTCTCATCAGAAGAAGAGGGGGACATTGTACGAGACGGATGGAAAAGAATGGAAGGAAAGCCTGGGTACCTGCTGAGCGCTCAGAAGGAGAAAGAGAACACTTAGACACTTCTGTGTTCTCTTTCAAAGAGGGACACAGAGAAAGGAAAGATGAGAGAAAGGTGAAAAGGCACTCGCAGCTTCCTTAAGCTAAGGGGAGAGTTGTGTTTTCCTGTCTCAGCTTTGAGGGGTAAAAGGAGGATCCTGAATGAACAGGTCTCAGTGTAACGCCAAAAGTCACCTGTTGATGACACACAGGTTGATTTATTTTTCACGGGTCTGGTCCCCCTTTGAAATCTGTTTTTAAAGAGAGAAAACAGGACAGCCTAGTTACAAAAAAAGGGTTGTTTTTATCTGTTTGCTTTACTTATTTTAATGTTTTCCTCTTGAAGTAAAGATACAATGTAAAACACTTAATAATTAGTTAACAATTCGTTTTTACGTTTTTTAGACCCTGCCGGTTTTATCATGTCTCAAGACTTAATGGCAGAGGTCACATGACTTGACTCGAGTCGCATATCTTTGGACTTGAGACGTGCTTGACTAACATTGATAAAATCCACATGAAAATAGAGAGAGAGAGAGAGATCTCTGTAAACTGTTGAATAATGTAGTTCATCTGCTTTTAGTAGTCTAAATGTTTTAAGATGTTGTTTTGTTTGAAGTGCATCAGTCCTTGATTTATTGTAAATGAATCTTTCTGATCTGTTATGATGATAAACTGAAGCCATTTCAAAATGAACCCAATTAAGTGAGTTTTAAATCTACTTAGTTTATAAGGAAATGATGAAGAGGAACAGATGAAATGGTCTAAATGAGATCTCTGAGCTGACGCTGTTGGCGGTTCTCATGTTAACAGACATTTAAATTCAATATGTGTAATGGAAAATGCCATATACGATATTCTTACCTGGAATTCTGCCTTTTTGAACAGACTTTTTGAGTCCTAGCTATATTGTCTGCAGTTCTAGGGTTAATATGAATCTAATATGATTGTCATCGGTCTAAATTAGATTTCAAATGATGAACTGTGTATGTAATGAAGGTCATAGTGTGGGTTAAATCCATTTTCATAACCACTGTCTTTTAAATGTGGAAACTGGGCTTTTTCATCAGAGTTTC
Source organism: Pogonophryne albipinna (assembly GCA_028583405.1). Lineage (NCBI taxonomy): Eukaryota > Metazoa > Chordata > Actinopteri > Perciformes > Artedidraconidae > Pogonophryne > Pogonophryne albipinna. The sequence goes on along the minus strand of CM053244.1, from coordinate 3,198,807 downwards.
GTATGACTTGACTTGCTTGACCTGAGCAATGACTTGACTTGACTTGCTTGACCTGAGCAATGACTTGACTTGACTTGCTTGACCTGAGCAATGACTTGACTTTCTTGCTTGACCTGAGCAATGACTTGACTTGACTTGCTTGACCTGAGCAATGACTTGACTTGACTTGCTTGACCTGAGCAATGACTTGACTTGACTTGCTTGACCTGAGCAATGACTTGACTTGACTTGACTCTCATCACAGTGACTTGGGACTTGCTTGATACTTGTAGGTCAAGACTTGAGACTTGCTCATGACTTGCACATGTAGGACTTACTCCCACCTCTGGTTAAAGTGTAAACTGACTGTATCCATGGCAACATTAGACTTCCTATGTACAACTCATGGGGCATTGTGGGAACAGCACTTCCTTACACTTTGTGAGATTATATTTATTGTCATTGTTCCTCTGTTTAGCACATTGTAAACTGTCACCCAACATACATCGTATCCTCTGTTCAGCACAATCTGTCTTTTTCAGTTACTCTTCATATTTACAATTACAGCACAGAGGCTTTATATATATATATATATTAGGGCTGTCAAACGATTAAAAATTTTAATCAGATTAATCACAGCTTAAAAATTAATTAATCATGATTAATCACCATTCGAACTATGTCCAAAATATGCCATTTATTTATGTATATTGTTGTGGGAATGGAAAGATAAATGAAAGAAGGCGGATATATCCATTTAACATACAGTATCTATGTTTATTATAACATTTTTCTGCGTGTCAAAATGAAAGACAGCCCACACACCTATCAATCATCAAACCGTGGGGTCTTAATTCATTACGTGTTGATTTCTATCAACGGGGGAGTACTTCAGGAAAGTCGACAGAGGGGGGGGCGGCGGCGGCGGCGGCTAGTGGAGTACTTGTGACCACAGAGTGCGAACGTTGTGATCAGCTGTTTTAGCGCAGTTCTCCAGTGAAGGGGGGAGAAGTCTCCCTCCGCAGCCGGTTGGCGTAGTTTTGGCACAATTCCGTTGTACAGACCGACGTTAACAGCAGCCCTGTCTGTGCACACGGAGACCGACTCTGTCGTCCGGTGATCTAACCGCCTTCTGGAAAGGTTCACAAGTACGTCGGTACGCAAATGCGCTTTGTGACACAAGTTTCAGATTACGCACATAACCTGCGTACCAGTTATGTGCACCCCTGTACTACAGCAAAAGTATTCTCCGTCGGGACTTCCTGCAACAACACCGACATTATCAAAGATGTTCTATTGAGATGACGATCACTACGTGACAAAAGTTTTCAAAACCGTTTCTGGTCTTCGGTATTTCCAGACAAGTGGCTACTGAAATCAATCTTACTAACTGCTGTCTGTGCAATTTACTCCGCGCGAGTTGGCGGACTTTATTTTGCTTACTTTAACATCATTTTTCATGGTGGGGCTAAGCCATTTCTTGGTATGGGTGTAGCCTACCCCAGCCATACCCTGGCGCTGCCACTGGTGGCACGTATGGGGCGGGCCATTCTGCACATGCGTTAAATGCGTTAAATATTTTAACGCAATTAATTCAAAAAATTAATTACCGCCGTTAACGCGATAATTTTGACAGCACTAATATATATATATATACACACACATGGGATGTTGTGGCAACAGAAAAAATACTATTATTGGAAAAGTATCAGACTATAAGAAATATGTTGTTCCTGTATGAGTATTAAAGCTCACCTCCTGTGTGGCTCTGAGTGTTGCTCCTTCCTGGCGGACAGCAGCACTCTGAAACACATAGAGATGTCTGAAACACAGCAGCACTCTGAAACACATAGAGATGTCTGAAACACGTAGAGATGTCTGAAACCCTTCCTGCAGCAGCACTCTGAAACACATAGAGATGTCTGAAACACAGCAGCACTCTGAAACATAGAGATGTCTGAAACACAGCAGCACTCTGAAACACATAGAGATGTCTGAAACACAGCAGCACTCTGAAACACATAGAGATGTCTGAAACACAGCAGCACTCTGAAACACATAGAGATGTCTGAAACACAGCAGCACTCTGAAACACATAGAGATGTCTGAAACACAGCAGCACTCTGAAACACATAGAGATGTCTGAAACCCATCCTGCAGCAGCACTCTGAAACACATAGAGATGTCTGTAACCCTTCCTGCAGCAGCACTCTGAAACACATAGAGATGTCTGAAACACAGCAGCACTCTGAAACACATAGAGATGTCTGAAACACAGCAGCACTCTGAAACACATAGAGATGTCTGAAACACAGCAGCACTCTGAAACACATAGAGATGTCTGAAACCCTTCCTGCAGCAGCATCCATTGTTCCACAGTCCATCTGTGTGATACTATGAAACTCAGTGTCACAGGTACTGACAGGCCTTCACATCCATTTGTTTTTATAGGAGTCAAATGTAAATACCCATTTCATCTCGACACCATTTTAACATTCGTGTTAGGGGTGTAACGGTATCCGTATTCGTCCCGTACCGTCACGGTTCGGACGTCACATGCAGTCACACGGCGAATACACCTTTTTTTTTTAATACGAGTGGGAAAAAAGTCTGTCACTCAGGGCAGTATTACACTATATATAATCCAGGGGGCGGTATTGCGCCTAAAAGCCACCCGCCCGTAAATAACAAATGAAGAACAAGAACAAAACAAACACAATACATGAAGAAGAACAGTTAGCTATGGCGAGTTCACACAACACACAGGAGCTAGAAGACCCACCTGCTTCTTTTAAATCAGGTGTGTGGGAACATTTCGGGTTCCCTGTGGACTACAACAACGATGGGGTGCGAGTTGTGGATCGGACGAGGACGGTGTGTTGGCGTTGTTCGACAGCGGTGCGGTATGCTAGTGGTAACACGTCAAACATGTTCAATCACATCCGAGTCAGTCTCAGTCCCCAGCGAGAGGGTTTTCTCGACGGCAGGTGACATAGTTACCGCCAACAGATCTGCCTTCACTACTGACAACGTAGACAAACTCATCTTTCTGAAGAACAACTTGAACATAGAGCAAAGCTTGAGTACCTTTATTTAGGCATAATGGCCTCACACACTCACAAGTTAATTACACATGTTAGACATTGCTCCTAAAGGTACAGATTTTATTTTGTTTTATATTTATCATTGTAGTTATTTTATATTTTGACATCAGGAGATGTTATACAGTTCTGTATTGCCTTTTATTGATTGTGATTCAAACACTTTCTTATTATTTATTTTAATATGTTCAAGACATTCTTTTTAGTTTTACAGCTTATTTAACCTTTTTGTTTGACATCAGCCATTATAAATAATATGGCCATCTGAGTGGGTGTGTTACTGTTTGTAGTTTGTTTTTAACTGTGTAATACAGTTAATGATTCCAAATGTTAGAGTTCCTTATTTTCATACCGAAACTTGCACGACTGCTAAAAATAAATAACAGCAAAAAACAATGATGTGATGCATTTGGGACTTTTCTTTGCTTTTCCTTGTTGTACCGAACCCGTACCGAACCGTGACTTCTGTGAACCGTTACACCCTTAATTCGTGTTGTGCATTTATGGTGATAATGTATACTTTTCTATATTACAAGTGTGTATTACATTGGTGGAGCTACAAATGAATGTTTATGATGTAGAACTTTCACTTGTTGCATGAGTGTGAGCGTAACCACTGACTCACTGAAGTATAATATTCTCTGGTCCCCTCCCCAATCTGATCAATGATGACATGTATAGCCGCATGTCATCATTTCAGCGCTGGTTGTCTTGGTGGTGCCCAGCAAACAATGTGGGCTTCGTAAATAATTGGACAGCCTTCTGGGGAAAACCTGGTCTGATTAAGAGAGACGGCATTCATCCTACTTTGGAAGGTGCAGATCTCATTTCGGCAAACATTTCAGGGCTTTGTGGACTTAATCCATGACAAACTGGAGTTGAGACCAGGAGGCGGAGTCGCAGTCTTACACGCTTCTCTGCGCTCTCTCCTAGGCAGTCATCCATAGGAATCCCGAACCCAATAAAATACCCAATATTAGCGGTGTGTGTGTCTGCCCAAGGACAATTAAAGGTAAAACCTAATAGAGGTGTCATACATAATAACCTAATAAAAGTAAATGTAACAACTACTACAGTGCAACAAAACAGGAATATTAAATGTGGTCTCTTAAACATAAGATCTCTAGCATCTAAAGCAATATTGGTAAATGATTTAATATCAGATTATAATATTGATATATGCTGTCTCACTGAAACTTGGTTGAGACATGAAGAATATGTCAGCATAAATGAGGCCACTCCACCCAGCCATATCAATACTCATATTGCCCGAGGCGTGGGCCGAGGAGGTGGGGTTGCAGCAATCTTTGACTCAAGTTTACTTATCAATACTAAACCAAAATTAAATTATACCTCCTTTGAAAGTCTCGTTTTTAGTCTTACGCATCCGACCTGGAAAACTTTGCAGCCAATCTTATTTGTTACAGTGTACCGTGCACCAGGTCCTTATTCAGAATTCTTATCAGAATTCTCTGAGTTTTTATCAACTTTGGTTCTTAAAACAGATAAAGTAATTATCGTAGGTGACTTTAATATTCATGTTGACGATGATAAAAATAGCCTTACTGTTGCATTTAACTCTATATTAGATTCTGTTGGTTTCTGTCAGAGTGTAAATAAACCAACCCACTGCTATAATCACACTCTCGACCTTGTTCTGACTTATGGTATTGAAATTGAGCAACTATTAGTCGAACCGCATAATCCTGCTTTATCTGACCATTTCTTAGTAACTTTTGAAGTACTGTTACTAGACTACAAAGCATTAGTCAAAAGCTCCTGCAGCAGAAACCTATCTGTTAGTGCTATAGCCAAATTTAAGGAAGAGATTCCACCAATATTTAACTCGATAGCATGTCTGCATGTAAGGGAGGAAGCTTATACAAAATGTACACCACCCCAAATTGATCATGTTGTTGATAGTGCTACAGATGCGCTGCGAATAAAATTAGACTCTGTTGCTCCTTTGAAAAAGAAGAAAATAAAACAACATAGATTAGCTCCATGGCATAATGCCGAAACCCGCAAAATAAAGCAAAAGTCGAGACAACTTGAAAGGATATGGCGTTCCACTAAACTTGAAGAATCTCGTTTAATTTGGCATATTACTCTCAATGAATATAAGAAAGCACTGCGTAAAGCGAGAGCAGCCTACTACTCTTCATTAATAGATGAGAATAAGAATAATGCAAGATTTCTTTTCAGCACTGTAGCCAGGCTGACAGAGAGCCATAGCTCGATTGAGCCTTCTATTCCCATAGCACTCAGTAGTAATGATTTTATGTGCTTTTTTAACGATAAAATTGTTACTCTTAGAAACAAAATTAATGACCTCTTGCCTTTGACCAGTATAGTGTTATCAACAGCTCCCGGAAACGTAAGTTCTAATATTACACTAGATAGTAAACTAGAATGCTTTTCAGCCATTAACCTTGAACAATTAAATTCAATGATTCTCTCTTCTAAACCATCAACGTGTATGTTAGACCCAATTCCAACTAAGCTGTTGAAGGAAGTTTTTCCATTAATTGGCACTTCTTTATTAAATATTATGAATATGTCTTTATTATCAGGCTATGTTCCACAATCATTCAAAGTAGCAGTGATAAAACCGCTTCTTAAAAAGCACAACCTCGATCCAGAGGTTTTAGCCAATTATAGACCTATTTCTAATCTTCCGTTCCTCTCAAAAATTCTTGAGAAAGCGGTCGCAAAACAGTTGTGTGATTACTTAAAAAACAATGATTTATTTGAAGATTTTCAGTCTGGCTTTAGAACACATCATAGCACAGAGACAGCTCTGGTTAAAGTCACAAATGACATTCTAATAGCCTCAGACAAGGGACTTGTCTCTATTCTTGTTTTGCTCGATCTCAGTGCTGCATTTGATACTATCGATCATGATATCTTATTGCAAAGACTAGAGCACTTAGTTGGCATACAGGGAACTGCTTTAGGCTGGTTTAGGTCCTATCTATCTGAACGCTCTCAGTTTGTACGTGTCAATGATGAATCTTCCACGCAAACCAAAGTTAGCCATGGAGTGCCACAGGGCTCAGTGCTCGGACCTATTTTGTTCACATTATATATGCTTCCGTTAGGCAATATTATAAGGAATCATTCTGTAAATTTTCATTGTTATGCAGATGATACTCAACTATATTTATCAATCAAGCCTGATGAAATTAATCATCTAAATAAAATTCAAGACTGCCTCAAGGACTTAAAAACGTGGATGACCTTAAACTTTTTGATGTTAAACACGACCAAAACTGAAGTTATTGTACTTGGCCCGAAGAATCTACGAAACAAATTATCTAAAGATATACTAACTATGGATGGCATTAATTTGGCCTCCAGTGAGACTGTAAGGAATCTTGGTGTTATATTTGATCAGGATTTATCCTTTAACGCCCACATAAAATCAATTTCAAGGACCGCCTACTTCCATCTACGTAACATTGCAAAAATCAGGCATATCTTGCCTCAAAACGATGCAGAGAAACTAGTCCATGCATTTGTTACTTCAAGGCTGGATTATTGTAACTCTTTATTATCAGGGTGTACCAAGAAGTCAGTCAAGTCGCTTCAGCTGATTCAAAATGCTGCAGCTCGTGTACTAACCAGAGTTAGGAAAAGGGACCACATTACTCCTGTTCTGGCTGCCTTACACTGGCTCCCTATAGAACACAGGATAGAATTTAAAATTCTTCTTCTCGCCTACAAAGCCCTTAATGGGCAGGCGCCATCTTACCTTAAAGAACTCATTATACCCTACTGTCCTACTAGGGCATTGCGTTCCAAGAATGCAGGGTTGTTGGTTGTTCCTAGAGTCTCTAAAAGTACAATGGGAGCCAGAGCCTTTTCTTATCAAGCTCCACATTTGTGGAATCAGCTTCCAGTTTGTGTTCGGGCGGCAGACACCCTATCCGTTTTTAAGAGTGCGCTTAAGACCTTCCTTTTTGATAAAGCTTATAGTTAGGGCTGATTAGATTCAGCCCCTAGTTTTGCTGATAGGCTTAGTTTGTCGGGGGACATCTTACTTCTTCCTTCTCTCTGTCTATACCTGTGTACTCTCATGTTCCGATTAACCCAGCTTCCCCAAATTTCTTTCTTTTTGGTGTCTATATACGCTGGGATCCGGAGTCATGGATGATCCTGCGGTCCTGTGTCCTGCATCGCGAGCCCTGGATCTTGAGTCGTGGCTGTGGTCATGGATCATAGGTCCTGGATGGATATCCTCGTGGATTCATCTTCCTATTATACACACATGCATTTCCAAACATTTGGACTACCTATGTTGCAAATGTATTATCATTTCAATTTACACACGGCATCTATTGCACGTCTGTCCGTCCTGGGAGAGGGATCCCTCCTCTGTTGCTCTCCCTGAGGTTTCTCCCATTTTTCCCTTTAAAACTGTGGGTTTTCTTCGGAAGTTTTTCCTTGTACGATGTGAGGGTCTAAGGACAGAGGGTGTCGTATTGTCATACTGATATTTTGTACAAACTGTGAAGTCCACTGAGACAAATGTAACATTTGTGATATTGGGCTATATAAATAAACATTGATTGATTGATTGATTGATATAACATATCAAATATATTACATTTGGTAATTAATGAAACAAATAACTATTGCAAAGTATTCAAACAAAATGCAATCTAAATGATGCTATTTATGTTAGCACGAAGCAAATGGGAATAAATCAATGTTGTTCTAATCAAAATAATGCAGCTAAACTTCATCCATTAACGAGCAGTGAGAAACAACGGGCTTGTTGTAAAAATAGATGTTTAAACTAAATGTAAAAATATATTAATAAATATACTAAATGAACTTTTAGCCAGTAAAATGTTTAGACCTAGCTTAATTACTTTCAGCTACTAGCTAAAGAGCAGTGAAACACAACACGCCTGTTCTTCTGAAATCAATTGCATCACATTTATTCATTTGAACAGCTCAGTTTAACAAGCGCTGTAACAATCAAGTTCTAATAACACGTTTCAGGTAACATCTACCTCTTCTAGAGCGTATGGAAGCTCCTTCAGCTCATCATTGCATTCCTATGTATCGCTCCCCATAATTTCTTCACACTTTGTATCTACCATTCCTTTGCTTCTGTTCTTTTTCTGCCTTTAATATGGATTGTTCTCTTCTCTTCCAGCTGTCCTCTCTCAACCTCGCTTTATGAAATGTCCCTCGCTGAGACACTCACACTTACATCACATAAGATGGGGTCGCTAGCATACTCTCAAACTCAATCACGCTAACATTATATCTGAATCAATATTCTTTAGGAAGACCAAATGTTACAACCTTTTTGTTCACATCTTTATTGCACTTTTCTGAAGTTTTGTTCTGCTTCATAAACAAAGTTTCTTGTCTGGGCTACACCAAGGCCCTTTCTCATTTCTCTAACTCCCCTCCTCGACTCCCCTCCTCGACTCCTATCCTCGATACTTAGTCCCGCCCACAGGAGATGTGAGCCGAGGAGCCGAGGAGGGGAACCGAGGAGAGAGGAGGAGAAGCAGCAGGCGGTTAGAGAAATGAGAACTACTCTCCTCTGAGCGGTCATTTTAAAGAGACGTCCATTAATGATGACAGGAGGCACAGCAGCCCTCTGTCTGATGGACAGATGTGTTCATGACCACTTTGATTCATTCACAGTGCGGAATAATGAGACAATAACAGGCTACAGATGCGGAAACACACACACACACATATATGTATATATTTATATACATATATATACAATTTCAGAATCAAACAGAGCACTCTCATATTAACGTAACACTATCAGAGACTGGATATACCCCCCCCCCCCCCCCCGCCTCTCTGGTCGCTACAATGAGGAAAATAAATGACGGACCAAAAGTTTTATTTACAAGTATTAAAAGTAAGCAGAGGACACCAAACCAACTGAGACCTGTCTGTCCGCTGCATCTACACACACACTGTACCAAACACACACACGCACCTACAGCTAACAGCCGTTGTGTATTTTATTATGTGAAGCACTAAATGGTTTTAGAAAAATATGGACTCTTTGTTTGTAGATATCTACTAAACTACAGCAAATAAAGAGAGTAGGCCTGTTATACTGAGTGATATATATTATACACACTGCTCTGCTTTCTGCACGGACATCACAGCTGTTCTCTCTGGAAACATCGCGTCGCGATGAGAGCAGTTAATAAAATAATATCCAGGGGATGCATGCAGAGCTGTCATTGGCTGAGATCAGTCCGGCCGTGCGTCACGACTCTTTGAAACATCTCTGTTGCTGGAAATGCATCCACGAAGGAGCCGTGGAGGACCGTGGAGGACCCATCAGTGTATCCTCGGTTAGAGCTCCTCCAGAGAGCCTCCTCGATGCTCGATGCTCGGTCCTCGAAGTGCATTTAGAGAAATGAGATGTCCTTCAACATGGCGCGCTGAAATTCATTTCCGGGTCACTACCGGAGGACCGAGGAGGGGGATTTGCTGAAATGAGAACGGGCCCAAGAGCTCCCCCTACAGGCCTGGAGAACTATTGTTGATTAGGTACGCAGCAGATATGCTACATAGCCTGCCAGAGCTCCCCCTACAGGCCTGGAGAACTATTGTTGATTAGGTACGCAGCAGATATGCTACATAGCCTGCCAGAGCTCCCCCTACAGGCCTGGAGAACTTCTGTTCCGTTAGGTACACCACAGATATGCTACATAGCCTGCCATAGCTCCCCCTACAGGCCTGGAGAACTTCTGTTGATTAGGTACGCAGCAGATATGCTACATAGCCTGCCAGAGCTCCCCCTACAGGCCTGGAGAACTTCTGTTGATTAGGTACGCAGCAGATATGCTACATAGCCTGCCAGAGCTCCCCCTACAGGCCTGGAGAACTTCTGTTCTGTTAGGTACACAGCAGATATGCTACATAGCCTGCCAGAGCTCCCCCTACAGGCCTGGAGAACTTCTGTTCTGTTAGGTACACCACAGATATGCTACATAGCCTGCCAGAGCTCCCCCTACAGGCCTGGAGAACTTCTGTTGATTAGGTACGCAGCAGATATGCTACATAGCCTGCCAGAGCTCCCCCTACAGGCCTGGAGAACTTCTGTTCTGTTAGGTATGCAGCAGATATGCTACATAGCCTGCCAGAGCTCCCCCTACAGGCCTGGAGAACTTCTGTTCTGTTAGGTACGCAGCAGATATGCTATATAGCCTGCCAGAGCTCCCCCTACAGGCCTGGAGAACTTCTGTTGATTAGGTACTCAGCAGATATGCTACATAGCCTGCCAGAGCTCCCCCTACAGGCCTGGAGAACTTCTGTTGATTAGGTACGCAGCAGATATGCTACATAGCTTGCCAGAGCTCCCCCTACAGGCCTGGAGAACTTCTGTTGATTAGGTACGCCACAGATATGCTATATAGCCTGCCAGAGCTTATCATGTTTATCGACCAGATACACCATTTTAAAGCAATATGATTACAAAAAGTGGTGGCTGTAAAAAAGTCCTATTTTTACCTTGGTTCATGTTTTTTCTTTGTCATACAGAGACTGGATGCTGCTTGGTCTGTCTTCTGCACATTGTTCAGTGTTGTTGTCTTGTGTGTGGTAGCGAGCCACAGTGATTGTTGGGGGTTTTAATCTGTAGCCTACCCAGTCTGGGCTGCGCTTCAGTGCCTCCCCACACATGGATGAACAGCTGATTGTATTTGAACTTTCAGATGGATACAACTTTATCCAAGCACACACAGGCAGGGAATGGAACGTTTGTACAGCGTCTAGAAAACATCTCAACACTTAGACTAAAGTTACTCCTTAAGATTAAACCATTGCATACCTTGGAAAGCAGGGAGCATCACATATCACATGATCATAAAGATATCCAAGGTCCATTGGGCAGCCGAGTGTGCCTACAGTCACTCAACATTTGAATCCTACAGCCTTGCTGAGTGCATTTTTCCTTCTACACCTCGCATTTTTGAACGAGTGCCATAAATGCTTCAAGTTGAGAAAGTGAACTCTGAGATGATCTTTGCTGGATACACTGAAGGACTTCAACAAATACCATTTAGTGCGATACTAATGATTTTGGGCAAATTGTTTTATTCATTTACAATTAAGGTTGCATACAAGTCATGGTTTGTGCCAAGCTATTACTTATTTGGGGCTTGGCCTATTACAATACTAACTAACAAGACGTAGCACTCTGCAAACGAAGCCCTGTGTGATCAAGCATCTTTAAGAACACTGCAAAGCTTGTGCCGACCTGCCAGACGCAGTGTGTCCAAAGGAGACCCACGTGTTGTTAATGTGGCTGATTGAAGCTTCTGCCCACACAGAAAGCTAATTCAAGCCAAAAGAGGGATTTGATATGGTTGATCTTCAGGAAGGTATTTCTTGTGGGAACTGCAATGCTTCATATGAAATGTTTTAATTATGTTGATAAAGGAATGTGTTGATTTAAGAACTCTTTGTGACCAACTTTAAGAAATATCTTCACAAGTTGGCATAAAAATACAGAGACAAATTATAGAAATGAAAATACAGAAAAAAGGCAGGGATCCCCTTTCCCAATCAACCTCCCCCACGCCTCTTGCCTTTCCCCAAACATTGTGGATAATGTTTGTCATCATATACGTTTATTTTTATTCAGAATAACGTTCCATCATTGTTCATTAACACTAGAACAAAACAACAAACAATGCAGTGATATTCACGCTATTGATCTTGCCGAAAACATGACGTGTTGCTATAGCAACGCATGTTGTTTACTGCGGTTCCTGAGAGTAGTAGTACACATGCTGTTTCAATCACATTAGTATGCATAAAAAGTGACAGGTGATACGCCCCCAATTATGCAAATGAGCTAAGTCCCGCCTCCATTGTTCGAAACCCTTTGATGTGATTGGGTACAATCATGTTAATGAGCTAAGTCCCGCCTCCCATTGTTCGAGATCCTTTGATGTGTTGATTAAGGTATGTGTGGAATCCCCCTCAGGGTATTGCCTTTGTTGTCTATTTCTTTGATGTGTTGATTAAGGTAGTCTCTTTGAAGTTATATTGTCTGATAGGTAGGTGTGGAATGCCCCCCAGGGTAGTGCCTTTGTAGTCTAATTATTTTGATGTGAGATAATAGGTAGGTGTGGAATGCCCCCCAGGGTAGTGCCTTTGTAGTCTAATTCTTTGATGTGAGATAATAGGTAGGTGTGGAATGCCCCCCAGGGTAGTGCTTTTGTTGTTTATTTCTTTGATGTGTTGATTAATGCAGTCTCTTTGAAGTTACGCTGTCTGGTCCCCTCAGGGTTGTATAATCTAATTAGCCTGTGATGTTATCCCCTTTGAGGTGGGGTGTTATAAGCCTTTTGATGTTAATCTATGTGTGTCTTTGAAGTTAAGTGTGAGACTGTCTAACCCCCTCCCCGCCCAGGCCTCTCCCCCCTTTCTCCACCCCCTTCCTCTTGGCCCCTTCCTTTTATCAGATAGGGGGAATTAGATGAAAATAGGAATATTCTCAAATTAAAAAAGACAGTAATCTCCATTTACCAAGTCACCTTGCAAAAAAGAAAAATGGCCAAGAGACGCCTGTGACAACTTACCGATGTAGCGCCATTCAAGAAACGAATGCCTCAGCGGGGTGGGAGTCAGAGCCTACAGCCAGAGATCTTTGCATAAACTTATCTCGTGCCCTCTTTTTGGTCATGTGGAGCGCGTTCATGTGTGCTGGAGGAGGGGCTATGTGAGGAAGCGGCAGATTTTCGGTTGTGTACTTTTCTAATTCTCGCTCACTGGAGCTGGTTTTCTCCAAAATGATCTACCCCCTACCTTAAGAACAATTAACACACACACACACACACACACACACACACACACACACACACACACACACACACACACACACACACACACACACACACACACACACACACACACACACACACACACACACACACACACACACACACACACACACACACACACACACACACACACACGTTGGAGTTGGCCTTTTGTGTGGGGGTTAGAGATAAGCCTGGTATGTTAATCTGTATATTGATTAAGACACTTTCTGTGAGGTGAGAAGCGAGGGGATGGAGTTAGTCTTTAAAAATAAATACGTTCAAAACTAAATAAAACAACCATTATTTTTTCACTCACTAAGACACATAAAAACGTTATTGTCCTCTCTAGATTTGATTCAGGGTTTTGCTTTAAATGATTAGTGCTTGCTAAGGATGTTTTCTTTTCAAGTTTTTGTGAAACTGTTAACTTCAAGGAAGTATCTGTTTTTTTGCAAAGAAGGTATTCATATTAATTTAAAAGATCTTATTTAGGTTTTTTGTGTACTACACTCCTTCTAATCCAGGGAGTTTAGAAGGTGTGGATAAACTCCATAGAGCTGTACAGAATGAAATGGGTAAACAAGTAAATGTAGAGAAAGTCAGAGAATATTTATCTGAGCAGGATGCATATACTTTGCATAAGCCGGCTCGGGTGCATTTTGTAAGAAACAGAGTTTTCGTACTCAGGCCGTAACAACAATTTCAAGCAGATCTTTGCGATATGCAGTCACTGTCCAAATATAATGATGGTTTTAATTATTTGTTAACAGTCGTAGATGTATTTTCGAAAAAAGCCTATGCTCAGGCATTAAAGAAGAAGACGGGCATAGAGGTTACCAAGGCCTTTGATACAATTTTAACACACAGTCAGATGCCCAAAAAGATACAAACAGACGCAGGGAAAGAATTCTTTAACAAAGTTTTTCAAACCTTATTGAAGAAACGAGGTATTGCACATTATGCAACAGCCAGTGATATGAAGGCATGTGTGGTAGAGAGATTTAACCGTACGCTGAAAACTAAAATGTGGCGGTATTTTACAGCTAAAAACACTCATAGATATATAGATGTCTTACCTGAACTAATTGAAAGTTACAATAATAGTTTTCATCGAAGTATTAAAATGACACCAATGCAGGTGACCAAGGAAAATGCGGCTCAAGTGTTTCGGAACCTGTATACCCCCTCTGGCCTTCCTAAAAAAGCTGCTGCCAAAATGAACTTTAAGGAGGGGGAGCTTGTAAGGATATCCAATTTGAGAGGGGTATTTGATAAAAAATATGAGCAGAGTTATACATGGTAGTGGTCAGCTTTTATACACAAAAGTGTATATTTCAGTAACTTTCTGAGAGAATTTAAGCATAAATCTGTCAAATGTTCAAAACAGCCTTCACTGAAATAGCCTCAAAATCACAAACTGCCATTAAGAGTCAGAATCCTAACAAAATCTACTAAAACAAAGTTCTTCATTATCTACTTTTCAGCTTTTATACACAAAGTGTATCTTTCAGTAACTTTCTCAGAGAATTAAGCATAATTTTGTCAAATGGTCAAAACAGCCTCTGTTTTTCAAGCCTCAAAATCACAAACGGCCATTAAGAGGCAGAATCCTAACGAAATCTACTGACACAGAGTACTTCATTATCTACTTTTCAGCTTTTATACACAAAAGTGTATCTTTCAGTAACTTTCTCAGAGAATTTAAACATAAATCGGTCAAATGTTCAAAATAGCCTTCACTGACATAGCCTCAAAATCACAAACTGTCATTAAGAGTCAGATTCTTAACGAAATCTACTCAGAGTACTTCATGGTAGTGGTCAGCTTTTTTACACAAAGTGTATCTTTCAGTAACTTTCTGAGAAAATTAAGCATAAATCAGTCAAATGTTCAAAACAGCCTTCACTGAAATAGCCTCAAAATCACAAACTGCAACTTTTTAAACAGAGTCAGACATCGATGGACATTATACTGGTGAAAAAGACACTCACTTTTGCAGAGGACTCAGCCTCCAACTCAACATAACAAGTCACACCCTCCTCACCAGATCATTTAAAACTAAAGACCCCTCAAAGAAAAGCATTGTGTTTTCTGCCTATGTAAAAGGTCTTATGAAAATGTGTTATCTCTGTATCAAGATGATGTGTTTAAAAATGAATCTTGTGAAAAATACCAACTGGGTGAGAGACGTCATAAAGACACTCATTTTAACCACAGTGTTTGGTCTCTACAAATGTTTAAAGATTGTTACAAAATGTAAAAAAAAAAAAAAAAAGTATGGAGACAAAATTAATTCAGGTGACTGTCTTTTATTAGGAAAACAAAAATATAAGACAAATGGTTTTAAGGGGTAAAAATGTAACCATCTTGGACTTAATATTCTAACAAAATACTTTATCTGAATACATTTCTTTTAAACGCACTTTTTTGAAATTATTTATATATTATTTCAGTGGATCAATCCAGTTTTTGTTAACATCAACGCTTTTTTCTCTTTTCTTGTGTTACTAAGATACTTTTAGACACACTTTGGCGTATGCAACACTTAACAACTGGTAGATTATGAAGTGCTTTTGTAAGGAATTTGGTTTTCTTTTAATGGCGGGGTTTTTTTTATTGCTGTAAAAACACTTATTCAGTTAAACAAGGTTTTTTCTTTACTGATAACCTTACATATTTTAGTTATTTTCTGCTACCAAAATACTTTAAGATACACCTTGATGTACGCAACACTTAACAAAAGGGTATAATATGAAGTACTTGGTAGGAATGGGGTTTTCTTTAAGGGGTGCAAAACTTTAGAACTGGGTAAAATATTCATTAATTTGTAATGAATAGAGTTTCTTTCTTTTGATTTTCAGCATACTATTTTGCACACAATGACTTTTCCATATTTCTGACAAACTATACTTTTGACTTGTTCTGCAAATCTTGACAAACTATTACTTATTCTTAAATTTGACCTATTGCTGTTTGGTTGGAAATGATAGATGAAAAAACTACAACGCCTACTTTTCAGCTTTTATACACAAAAGTGTATCTTTCAGTAACTTTCTCAGAGAATTTAAACATAAATCTGTCAAATGTTCAAACAGCTTTGTTTCACTGACATAGCCTCAAAATCACAAACTGTCATTAAGAGTCAGATTCTTAACGAAATCTACTCAGAGTACTTCATGGTAGTGGTCAGCTTTTTATACACAAAGTGTATCTTTCAGTAACTTTCTGACAAAATTAAGCATAATCAGTCAAATGTTCAAAACAGCCTTCAATGAAATAGCCTCAAAATCACAAACTGCCATTAAGAGTCAGAATCCTAACGAAATCTACTCAAACAGAGTACTTCATGGTAGTGGGCAGCTTTTATACACAAAAGTGTATCTCTCAGTAACTTTCTCAGAGATTTTAAGCATAAATCTGTCAAATGTTCAAAACAGCCTTGTTTCACTGAAATAGCGTCAAAATCACAAACGGTACAGTGAACTGGAGAAATTACAGCACAGAGTTTTCTACTACGACACAGATAGTATAATCTATGTGACAAGCGAAATCTACTGAGAGTACTTCATGGTAGTGGTCAGCTTTTTATACACAAAGTGTATCTTTCAGTAACTTTCTGAGAAAATTAAGCATAAATCAGTCAAATGGTTCAAAACACCCTTCACTGAAATAGCCTCAAAATCACAAACTGCCATTAAGAGTCAGGATCCTAACAAAATCTACTCAAACAGAGTACTTCATGGTAGTGGTCAGCTTTTATACACAAAAGTGTGTCTCTCAGTAACTTTCTGAGAGAATTTAAGCATAAATCTGTCAAATGTTCAAAACGGTCTTCACTGAATTAGCCTCAAAATGACAAATTGCCCTTAAGAGTCAGATGCTTGACGAAATCTCATGGTAGTGGTCAGCTTTTAAAACATAAAAGTGTATCTTTCGGTAACTTTTTGAGAGAATTAAGCATAAATCTGTCAAATGTTCAAACTGCCTTGGTTCACTGAAATGGATAAATGTATCCGAAAATAGTGTCTCTTAAGGCGGATAAAGTCCCCTGATAACTCCCGTTACATTCCTCCAGAGTCAGAAATAGTGTAAGTTAACTTTTGGAAGAACCAGAGAAAAGGGTGAAAATGGATAAAAAAAATCGAAAATAGTGTCTCTTAAGGCAGGTAGAGCCCCCTGACAACTCCCCTTACATTCATCCAGAGTCAGAAAAAGTCTCTACGTTATCTTTTTGGGAGAACCAGAGGAAAGGGGTGAAAATGGAGAAATTGTATCCGAAAATAGTGTCTCTTAAGGCGGGCAGAGTATGGGAATTGAACGATAAAGCGATCACTGTAAATGAAACACGGAGTGAAGCAGCAGTGCAAATCGTTAAGTCTATTACCTTGTATGCACTACGATACTATCTTGGTAAAATATAATGTGTTTTTTTATGAAAATGTGTTGAATGTTGTGTTTTCAATTAAACAACCATTACAAAATGAAAATGTGTTTTATTTTTATTTTTTTTGCTTTCATATATAGTAATAGTATTGTAAACGAAACATTTAAAATGTATCATGTGCTCTCATTGTATGCTCTGTTTTTTTTGTTTTTAGATGTAATCCATCTTTGTTCAAAAAACAGAGCATACAATGAGAGCACATGATACACTTTAAATGTTTCGTTTACAATACTATTACTATATATGAAAGCAAAAAAAAATAAAAAAACACATTTTCATTTTGTAATGGTTGTTTAATTGAAAACACAACATTCAACACATTTTCATAAAAAAAAAACACATTACATTTTACCAAGTTAGTGTCGTAGTGCATACAAGGTAATAGACTTAACGATTTGCACTGCTGCTTCTCTCCGCGTTTCATTTACAGTGATCGCTTTATCGTTCAATTCCCATACTCTACCCGCCTTAAGAGACATTATTTTCGGATACATTTTCTCCATTTTCAGCCCTTTCCTCTGGTTCTCCCAAAAAAGATAACGTAGAGACTTTTTCTGACTCTGGATGAATGTAAGGGGAGTTGTCAGGGGACTCTACCTGCCTTAAGAGACACTATTTTCGGATATATTTTATCCATTTTCACCCTTTTCTCTGGTTCTTCCAAAAGTTAACTTACACTATTTCTGACTCTGGAGGAATGTAACGGGAGTTATCAGGGGGCTTTATCCGCCTAAAGAGACACTATTTTCGGATACATTTATCCATTTCAGTGAACCAAGGCAGTTTTGAACATTTGACAGATTTATGCTTAATTCTCTCAAAAAGTTACCGAAAGATACACTTTTATGTTTTAAAAGCTGACCACTACCATGAGATTTCGTCAAGCATCTGACTCTTAATGGCAATTTGTCATTTTGAGAATATTTCAGTGAAACAAGGCTGTTTTGAACATTTGACAGATTTATGCTTAATTCTCTCAAAAGGTTACCGAAAGATACACTTTTCTTTTTAAAAATCTGTCCACTACCATGAAAGTACTGGAGACTGCCCCTGTCTTGTCACATAGATTATACTATCTGTGTCGTAGTAGAAAACTCTGTGCTGTAATTTCTCCAATTCACTGTATAGTTTCAGCCAGTTTGTGATTTTGACGCCATTTCAGTGAAACAAGGCTGTTTTGAACATTTGACTGATTTATGCTTAAATTCTCTGAGAAAGTTACTGAAAAAAAACAAAAAAACAGAGCATACAATGAGAGCACATGATACATTTTAAATGTTTCGTTTACAATACTATTACTATATATGAAAGCAAAAAAATAAAAAAATAAAACACATTTTCATTTTGTAATGGTTGTTTAATTGAAAACACAACATTCAACACATTTTCATAAAAAAACACATTATATTTTACCAAGATAGTATCGTAGTGCATACAAGGTAATAGACTTAACGATTTGCACTGCTGCTTCTCTCCGTGTTTCATTTACAGTGATCGCTTTATCGTTCAATTCCCATACTCTGCCCGCCTTAAGAGACACTATTTTCGGATACAATTTCTCCATTTTCACCCCTTTCCTCTGGTTCTCCCAAAAAGATAACGTAGAGACTTTTTCTGACTCTGGATGAATGTAAGGGGAGTTGTCAGGGGGCTCTACCTGCCTTAAGAGACACTATTTTCGATTTTTTTTTATCCATTTTCACCCTTTTCTCTGGTTCTTCCAAAAGTTAACTTACACTATTTCTGACTCTGGAGGAATGTAACGGGAGTTATCAGGGGACTTTATCCGCCTTAAGAGACACTATTTTCGGATACATTTATCCATTTCAGTGAACCAAGGCAGTTTTGAACATTTGACAGATTTATGCTTAATTCTCTCAAAAAGTTACCGAAAGATACACTTTTATGTTTTAAAAGCTGACCACTACCATGAGATTTCGTCAAGCATCTGACTCTTAAGGGCAATTTGTCATTTTGAGGCTAATTCAGTGAAGACCGTTTTGAACATTTGACAGATTTATGCTTAAATTCTCTCAGAAAGTTACTGAGAGACACACTTTTGTGTATAAAAGCTGACCACTACCATGAAGTACTCTGTTTGAGTAGATTTGTTAGGATCCTGACTCTTAATGGCAGTTTGTGATTTTGAGGCTATTTCAGTGAAGGGTGTTTTGAACATTTGACTGATTTATGCTTAATTTTCTCAGAAAGTTACTGAAAGATACACTTTGTGTATAAAAAGCTGACCACTACCATGAAGTACTCTCAGTAGATTTCGCTTGTCACATAGATTATACTATCTGTGTCGTAGTAGAAAACTCTGTGCTGTAATTTCTCCAGTTCACTGTACCGTTTGTGATTTTGACGCTATTTCAGTGAAACAAGGCTGTTTTGAACATTTGACAGATTTATGCTTAAAATCTCTGAGAAAGTTACTGAGAGATACACTTTTGTGTATAAAAGCTGCCCACTACCATGAAGTACTCTGTTTGAGTAGATTTCGTTAGGATTCTGACTCTTAATGGCAGTTTGTGATTTTGAGGCTATTTCATTGAAGGCTGTTTTGAACATTTGACTGATTTATGCTTAATTTTGTCAGAAAGTTACTGAAAGATACACTTTGTGTATAAAAAGCTGACCACTACCATGAAGTACTCTGAGTAGATTTCGTTAAGAATCTGACTCTTAATGACAGTTTGTGATTTTGAGGCTATGTCAGTGAAACAAAGCTGTTTTGAACATTTGACAGATTTATGTTTAAATTCTCTGAGAAAGTTACTGAAAGATACACTTTGTGTATAAAAAGCTGACCACTACCATGAAGTACTCTGAGTAGATTTCGTTAAGAATCTGACTCTTAATGACAGTTTGTGATTTTGAGGCTATGTCAGTGAAACAAAGCTGTTTTGAACATTTGACAGATTTATGTTTAAATTCTCTGAGAAAGTTACTGAAAGATACACTTTTGTGTATAAAAGCTGAAAAGTAGGCGTTGTAGTTTTTTCATCTATCATTTCCAACCAAACAGCAATAGGTCAAATTTAAGAATAAGTAATAGTTTGTCAAGATTTTGCAGAACAAGTCAAAAGTATAGTTTGTCAGAAATATGGAAAAGTCATTGTGTGCAAAATAGTATGCTGAAAATCAAAAGAAAGAAACTCTATTCATTACAAATTAATGAATATTTTACCCAGTTCTAAAGTTTTGCACCCCTTAAAGAAAACCCCATTCCTACCAAGTACTTCATATTATACCCTTTTGTTAAGTGTTGCGTACATCAAGGTGTATCTTAAAGTATTTTGGTAGCAGAAAATAACTAAAATATGTAAGATTATCAGTAAAGAAAAAACCTTGTTTAACTGAATAAGTGTTTTTACAGCAATAAAAAAACCCCGCCATTAAAAGAAAACCAAATTCCTTACAAAAGCACTTCATAATCTACCAGTTGTTAAGTGTTGCATACGCCAAAGTGTGTCTAAAAGTATCTTAGTAACACAAGAAAAGAGAAAAAAGCGTTGATGTTAATAAAAACTGGATTGATCCACTGAAATAATATATAAATAATTTCAAAAAAGTGCGTTTAAAAGAAATGTATTCAGATAAAGTATTTTGTTAGAATATTAAGTCCAAGATGGTTACATTTTTTACCCCTTAAACCATTTGTCTTATATTTTTGTTTTCCTAATAAAAGACAGTCACCTGAATTAATTTTGTCTCCATACTTTTTTTTTTTTTTTTTTACATTTTGTAACAATCTTTAAACATTTGTAGAGACCAAACACTGTGGTTAAAATGAGTGTCTTTATGACGTCTCTCACCCAGTTGGTATTTTTCACAAGATTCATTTTTAAACACATCATCTTGATACAGAGATAACACATTTTCATAAGACCTTTTACATAGGCAGAAAACACAATGCTTTTCTTTGAGGGGTCTTTAGTTTTAAATGATCTGGTGAGGAGGGTGTGACTTGTTATGTTGAGTTGGAGGCTGAGTCCTCTGCAAAAGTGAGTGTCTTTTTCACCAGTATAATGTCCATCGATGTCTGACTCTGTTTAAAAAGTTGCAGTTTGTGATTTTGAGGCTATTTCAGTGAAGGTTGTTTTGAACATTTGACTGATTTATGCTTAATTTTCTCAGAAAGTTACTGAAAGATACACTTTGTGTAAAAAAGCTGACCACTACCATGAAGTACTCTGAGTAGATTTCGTTAAGAATCTGACTCTTAATGACAGTTTGTGATTTTGAGGCTATGTCAGTGAAGGCTATTTTGAACATTTGACCGATTTATGTTTAAATTCTCTGAGAAAGTTACTGAAAGATACACTTTTGTGTATAAAAGCTGAAAAGTAGATAATGAAGTACTCTGTGTCAGTAGATTTCGTTAGGATTCTGCCTCTTAATGGCCGTTTGTGATTTTGAGGCTTGAAAAACAGAGGCTGTTTTGACCATTTGACAAAATTATGCTTAATTCTCTGAGAAAGTTACTGAAAGATACACTTTGTGTATAAAAGCTGAAAAAGTAGATAATGAAGAACTTTGTTTTAGTAGATTTTGTTAGGATTCTGACTCTTAATGGCAGTTTGTGATTTTGAGGCTATTTCAGTGAAGGCTGTTTTGAACATTTGACTGATTTATGCTTAATTTTCTCAGAAAGTTACTGAAAGATACACTTTGTGTAAAAAAGCTGACCACTTCCATGAAGTACTCTGAGTAGATTTCGTTAAGAATCTGACTCTTAATGACAGTTTGTGATTTTGAGGCTATGTCAGTGAAGGCTATTTTGAACATTTGACCGATTTATGTTTAAATTCTCTGAGAAAGTTACTGAAAGATACACTTTTGTGTATAAAAGCTGAAAAGTAGATAATGAAGTACTCTGTGTCAGTAGATTTCGTTAGGATTCTGCCTCTTAATGGCCGTTTGTGATTTTGAGGCTTGAAAAACAGAGGCTGTTTTGACCATTTGACAAAATTATGCTTAATTCTCTGAGAAAGTTACTGAAAGATACACTTTGTGTATAAAAGCTGAAAAAGTAGATAATGAAGAACTTTGTTTTAGTAGATTTTGTTAGGATTCTGACTCTTAATGGCAGTTTGTGATTTTGAGGCTATTTCAGTGAAGGCTGTTTTGAACATTTGACAGATTTATGCTTAAATTCTCTCAGAAAGTTACTGAAATATACACTTTTGTGTATAAAAGCTGACCACTACCATGTATAACTCTGCTCATATTTTTTATCAAATACCCTCTCAAATTGGATATCCTTACAAGCTCCCCCTCCTTAAAGTTCATTTTGGCAGCAGCTTTTTTAGGAAGGCCAGAGGGGGTATACAGGTTCCGAAACACTTGAGCCGCATTTTCCTTGGTCACCTGCATTGGTGTCATTTTAATACTTCGATGAAAACTATTATTGTAACTTTCAATTAGTTCAGGTAAGACATCTATATATCTATGAGTGTTTTAGCTGTAAAATACCGCCACATTTTAGTTTTCAGCGTACGGTTAAATCTCTCTACCACACATGCCTTCATATCACTGGCTGTTGCATAATGTGCAATACCTCGTTTCTTCAATAAGGTTTGAAAAACTTTGTTAAAGAATTCTTTCCCTGCGTCTGTTTGTATCTTTTTGGGCATCTGACTGTGTGTTAAAATTGTATCAAAGGCCTTGGTAACCTCTATGCCCGTCTTCTTCTTTAATGCCTGAGCATAGGCTTTTTTCGAAAATACATCTACGACTGTTAACAAATAATTAAAACCATCATTATATTTGGACAGTGACTGCATATCGCAAAGATCTGCTTGAAATTGTTGTTACGGCCTGAGTACGAAAACTCTGTTTCTTACAAAATGCACCCGAGCCGGCTTATGCAAAGTATATGCATCCTGCTCAGATAAATATTCTCTGACTTTCTCTACATTTACTTGTTTACCCATTTCATTCTGTACAGCTCTATGGAGTTTATCCACACCTTCTAAACTCCCTGGATTAGAAGGAGTGTAGTACACAAAAAACCTAAATAAGATCTTTTAAATTAATATGAATACCTTCTTTGCAAAAAAAACAGATACTTCCTTGAAGTTAACAGTTTCACAAAAACTTGAAAAGAAAACATCCTTAGCAAGCACTAATCATTTAAAGCAAAACCCTGAATCAAATCTAGAGAGGACAATAACGTTTTTATGTGTCTTAGTGAGTGAAAAAATAATGGTTGTTTTATTTAGTTTTGAACGTATTTATTTTTAAAGACTAACTCCATCCCCTCGCTTCTCACCTCACAGAAAGTGTCTTAATCAACATACAGATTAACATACCAGGCTTATCTCTAACCCCCACACAAAAGGCCAACTCCAACGTGTGTGTGTGTGTGTGTGTGTGTGTGTGTGTGTGTGTGTGTGTGTGTGTGTGTGTGTGTGTGTGTGTGTGTTAATTGTTCTTAAGGTAGGGGGTAGATCATTTTGGAGAAAACCAGCTCAGTGAGCGAGAATTAGAAAAGTACACAACCGAAAATCTGCCGCTTCCTCACATAGCCCCTCCTCCAGCACACATGAACGCGCTCCACATGACCAAAAAGAGGGCACGAGATAAGTTTATGCAAAGATCTCTGGCTGTAGGCTCTGACTCCCACCCCGCTGAGGCATTCGTTTCTTGAATGGCGCTACATCGGTAAGTTGTCACAGGCGTCTCTTGGCCATTTTTCTTTTTTGCAAGGTGACTTGGTAAATGGAGATTACTGTCTTTTTAATTTGAGAATATTCCTATTTTCATCTAATTCCCCCTATCTGATAAAAGGAAGGGGCCAAGAGGAAGGGGGTGGAGAAAGGGGGGAGAGGCCTGGGCGGGGAGGGGGTTAGACAGTCTCACACTTAACTTCAAAGACACACATAGATTAACATCAAAAGGCTTATAACACCCCACCTCAAAGGGGATAACATCACAGGCTAATTAGATTATACAACCCTGAGGGGACCAGACAGCGTAACTTCAAAGAGACTGCATTAATCAACACATCAAAGAAATAAACAACAAAAGCACTACCCTGGGGGGCATTCCACACCTACCTATTATCTCACATCAAAGAATTAGACTACAAAGGCACTACCCTGGGGGCATTCCACACCTACCTATTATCTCACATCAAAAGAATTAGACTACAAAGGCACTACCCTGGGGGGCATTCCACACCTACCTATCAGACAATATAACTTCAAAGAGACTACCTTAATCAACACATCAAAGAAATAGACAACAAAGGCAATACCCTGAGGGGGATTCCACACATACCTTAATCAACACATCAAAGGATCTCGAACAATGGGAGGCGGGACTTAGCTCATTAACATGATTGTACCCAATCACATCAAAGGGTTTCGAACAATGGAGGCGGGACTTAGCTCATTTGCATAATTGGGGGCGTGTCACCTGTCACTTGTTATGCATACTAATGTGATTGAAACAGCATGTGTACTACTACTCCTGAGAGAGAGAGAGAGAGAGAGAGAGAGAGAGAGAGAGAGAGAGAGACTTTGCACATACAGTGTTTTCCACAGAATTTGATTCTATTTGTGGGGCACCGCACCCCCCCGGCAAGAAAAGCCAAAGGCCCCTTAACCCATTCGGGTTAAATAAGAAAATACATGCGAGTTCATGGCTACTGTAGACAACATTCTTGTTGCTCTGGGTGGCGTTGATGAGTGAGACGCACCGGAGGCTCTGTGGGGTTTATTCTCCCAGAAATATAATTTAGGCATTTAGCAGACATTACCATGTTGTGTTGTATTTAAATGGTAAAGTTAATTTAAAACGCGCTGATTGTCCCAAAGTGCTTGCCGTACTTTCTCAGCACATGCGCTGTACGACCTGGGACGTGCGCCATTTGGATCCGTGAGGCTGTGCCACGTGGATACAGAACCGCATGTTGTTCCCTTTCCTGTGCCATCCTGCGATGTTATAGTAAGTTTCTTAAATATTAACATATATTAAACAAACGGTCCCTGAAATACAAAAGTCGATGTGTATTTTTGATTTCCCTGCTACCAACTGTATACTTTGATGATAGATTTGAAAAGCGGTGCCGCCTAGCGAACAGCTTAACAGTCACTTTTTAATTATGTTCCCTTGCACTTCAAAGTGTTCGAATAAAGAGGTGACATTTCAAGCTTTGTCTGTAGAAGTCTCAATCGTTATGTATTTAATGATTTTAGCTTGATGTGGTTATAGTTAGTAATGTTAGCTTAACTTTGACCTCTGACCAAAAGTAAGTGGACACGTTTTTTCCCTCTTTTTAAAAAAATGTGTTTGAGAGCCTGGTTGCAAAGTTAGACATCTCCTAGTTCTTCTAAGTCTATTCAAAATAACTTAATCAAGTGTAACGCCCTGATGGAGGTTTTTTGTTCAATTGTAAAGCTTTTTTGGAAGAAAAACAATTTCCATCTGTGCCTGTACTAGTGTTGTCACGATACCAACATTTTGGTTTCGATACCGATACCAAGTCAAGAATTGCGATTCCGATTCTTTTTCGATACTTTTCTTTTATTATTTTCATGATCAATAAAATTGTAGTTTATCTGTTAAGTGTTTTCTTACAACATGGTCTTGAGTTTATGTGATTTCTTTGATAGTTAACTTTATATTTTATTAACATGTAATAGTACAGTAATATAAATAATTATTGACAAAATGTATATTGCAGATGTTAGCCACATTGGTAAGTTAGCTAAAAAGGTAGCCATATTAGACAGTTATCATTGCCATTAATTGCCTCGTCAAACTACGAAAACGTTCGCTTGTCACAAAATAAATTACACTTGTTTGACTTAGATTTGAGGGCATGGGCTTGAGCATGATGTAATTATGTTATCTATCACATTCGCTAACCTGTATGTCTTTCAATGCTTTAAACAGCTCTGGATGCCGGTCGGCGGGTGCTTAGCCAAGTTTGTTCTAACCCCACTTTAGGATGTTTTGCAACAACACCAATGGAGCCAATGGTATTGGGACTCTATCTCGTGAAACACGAAGGAGCTGAGCCCGGGGAACCACTTGCGGATGTTGGCGTCATCATCGAGGGTGTTGCAGTGCTGCTTGGACTGATTTGCAGCCTCAATCTGAGCTACCCCAAAGAGCTGAAGCATACACTTGAATTCATTGAACATGAACCAGGCAACCATGCTCGGGGTCTTCTTCGCTGCTTTTGGTGTATTTTGTGGCAGAAGTACAGCGCCACTTACAGGCCCGGCATATGTACTACAGTGTCTCCAGCGGGTAGAGCGCTCTCGTGTGAAGGGACATGTTTATGGAGCCGTATCCGTGTGGACGGTAGACCTTTTTGATATCGAATTCGGTTTGTTTGGGTTTCGTTTGCGTTCCCGTGTAAATGGGGTCTTTTTTTTCAATAACTGAATAACTTATGCCTGTCAGTACTTTAGAACATGTTGGATGTGTTCCCCCCCTCCAATATAAAGTCAACTTCGTAATCTAAAAATGCGACCTGGAGCTCAACCACTCACGGTATAAAGCTGGACTGTAACTAAGTGCATTTACTCAAGTACTGTACTCAAGTATAACTTTGAGATACTTGTACTTTACTTGAGTATTTCCATTGTATGCTTCTTATAGTTCTACTCCACTACACTTTGGAAGACATTGTTGTACTATTTACTCCACTACATTTATTTGACAGCATTAGTTACTTTGAACCATGAGATTAGTTCAAAAATATAAATCAAATTCTAAATGATGATGTATTATTATGGATTAAGCTACCCTGCAGTATATAAAGTAGTCAAAAATAATTTCTTCGTTTACTAGCTGCAACATTATTGATGCAACACAAATTGGCTTGGGGCCACTGCTGGTATTCTCATGTCAAACAAATACTTTTTTATTACCATTGCTAAAATATTTTCGTCATACTTAAAATGTCTTATAATTATATTGTTGTTTTTTACAGTAAGTGAAAGTATTTTTTGTGCAGTTTGAGACCTGTGAGTTAATGCATTAATTATAATCCAGTGATATAATACATATTATTCTCAATTGAGCCATTCTGCATAATGAGTACTTTTTACTTTAAGTATATTTTGATACAAATACTTTTTAATTTTTACTTAAGTAAGGTTGTGAATGCATGACTTGTACTTGTAACAGAGTAAATACTCTGTTATAAATATACAATGTGGTATTGCTACTTTTACTTTAGTAAAATATCCGCATACTTCTTTTTTTTCTGAATCAAGCTTTCAGTTGTTTCTCACTTCATTGTTCTTGTAAATGGTATGCAGGAGGACAGCCGCAGTGATGCAACTGAACACGTCCTGAAGATCCTGGCTGTCCATGGTGCCGATGGAGAGGATCCAGTGGATGCAGCCCTCCTGCTTGAAGGCAGAGAGATGATGCCAGGATGCAGCAGTACTGCCGAGCCATGCACGCTGCTCATGGGGCTGATTTATGCCGTAAACCTGGCGTACCCCCCAACACTGCGCTACACTTTCGAGGTGTTCCAGAAACTTTTTCTCGGACTGGATGGGATGAAGCTGACCCCGAAAGTACAAGCTTTAAAGGTGAACCTGCTGTCTTAAAGACATGGCAAAAAACCATCTTGGATCGTACATCCCAACTGACTTCTTGATATTTACCTTCCACTGTCCTACATTGATGTTTACCTTAGCTGTTCATCAAAATGTTAAAATGCATTAAGGTTTTTATGGCATACTTAAAGTGCACCAAGTGCCGGTTTAAATGTTGCTATTGCTCAGTTTCAGGGAGCGGTATGTTTGTATTGAATGTTTAAAAAGCTCCACTCCAAATCTATGTTGATGGAGTAGATTTGTCTTGTGGCAGTGATATTTTTATTTTATATTTTTGACAAGTTAATGTTGGTTAATAGTGATTGAATTGTTTTACAGAACAGCAGACCCATGGGTTAATATTCACTCATACTTTCATATTTTTTTCAATAGAGCAACAATTACCATTCCAGTCATGCCACTGTTACATTTCTTATGATGAGTGCTGAGATGGTGCTTATTGAGTATCCAGACTTAAAGGGTCAGTGTGTAATATTTGGGGTTTTATAGCAAAAATTATATTTAATGTTGACAAAATAAAGTTTAATTGTATTGTATTTTAGTTGTGTGATTTGTGCTCAATGTATATTAAATTACAGGTAACATTTTTCAAAAATAAATTAGTAACAATTACATAATTAAAGTGAGTAATATAACTTCAAACAAATGAGTAATTCAACATTTTAAACAGAAAGAATATGATAAAATCTACTTATTTACTTATAACAGTAACTATTAAAGATATATAATATTTACTTAATAGTTTGATAACAGTGATGTTCCTGTCCATGAAGAAAATAATTAGACTTAACTTAATTAGTTAAAATAAATATAATGTGTAACTTGAACATTATTAAGTAAGATTTACTTAATATCTTCACAAATGTTACGTCTGGTGATAAGTACATTTGACTTGATGCTGGAAAGTAAGTTCTACTTGATATTACAGCAGTAAAATATACTTAAAAAATGTGAGTGCAAATACTTACTAGGATTTAATCAAGTAAATCCTACAAGTCGTTTCTTTCAGTGTACCACCAAAGGGCTGTTGGAGTTAAGTGTTTTTTTATGTTGAATTGTTGTGGCAAAATGCAATGTTATAGGTGTACAGTCCCAGTTCACCTTGAGCAAGGCACCGAACACCCCCCTTCCCCCTTCACTCCCACTGCTCCCCGGGCGCTGTGCAATAGCTGCCCACTGCTCCTGGTTCTAGACTCCTGGTGCTAAGATGGGTTAAGAGCAGAGAACACATGTCACTGTGTGCTGTGCATGTGAGACCATTACAGAGGGTCTCATCCCTCCATATTCTATTAAAGGTTTGCATGTTTCTACAATCTTATTTCATATGAAATCTATAATCAAGTCATAAACTCTTTTACAAGCCTCATATGTTTCAAGCGTCTTTGAGCACCTGTAAAAGCGCTAACAAAATAAATATATTATTATTATTGTTTAAAGATGCAATTAATAAATACAGTATGTGGCGTTTCCATCATGTGATAAGGATTTTCTTTTGCTGCACTTAAGCCAAACCAAAGGATCCTTTTCTGATGGTTTAGTCAATTAAGAGAAGAATAATTGTTTAGCAATACAGTATTTGGAAGTCAAAAGTATCTGAACCCAACGAGGTCAAATACTATATCGATAAAGACATTGTGAACCTCAAAATATATAATTTTCCACCACTGACTTTCAACTGAATTGAATTGAGACACATCTTTGTCCCACTTTTTTTCTAGTGTGTGGCGATGCAACTAATCCAAGCAAAGACCAACTGACACAAGATGTACGAAATGTTCTGAAAATAAAGCCAAAGTCAGTGACAGTTGGCTTTTAAAAATCTCACGAGCAAATCCTTAGCCCGGCCTTATCAACACTGAGTGCTGGATCACACACCAGTTAGCCCTTTCTCAGCCGGTCTCACACACACAACTCAACATTGGCTAGTTAGTAGACAACTGGTGTTTTCCTCAGACTGCCTTGCTCCTCGCAGCAGAGCCCCCCCCTCCTACTGTGACACACACACACACACACAGAGTGTTTCCTGTGGCGAGAGCAGAGGGAGGCAGTAATTACCTGGAGCTCTTCAAACACTGCTGTTGGAGCACAAAAGGCCCACACTAATGTGCGTGGACACATTCAGAGACACAAACAAGCAGAGACTGTACTCGTCTACTGGGGGCTGCATCTAATGAAAGACTGCAGGAGAACAAAGAGTCCATGGAGCTATAAACTGTGTGTTTGTCTGGGGTATTTATAGGAAAGATTCATGCACTCGTCGGGCAATTCTCTTGAAAGTGCTCAGAAACCCTGCTGTTGCCAATACACCTTAGAATGCCATATATCCTCTGAATGTCTTCAGTCTTATGTGTGTGGTTGTAAATATTAATGAGGCTGTGATTGTCCCAGAGTTCCCAACAGTTTATTGTAAACAAGCTCCAAAAGTAGTCTCACTACCATAAACTTTCTCCCAAAAGACCAAAAACATGATCACAATTGGGTTGTATGTTGTACACACATAGTATTTTGCTCATGTTAGTTGGCAAGCACAACAATGTGTGTTCCTAATGAGTTAGTTAGAGCTCTGTGTGAATTGGTTGACCTAACGATGGCCTTTGTCCGCTGGTTTCTATGCTTCCCTTATATATGAAGAATGAACCTACATTATCATTTCACTAAACAACCTTCTTCAGTCAGCTGACCTTGCTTTACCAACCAACCAAATGTTTTCCTTGGAACCATTTCTTGGCTGCAATCAAATGGTCAAAAAAAATGGTGTCTAAATGTCCCCTACCCAGTTTTACCAAAATGTCTTGAAGTCTAGGAGAGATGTCTGTCGCAGACTAAAACCCACCTGCTTTAGGTTTGAATTATTGATAGCTCATGTACCTGAAGGATTCTTGCTTTCTTGAGTTTGTTTCTTCATGTTTTAATTAACTTATTATAGTTGATTTGAGAAGAAGTTCTAAGGATTTATGAAAAGAAAAAGAGAATTGCAATGCACGTGAACAAGGTTACGTAATAACGTGATGCTGGATGTTGTTGACATAGGACGGACGTGTTCTTCAAATCTTGCTGCTGTTTTGACAGATGGAAATATCTCCGTTTATTTTGCAAAAGGAGATAAGAAAGGAAGCATTGAGCTGCCTTTTCTTGACCTTAAGATATTTCAACCAGCTCTTATTAGGACGGTCAGTTAGACACTTCTGGCTCATTTCTCTCAGTTAACCTTCCAGAGCAAAAACAAATGTTCTTTGTACTAAGAGAAAACATTTATTAAAGACATTTACTTTTCCACTGTAGCACCAGCTCTGCTTGAAATTAATGATCTCACCATTATCTTAAGTTGTCTTTTAGGACTTAGTATTGCGTCTTTATGCATTTGTGACGTGTGCTTCTTTATCCTCTGCTTGCGCACTCCTATTTGTAATACATTCACCAGCTTCTCAGAACGGACGCCATCTATGCATCTAAGCAGCAAAACAAAGTGGACTACAAATCAATTGTGTGTGGTTTCTTGTTTAAGTGCTTTATGTGTGCAAGTGGCTCCTTTCTTCTAAATCTACAGCCCGAGATGAAATTATAATTAGAATCAATGGCTCGAGTCGAAAGTCTTTAGTGACTCCACTGGGACAGGGCTGTGGCCAGTTTATCTCCTCCATTCACACACACTAACACACACATTATACTGTGTACAATCCAACTGTTGCTTTGGGACAGCAGATTAAGAATTCATGGTGCTCGTCACTCAGTTGATTTGCAAAAGCTGCAAAGTGTTCCAACTGCCAATGAATCAGCCTGGTAAAATCTAATGGGGATATTATCCATCCAGCACAAACTCTATTTCCAATTTCACCTTGTTTTTCTCAGCAGAACAGACCTTTAGTTTGGTTTATGTTGCCTCTATGTTCGTGTCATGACGGCCTGTCCACACAGTGGCGTGTGTTAAAGCTTGCCGGCAGGGGGGGCTGAAACTCGACCAACAACCAATCACATGAATCTCCTGCCCCAGACACACAAGCACGCGGTTTGATTGGCTCGAGCTTGTACTGGCATATGATTCGATTGGCTGACGCTTCCGCCGAAGCTTCAAAAGTTGAACATTGCTCAACTTTCGTCGCCAGCAACACGAGCAAATCTACGCTTCGCTCCCACAATGCAGTTTGGCGAAACGTGACGTCACCCCATTCAAAGTGAATGGGCAGAAGCGTTGAAGCTTCAACGCACGCCGCCGTGTGGACGGGCCGTTATGTCCCCTTTAGCAGATAGTTGTGAGTCCTATCTTTATTTAGAAAGATATATACTATGTTGCATCGTATTGTTAGAGTCGATGGAGCTGATCATTTATTCCGGGAAATTACTCTGACCTACTAATTGACCTGACCGAAGTTATTGAGTCTATGTAAGTTTACTGCTTGGCTCAGATCCACCAACGTCAGCAAGATCTCACCTCTATTAACTCCTGAAGAACCAGGTTCAATTAACTGCTGTTTAAATTCAGACGACTCTCTGAATCTGTTGAAGCGATCCCGAAGGATTTTGATATCAGTAAATGAGGTGTGGCCATACCTAAGTGTGAGTGTGGCAGGGTGCAATCTCACCTTTGAAGCAGGAGAGGAGAGCGCAGATGTCTTTTAAGTTGTCCCGGTCCAAAAGGTGGGATCAGTTTATTTGAAGAAAAATAGGTCCAAACTAATACAGGGTTTTTACCTTCTCTCGTTACAACATTATAATCATACTAAATCTATTATGCTGTGATCATGTTCTAATATGACACTTTAATTCACAGTTTTACATTTATTACCATAAATTGTAATTTCAACTGCCCAATTCAGTTGTGACATTTAAAATCTCCCGATAGAATTTAGAGGTCTTACCTCATAAAAGACCGGTGATAATAAAAAGCACATTCAACCTTTCATTCACCAAAACAGTTAATTTTCTCATTTCACATTCGTATACTTCAACTAGTCCCGCATGAATTCGGAGGACCTCTCCTCACAGGTGGCAGGGTACTAACATTCAACAAACATCAATTCATTCCACTCAGCTTTCAACAAAGAAATTCACTCAGCTTTCAACAAAGAAATTCGAGAGATATTTACCAAGTTTGAGAGAACCTTACAGAGAGCAAAAACCCAGCTCTCAGGGAGAGAGCTTTTACCGGGAGAAAGAATACCAGGGGAACCCCCTCTCTCTCTCGCTCCCTCCCCAAAAAGGAGAGTCTTTATGCTCAACAACAGGATATAAAACCATAAGACACCTCCTCCACACCCATATTTGTGGAAACTGGGCATGGCCTCTGATGTACAGGACTGGACATGACCAGACATATTCTATTGGCTATGTCATAAGACACACCTTCCCAGGCTTATGTAACAAAAGTTCATGAACTCGAGTGTGCAGGACTTCCAAAATATTATTCTCGGCTATGACATAACCACCTTTTTGAGGCCTCAGTGTGTTTCTCCTTAAGTCCGGAGCCCCCCTCCCGATGTACTGCTGTGAAAGGAGAGGGAAGAAACTGCCTTCTCCCTTATCAGTGACACCCATAAATCATTATAGGCCTCACACTCAACTTAACAAACCACTTGTGTTTTGTTTATACTGTAAATATAGAAAATCATAAAATATGAAGCATTTTCATTGTGGGTTATACAAGAATATAATTGATTATATTTGATTAAAATTAACTTTCGTTTTAAGATCTCAACAGTATCGTAAATTTCCCCTTTTCTAAGACAATATCTTACAACCCTCCCACAGGAGAAATCCATAAACATATGAAGAGAATAATCTAGCCAGATGTATTCCTCCTTCCCCATTCCTTTTTTTTGTAGAAAAGGGTAGGAGCTTAATAATGGCTGAAGTCCATTTAACCTGCGTAATATATTTGTTGACTTGGAGACAGTACAAAAAGCTAAAAACAAAATGTGAATAAATTCTGAGCCGACAGAAAAAGCTCAATTTTAGTTTAATACACACAGTTAAGCTCACACACACTATTTTATGACAATAAAAGTTCACTTACTGAAAACCAGAGATGGAGTACTCGAGTCCTGGACTCGGACGCCGATTTTCGGGACTCGCGACTCGTGCACTGATTGATGCGGACTCGACTCGGACTCGTGAATTCTCGCGCACGATGACTGACTCAAACTCGTGAATTTTTAGCCCACGATGACTCGGACTCGACTTGTACATTGACTCTCCGACTTGGACTTGAGCAAGTTTTCTCTGGAGTCTGATGTCCTCCATCCTGGCGTGTGCACCTGCGAGGCGAGTTCACGGACTGGGCCCCGCTATTCCAGTCTAGAGATGTCTAGAGACACACCCCGCATCGTGCTGTATGCTTTCACACATTCTGCTTCCACATCGGGAAAGAGCAGCGCAAAATGCTCGTTATGTGGAAACAAGATTGAAGAGAAGGCTCCGTAACACATGACTAAGGATCGAGTTCAGACATATAGGCTGTCTTGAACACTATCATCAGAGTAACGTGATCTAATCAATAAATAAAGATTCAGACATAACACGAAAGCACATGGCTACTTAAAGGTGGGGTATGTAATTTTGGAGAAACCGGCTCGAGTGCGCTAGAATTTGAAAGTACACAACCGGAAAAAATCTGCCCCTTCCTTCAGACTTCCTTACAGAGCCCCTCCTCCAACACACACAAACGCGCACATGACCAAGGCTGAAAGGCAGGTAGGCCGTTGTTGGAGC
The DNA here is from genome assembly GCA_028583405.1 of Pogonophryne albipinna. NCBI lineage: Eukaryota > Metazoa > Chordata > Actinopteri > Perciformes > Artedidraconidae > Pogonophryne > Pogonophryne albipinna. The sequence continues at coordinate 3,164,156 of CM053244.1, read as the reverse complement.
ACCACACAATGGCGTTGGTGGAAGGTTCACCTCTGCTCCGCGCCGTCCCTTGATGACTGATGAGCTGGTCAATTTACAAAAGAAGGAACTCAAAGCACCAGGATAGAGGTTAAACAATAATCTATTTTAATGGTAGAAAATAACAATACAATACAGAGCACTCCGGGCTGAATTCTACTACCGTGTGAGATACGTCCCAGGACAGTCAGTCAGAAGACAGCGCCGAATGTAAGAATGTTACAGCTTACATACAAATTATGTGGGAGGAGTTTTGTTGGTTGCTCCTCCCTAGCTATTTGTTATTGGCGATTTCACTTCTGGGCGAGCCCTAGACCGTAAGCTGGTAGTTCTCCATTGGCCGGTTTCACTTCTGGGCGGGACCCTAGGCAATGAGTCAGCAGTTGTTGATTCCATCTGTTGCTCCATCTCCTGTGCGTGTGTGTGTGTGTCCCTCTGCCCTCAGGCAGTCCCCCAACAATGATTTGGAGCAGTATAATCTTACAGACAGAGGACTCTTTGACAGAACGAACACACATCTTATCATGTAGCTTATCACACAAAGGTCACATGTTTTCTTCTCTGAAAGCTATGCTTGTATAGGTTTTAAACGTCCTTGTCTTATGACATCTTTAGGATTAGTTAACTAACAAAGGTTAACTGTTCTTATACCCTCAGGCCTTCTCTGAACTTCCTTCCACCCCGAAGTCAGCTCACTTAGAATGAATGCATCTATTGATAACTCAGAAGGACCATTGTCTCTCTAACTTGTGTGTGACTCAATAAGGATGTTTCCTGCCATGCAAACTGCTCCTACTTCATACAGAGTAATTAAGCACACACATATATTAGTGATAACATAATTCAACACACTTGTTATATATCAGGTGACATTAAAAATGAATATACCAGAAATACGCTGTATTAAACTTTCTGCTATAAAGTTAAAAAGTTAGACATCAGTTATGACATCACTCTGGGATTTGTAGTCTTTCTAGTTGTGTATTTTTCATAGTCTTATATTTCAACAGTTTTACGACAAACTGACTTTGTTTACAATTTTTTAAGATTGACAAATATCATATGTGTAATTCATGGCACAATTCAAACGGGATCGAAAGATAATCTTTCTCTCTCCATTGACTTCAATGCATAATTTTTCCGAAATAAGGTCCCACGGAGTTCCACCGGAAAGGGAGGGACTTCGGCTCTCTATAGATAGAAGAGTTGCGACAGCGGAAGTCCAAAATGCTTGATCGTCACGTGGTTCATGGAGACTCAGATAGTTCCCGGGAGTTTGTGGCGGGCCATTTGAATGCATTAATAACAGTAGATAGAAATGCGATTTTTGGTAATTAGTGGTCAATAAAGGTTTTGATTTGCAATATTTATATAACATATCGATATGTGTATGTAGTTACATCAACATTCGCAACATTCGCTAATATTTGAGGATTAAGATAAAATAAGAAGTACTTTATTGATACCAATTGGGGAAATGTTTGCATTGGAGCAGCAAAAGACAAGGCATTGTACATTAGACAGTTAAAAGACTAGAAATAAACTATCCAAAATGTAAACATCTCAAATTGAAATAAAATAGCATTAAAAAAGTAGAAAATATACATAGATAGTGTGAACAGCTATCTTACCTGCCTTGTTAACATATACATGTTAGGCTAACGTTGCCTTGGTTAAAGAGCCTGTTGCTGTTGTTTATTGCTTTGAATTCTTTACAAATATTATCTTCTTAACCCTCCGGTATCATTCGATTGGACTACGCAAATTAGTCATTCGAGACCAAAATGTCCACTGCAAAAGACTTTGATAAAAACATTATATTAAAAGGTTTTTTTCACAACGTTTTTGGGTTCAATCTTTAAAGCAACTTCCGCCCTAATAGAAAACACCAAAAATGTAATCATTTTCAGGATTTTAACCCTTTAAATGCCATTTTGAATACATGAAACCGCTGTTTTTTTTCATGATGAAAACAGAGAAAATTAGTTATTTTCCAAAAAATACATATCTGGGGACTGGCTCTTTTTTTTATCACAGTCTTGGATATGTCAAAGATTAGCAACAAATGGATTTTTTTGGATTATTAGTTTTTGCACAAAATCAGATTGAACAAAAAAGTCACACATTAGTCATTCGGGACAAAAATGTCCACTTCCAAAAACTGCTCTAAAATGACAACAGATTAATATTTTTTAAAACTTTTTGGGGTTAAATCTTTCAATCAACTTCAGTCCTGATCAAAAATACCAAATGTTAAATTATGTTCAGGATTTTAACCCTTGAACTGCCAGTTTGAAAACATGAATTTGCGTTTTCTATGAAAAACATGCACAAAAAGGCAGTTATTTTCCATACAGATGTAGCGCTTCATTTCAGACGCCTACCCGTGCGGGTCCGTGATCTGCACGGGGTGGGCCCCTGCTGAAAAGGAAAACCCCCCGCAGGACTTGATATGCCCCCTTGATAAATAAATGTAATTGTAATGAAACCAGCTGCAATGGATCATGGATCCACCAGGGGGAGCCGTGAAAAGCTGCCACACTGGAACTCATGTGAAATAAACAGCTGATCTACAGGTATCTGATATAGCGGATATTTGTTAAGATCCATATGTCACGGATAGGATCATATTCTGTGCTAAATAAGAGACATATAATAATTTACAAAACATCACCATGTTGTTATTTAACAAAATAATGTTGTTTAATTCACGTAGGTGTAAGTACAAAACCATCGCTATGTTTTTTCATCAGGAAATGCAGCCCTGCTCAAACAAACGATTTTCAATCATCATCCTCACGATCATTTAATGTATCATATGTTCGCGAATTGAAATGAATGCACCAATACATGTAGTTTAATCCACGTGAGTTTACAACAACAAAAATAATCGCTTTGTTTTTATATCACATCCGACCGCGGGGAAAAGGCAGCACGGCTCTCACTACCGATAATCCTAATCCCACGGGCAAACAATAATATGTACAGTGTTAATAGTTTACTGTATTATTAGTGTCTAATATTACTGCTATAATAATCACACATTGAGTTGTTAAAATCTGACCGTTTTTTTCTGAATGCAACGGCAGCTCTCAGGTGATCAGCTGTGTGTTTACCAGTGTTGGGACTAACGTGTTACAAACTAACGCATTACTGTAACGCAACTACCTTTTGCGGTAACTAATAACGTTACTAGTTACCTATTCCCATTCAGTAACGCCGTTATAGTTACTGTGATTTAAATGGGTGCGTTACTGCGTTACATTATGTGATGGAACTGAACCGAATCTCCCTGCGGATGTAGTTTACAGGCGAATACAGCGATGTCCTCTCACAGCACCATGGAAAAGTGAAAGTGACCAGAGAGGAGTGATGATTGGTTAACGCGGGGTAACATTTCAGGGTAAGCCAATCAGAGACAGAGTTGGGCGGGTCTTGCCTTATGGGGAAAATACACAGACACACAAACACCTGCGAACGGGGTTAACATGTATAATATTATCATTTTAGACTTCTTGGAAGTTCTGTTAGTACATTCAAGCGCACAGCACGACATTTTAATTGTCTGGTATTTGTAACAATATTCCCTAAAAGGCACAATCACCACGAACACGGCTAAAGGGTCAAGTAAAGTACTATGACTAACTAACGTTGTAGCCTCTATGGTTGTAGCCTAGCAGAGTGGACAAGTTGCTGTTAGCTGACAGTGAGGCATGTACGTGTCCATCAAAGTGACCACGCCCTAATTTATGCAAAAACTTTAAGACCTAATATAAATAAAAGGGTCGTGTTAGAAAACAATTCACTCACAGATTCATAATCATGAAGGTGGAATCTAACTATATCGATAATAATATTTATTGCATCCATGGGTAGAAACATGTTTTTTTCTGCTGTAAAGTTGGGCATTTTAACATGGAGGTCTATGGAAATTGCTCCTTTCTGCAGCCAGTCCCTAGCGGCCCATGTATGAACTGCAGTGTGTGGCACTTCCGTATTGGCGTCCCGGCTGTTACCCAGAGTTTGCCGCTTGGTCTTTACGCAATGCGTTGGCCTTGCTGTTTGATATATATTGTGCCGCAGGCCCGCAGCACATGGCGGTTTTGTGTGCCCTCCCATGATAATCATATGCCCTCCCTTTAGATTTGTTCTGGCGCCGGGTCTGGTCAGGGCTACGATGGTGCTGCAGTGATGAGCGGGGCACATGCTGGTTTTCAAGCGAAAATAAAATGAAGTAGCCAAAAATGCTTTCTATGTGCATTGCAGTGCAATTAAACTTAGTCATAGTAGACTCTGTCAAAAGTGTAACAGATGCAGGAAACTTCTTCTCATTGATGGAACGATTGTATGTGTTCATATCTGGGTCTTATGTACACAACAAATGGCTGGAAGTGCAGCGGGAGATGTTTGACGGTGCACCAAGGGAACTCCAAAGGCTTACCCCTAGATTCCACCGGGTCCGTCTGCCGGGCGTTACGGCTGCGCCGCGGCGTCCGCAAGGATCGCGGCCACTCAAGTCAATGGGTGCTATTCCACCAGACGCGCCGCGTTACGGCTCAGAAGCGTCCCAGAAGCGTCCCAGAAGCGTCTCGCCGCTGGGCTCCGCTCGAAATAGGATCGAAGTCTATTTTTCGCGTTACAGAGGCGGCGGGCAGGAAGTGGACCGGTGACAGCATCCGGCCCCATCCCCAAATAAACTAATTTGCAGACCCCCCTTCACATCACTACATCTTCACAACAACACGCGCAATGGACGACGAGGTTTTCATATTGGAAGTGGAAAAACACTTGATTTTATACGACACAACCCATCTTTTTTATCCTGGTTTTTAATTGCTGGAGTTTGTGGAGTGGAAGGTGAAAACTACTAATTAGTCAACACATTAATGTTTTTAAGTTAATGAATACTTGTAGGTACAGTACAGAGCCATTCAGTAGTTTCAAATCTTGTGAAAGTCATTTAATAACTTTTCAGAAAACTTGCATTTCACAAGAAAGTAAGATCTTATTTAAGAACATATATGCCTTTTCATATCTAATCTATGTACCGTATATATATGTACACATATTGACGTGCGGTGAGGTTCATGGCTGGTGAGGACTCTTTCAGAGTCAGATTTACAAATATTATATTTTGACCTTAATCGAAATGTTCGGTTATTTTCAAAAGCTTTTTTAGTCTGATGCTTCGATTCATTTTAAACAGACTGTTCAACAAAAGGATACCCAACATCTAAATATTGGATTGTTCTTTCTTAGTAAGATCCCATGTTCATTACAATTGTGGTCTTACCTTGACTTGAAGATGAAGTCCATGCTTTCCTTCTGGACAACAATCTCCATTACTTTTTTGTAAAAGTCCTCCTTATCTTCCTCTAGTTTCAAAAGTCTAGCTTGTTGTTTGCGTCTACCGTCTCTGCGTGGAATAACAGTAGCAACAAGAACCTGTGGGCTCACTTGCGCCCCCTTCAGTGCGGCAGAGGTCATGGCTGCCTCCCCTGGTGCTTTTTTCATTGCCGTTGTATGATGAGACCAGCGAGCCTAAATATCATATATACGTGAAATAAGTTATTTAGAGACTATGGATGGCGAGGATAAATGTAATAAAGGGATCTACAAACATTACATTGGTGACATACAGTGAGATGGTGCAGGCATGCGCTTAGGGCCCGCTTTCCAGACAGTTTCTGTGGGGTGACGCATTCTGAGGTGAGGCAGAGCTCATCTGTGCCTCACCTCACCCCACAGTAACTGGCTGGAGCGCGCTCACAAAATAAGTGCCCGCGCTACATTAGTGCCCGCGCTCCAGCCAGTTACTGTGGGCTTACGAGAGGCAGAGCTCGTCCCTGCCTCACTCCTCATCGCTACCCGTAGTTGTAGCGGAGCTCGGCCAATTTGCTGATTTTGACTATAAGAAGCGACTGGAATCAAACAGAAATCACACTTACAACACAGATCAGTGGAGACATTTTATTATTATTACTATTTAGTTGTTTAGTTGTTTTTCCGTTACATTGGAGTATGATAGGTGAGTCTCTGCCTGATGTGTGTGTCTCTGCCTGATGTGTGTGTCTCTGCCTCCCCTGCCTCCCCTGACTGCACGTCGCTGGTGTATACATATATTTATATATATATTGTTTTTTTAAACTATACTTTAGCTTGTTAATTTCGCCCAGGGATCAATACAGTTTTGTGTTAACCTATTATAATGATAATATATTTTTGTATTACAATTGTTTTTTATTAATCTTAATCTGCAAAGTATAGCTGTCCGAAAAATGAAGAAAATAATATTTCCCTCTGGAGGTGTATTGTAGTAGAAATAAAACAGGAAATGGTATTTCTCAAGTATGCACAAGTGCCATTGTACAATAGTACAGTAATTCATCAAATCTAGGGCTACTACATTTTAATTGAGATTTGTTTTACATCATTGAAAGAACTTCGCTTAGCTATGTGAGTATAGTGTTATAACAACTACACAAAGTACTGTCAATAATGTTTAAATACAGTATGCTGTGGTGGTCCTTGCATTTCTAGTCTGAAGATACATTGTGAGGACAGACAAGAATCATTTGGCAGTCTTTGTCAGACACAACTATTTATTTGAAAAGAAATAACATAGCCTATTAAAAATAAAGAACACTTTTTTACAAATACAAATGGGAGTACAATAACTTTTTTGCCTTTTATAATTTTCTGGAATGAAAAAATTACACATTTTTCAATCGATTTGGCGGTGTAATACTATTGTGTTCCAGTAATCACACCATCCTGTCCTGCCAAGTCACACTGCCCTCAGGAGAGTTGAAGAATGGTACTTGCGACATCAGGACAGCAGAAAGCTTTGCTACAACCCGTTGCTGCAGATACACTCTTTACAACATCAGGAAGATTCGTCCCCACCTGACCCAGAAAGCGACGCAGGTTCTGGTCCAGGCTCTCGTCATCTCACGCCTAGACTACTGCAACTCCCTCCTGGCTGGTCTACCTGCATGTGCCATCCGACCTCTGCAGCTCATCCAGAATGCAGCGGCTCGTCTGGTCTTCAACCTTCCTAAATTTTCCCACACCACGCCGCTCCTCCGCTCCCTTCACTGGCTTCCGGTAACTGCTCGAATCCACTTCAAGACAATGGTACTTGCGTACCATGCTGCGAATGGATCTGGCCCTTCCTACATCCAGGACATGGTTAAACCGTACACCCCAGCACGTGCACTCCGCTCTGCATCAGCCAAACGACTCGCTGCATCCTCGCTGCGAAGGGGACCCAAGTTCCCATCAGCAAAAACACGTGGGTTTGCTATTCTGGCTCCAAAATGGTGGAATGAGCTCCCCATTGACACCAGGACAGCAGAAAGCTTGCACATCTTCCGGCGCAGACTGAAAACTCATCTCTTTCGACTCCACTTCGAGCGATAGAATTACTAACAATGAACTGCTAACAGAGCACTTATATACTAATAAAGGACTGGCTTATCTATAGCCAGTTGAGTAGCACTTGAAATGTTTGGCTCTATGAAACCTGATGTACTTATATGATTCTGTTTTCTTCAAGGTTGTGTCTTCCTGGTCGATTGTACTTATTGTAAGTCGCTTTGGATAAAAGCGTCAGCTAAATGCAATGTAATGTAAAAGAAGGTGCAGAAAGCCTCCCTCACATTACAGGCCTCTCTTGATGCCCTGTTTGCTCCCATGTTTCTCACCGGTGCCATGTGTCTCCCCTGCTGCTCTTCCTCATCTAGCAACCTCTGGTTTTCACTAGGGGCAAGCAGGAAGTTGTGAAGGATGCATCCAGCCACCACAAGCGTGTCCACGTTTTTCGGGTGCAGGTTGATACGGCGATGAAAGATTCTCCACCTGGAGGCCAGAATGCCGAAAGCATTTTCCACCACCATCCTTGCTCTGGAAAGTCTGTAGTTGAAAATCCTCTTTTGATGAGTGAGGTTCTTTCCGGGGTATGGTCTCATGAGGTATGGCTTGAGTGGGAAAGCTGCGTCACCCACAATGACGAATGGCATCTCACCCAGGTGAGCAGCACCAGGTGGAGAGGTACTGGTTGGAACATGAAGAGTTTCGATCCGGCATACGTCCCACCATCACTTGTTCTTCCGAAGTCCCCCACTTGAATGACTCAGAACCTGTAGTCAGCATCAACAAGTGCCATAAGCACTATGGAAAATGTCTTCTTGTAGTTGAAGTACTGACTCCCAGACAGTGGTAGTGCTTGGATGACAATATGTTTTCCATCTATTGCTCTCAGGCAATTTGGGAAATTCGATTTTCTCCAGAAGCATTGTGCGACCTCCTTCCATGTTTCTTCTGTTGGCCTGGGTAGGAACCTCTCCATCTTCATTTTCTCAATGGCTGCATACACCATATGGACAGAGTTTGTCACAGTAGTGCATTCTAGCCGATAGTTGAATGCTAGGCTGATCAGTGAGTCCCCGGAAGCCAAGTATCTGTGAAGGGAAAAACAAGCAAAGAAAAATGTGTGAAATCATTTTATTCATCTGGATCTATTCTTTATTTCAGTCGACGTTTGCAAGGCGAGATGGAAGACCCTCAGGGATGCCTCCCAAAAATCTCTCCCAAGTGGATCGGCAGGTGGCACGCATAGGGAATGGAAATACACCGAGATAATGTCCTTCCTTTTGCCCTATGTACAGCCAAGGAGGTATGTATGCACATATTTTAATTTATATAATTTTGTAGGAAATTAATGAAGTCTTTCACAATAACAACTTTGTAATTTGTCATGATGTATTGCAAAGGGTATGAAAGAGTTTATATTAAATTACTTAAATATGTTCCTATTGCATAAATTAATCCCAAGAAAAAAGCTTTTCATTTTTTCCATCCTGTTGTTTCTTTTCATATAGTTAAAAAAAGCAGCTTGGGCAATCCTTCACCGGTGAACATGGAAGACATGGAGAGATCCTGTACACCACTGCTATCAGGAACAGATCAACTTTCCAGAATTACATTTGCATCTCCAGCCCCACCACCTCTGGTACCCACAACCTCTGGGGAGGCAAGGCCCTCTTGGTCCCGTAGCCCCAGGGATCCCATTTATGCAGCAGTCCACACGGAACCCAAGGAGGAGGCCACAGAGCACAGACATCGGAGAGCAACTCATGTCTCTACTACGGGAACCTCCAGCCACAACACACATGCCAGAGTCAGAACTGGAAGAGTCCTACCACTTTGCTCTCAGTCTTGTGCCTATTTTGCAAAGACTGGACAAAGACAGGAAACATCAGGCCAAACTAAATATTTTAAACACCCTCCATAACCTGGAAAATACACAGCACCAACATTGGCAGCCAATTGACAATCCCCCCATGTCACAACATTCCACTCACACCTCCAGGCCAGTAGTCTTTCGGCCAAGTATACCCCAACCCCCACCAACACCTATAGGGCCATTAACCGAAATGCTGTCCTCCAGCAGTGGCTCAACATGGCAGGATTGCCAACCTGGGGGGTCTTATTATGAAGAGTTTTAGTTACTGTTAATTGTGTTCATTGTTGTACATTTCAACAGCTGTTTGATGTTTAGGTTTCAAATGTTTTTTGGGTGAAATTGTTATAATTAAAACGTTTATTAAACTTGTGGTCAGTGATTTATTGTCTGTGAAATGTGCTTCTTACCTCAGTGCAACAGCCAGTCTCTGCTTGGGTTCGATGGCAGCTCTGTCATTTGTGGATTGTCTCGTCAGTTCAGGGCAGAGGAGGGACAGAAGTTCATCCATCTGCTCTGCACTCATCCTAAAATATCCATGATGTCGTTGGCGGTCCAGCCTCAAGGTGATGAAAATCACCTTGTTGTCTCCTTTGCTGGTTGAGGGGGTGCACCCAAAACCGGTTCCTTCTCCTCCCCCCATCCCTCCGTAGTCTTTCCAGTAGGAGGAGAAATGCCAGCGTTCTCCTTCGGTTTACAGGCACTGTGTGTAAATTATATAGAATAATTATGATGATGAATGCATTTTTTTCACCACTAAAATACAGCAACACATCTTTGATTGTTGTTTATAACTGGACTATTACAATTATTATTAACTATGTCTGTACGACTCCACTTCGAGCAACAGAATTATTAACAAAGAATTACGATTGTAAACCGTGATCGTTTTTCTCGCGTCCAGGAGAGAAGCTTAAAAAGGAGACTAAATGGAGTCTCTGAGAAGGTTCAAAATTGGTACTTTAATTAATAAAAAGCGCGGTAATGTTACAAACAGGAGATTGTTCAGTCAGGAGAGAAAGGCTGCAGCTTCCTCTCCCAGTCGTGGCCGTGCAGAAGAGACACCACAAGCCTTCGTCTTTCCCGCTTGCTGGCTGTTCGCTCCTCCTCTCTGTGAGCTGTAGTGACGTAGGGGACTTCCCCCCTCGTTCTTCTGTGTCCGATATCGCGTTAAACAGAGGATTTCGACATTTTACATTCATTGCTTACTTCCACATGCCTTTTCTCCTCCTTATCTCTTTCATAACTTTATATGTAATACATGTTAACGGCGTCAATAGCCACTTTAATGATACTAATGGACGGTAGTCCCGGATGTCGTCATGAAGGATTTTCAGAATAAAAGCTTGGTATTGAGAACTTCCGGTTTTTTCCAGAATAAAATAGCATTTAAACTGACTGTATGTTTAAGCTACATTATGCTATTAAACATTGATTTTAATTTCTAACACTATCAAAGCACTTATATACTAACAAAGGACTGGCTTATCTAAAGCCAGTTGAGTAGCACTTGAAATGTTTGGCTCTATGAAACCTGATGTACTTTATGATTCTGTTTTCTTCAAGGTTGTGTCTTCCTGGTCGAACGCACTTATTGTAAGTCGCTTTGGATAAAAGCGTCAGCTAAATGCAATGTAATGTAATACAACACAATAAAATAGGAAATAACAACAATATACACAAAAATAAACCACTTAACTACGTAGCCTACTTACTTTCTTGTAGAAGTACAAATGTCCAGGAAATATGCCCAAATCAACAAGAACTGCGAGCCGGCATGCAAGACGCTCCGCTTCTGAAACGCCCCCGGTAGGGTATGACGCCGGAGGAGGCCGGACCAAAACCGCGGCGCAGCCGCAATGCGCCACAGACAGACCAGGGGAATCTAGGGGTTAGTGATACACGTTGGGCCTGCAGGCATGTAGCATGTCGCAATGTTATAATAATAATACATTTTATTTATATAGCGCTTTTCACAACTCAAAGACGCTTTACAGTATGAGGGAGGGTAGACAAACAAGGACAGGCAAACAAATAAATATAGTCAAATAAAATAAACAAAAAAAAGGCAGTCAAGAGGAAGTTGATTGAGAGGGGGGGGGCTTATGGGTAGACAGAGTTGAAAAGATGTGTTTTGAGGCGGGACTGAAAGACTGTGAGGGACTCAGAGTCACGGAGATCTTGGGGGAGGGAGTTCCAGAGCCTAGGAGCTGCCACTGAGAAGGCTCTGTCCCCAAAGCTGCAGAGTGTGGATGTGGGAATGGATAGGAGTCCGGCTGCGGTGGGTCTGAGGGACCGTGGGGGTTGATAAGGAGTGAGAAGGTTTGTGAGATAAGGGGGGGCCAGATGGTGGAGTGCTTTGTAGGTGAGGACCAGCATTTTGTAGTTGATGCGATGGGAGACAGGAAGCCAGTGGAGGTCTTTGAGGACTGGGGTGATGTGATGCCATGGTTTGGTATGCGTGAGGAGACGTACAGCTGCATTTTGAACCTGTTGGAGTCTGTTGAGGGATGTAGTGCTGATGCCGTAAAGAAGTGAGTTGCAGTAGTCAAGGCGGGAGGAAATGAAGGCATGGATTAGTCGTTCGGCTGCGGGGCGGGTGAGAGAGGGTAGGATTTTTGCAATATTGCGGAGGTGGATTTAGTGCCATCATTAATTTCATTTAATTTCAAGCCTTTATTTATCCAGGTGTATCCCTTGAGATCATTGATCTCTTTTTCAAGGGAGACCTGCTCAAGTAGACATGTTTGCATTGTCGGGCAAATGCATCTTTGATTGTAAACTGTCGGGAAGGTGGGGGCTCTCCATCTCCAGCTGCCGTGTTTGCTCCCAGCTGGTAAAACGGAATGGGGTGGTTGTGTTTCAGGTGTAGTTTAAAATGCGTGGTAGCCTATTGCCTGCTTTTGTCGCTACCTTTTTTAAACAAATGTGACACACCGCCCGGCTCATTCAAATCCGTAAGTTCGCCTCGTTGATTTGGCTTGAATCCAAAATACTGCCACACCGGAGAATCGAGATGTGTAGTTGTTTTGTAACCAATTCCATTTCACTTCAAATTCCCCTCGAGTAAGTCATACGTTGTCTCCCGCTTGTTGCTATATTATTAATTTGGCTGCTACGCTGCTGCACGCACTCCTGACCTGGCTGTGTGTCAGCCTCCGCCCCTCACAGCTCGCGTGGCCGGCATGCCACAGCGCGCCTGGCAGCCACAGCGCTCCTAGCTAAAATGCTGGTCACATCCTTATGTAAACGGCAATTTATCGAGCTCAGAAAAGTTATCGAGTCCATTTTTATAAGTCAATTTAGCGATTATCGCGACAGGCCTAGATGGGGACCCCCCCGACTGACGGGTATTTCGCACACTGCTGTATCTTATCAGTTGGATTGTGTATTATTGTCTAGTTGGGGTCCTTTTTATTTTACTTTGGAAGAGTTTTTCACAAGTTTTTCATGAGACAATATTTGTACTATGCCATATTCACATTTGTTCGTTTAATACAGTGTTTCTCAAACTTTTTCATAACAAGGACCACTTGACCAATAAAAAAAACACTCGCGGACCACCTAACTCCACAAATATCCAAAATCACATCGTTTTTCTCAAATCGCCTGAAAATGGTACAAACAAGTGGCAACATGTGTGATGAAGGTGTTGCGCTGGGCTATATCATGCAATCGAAAGTGCAGCTTAAGCTCGCTCCATTGCGGAGATATTCCCGTGAGAGTGCAGAAAACTTAAGATTTAATTACTTAAAATGTGAAATTACCAATATACTCACGGACCACTAGGGGGCACTCACGGTCCGTGGACCACACTTTGAGAAGCACTGGTTTCATATGATGAACGTTAACCTGTTAAGCCTGAGCCTGTTCTCCAGGTCTCAGGCTCGAAAATGACATTCCCAGAACAAATGACCATATCTTCTAAAAGGGTTAAATTAATCATCTTTTTTCTCAAAGTAATGATAAACCTGTGAGTTGGATGTAGAAAAGTCAGAATCAATATAGATGTTTTTATTTTAAAGAAAATTCAGATTGAACACAGTAAAAAACTGTAAATGATTGTGTCCGTCCAAAAAAAACAACATTACTTTACTAACGTTGAATGATGGGATGGTAGACTAAAACTTTAGGAATCCAAAGTATAACATAATAAGTACCCTGTATCAAGATTGATGGAAAACAAGTGACATGACCTTTTTAGACAGATTTAGCACAAAAAACCCTCTTCTGGGGTCATTTGGGTGCATTTTCCATATCTCTGGCCCCCCTTGGTCGATTTTGATGATTGACATCTCTTTTTAACCGTTAGACCCACATAGGTGGACCAAGAGTTATCCAGCAACTTCTTGGCTTTCTTCTCAGTTACAACATATGATGTCATCAAACAATGTCCAATCCAGGATTCTGTTGCCCCTTTGAGAGAAAATCCAATCTGCAGTAGATGGCTTTCCATATTCACAGGTGGTATTGTTGTAGTTTGAGACACTCCTTGCTGCTTTAATTGCAGGCTGAAAAAGTGTTGGGTCACAAATGTCTTTAAGATTTCTGACACAAACCGTCCCAGTTCTCTCAACTTTTGTGCTATTCACCTATGTTGAGATTCCTCACGGCCTTTCCTTGCAAACAATGCATCTCCATATGTACATGTCATCGCTTCTGATGTGAGAGGTTACTTTATCTTGCAGCATATTGTGTATTACATTCCGAGTTCCCGTTAGAATAGTTTTTCGGCGGTCAACATGTCCGTTAAAGTTTAAATCTTCCGGACAAAGGGAGAAAAGTGCCGGTCAAAGGTCTTCTTCGTTATTTATTGAGCTTTAAAACAAATTGATATGATTCGATATTAAACAAACTAATTATAGCAGATTAACTACATTATTCTAAAGTGTTCAGTAACTTACAATAACACGGGAATAATAAACGGAGCGCTCTCTCCTGACAGCACGTCAGTATAATGCAGCTCGCGGATCAGTCATGAGTGACCCGACAGTAAAGCTAAACATAGCTATAACTAGTTACGGTAGTTTGAGAGGTCATTAAAATAGCTACGTGTGATATTCTAACCTGCAGTGTGTGTTTTGTCCGCTCACCGCTGCATGTGATCATGCAGAGCTGCGTGTGGACTCGTCAGCAGCAGCTGATCTCTCTCTCCCGTCAGATTAGACTCGCGTTTATGTCCATATCGATCAGATCCAGCTAGTTCTAGCTAATGATAGGACTACCTGCTTATTAAAAGACACCTAAACAATAAGCGTCGCTATGCAACCGGGTGAGGCCACAAAGTATAGCGCAGCATTATGCATTTGTTTACATGCCCACCGGAACCCCCAGGCATTACCAACAGATCAACACACAATCAACCCATCCAGGACATCTCTTTCTCCACATTAAGTGTTCGACATTAGAATTGACTATTCTTGTCTGTCACATAAGTGTCGCAAGTTGCGCAACTGATGCGGACATTTTGACACTTTGACCGGAGAGATTTAGATTTGCCGGTCTTCAGCATATTTTACCGGTCATAGTCCGGTAATTACCGGCTAACGGGAACTCTGATTACATTCTGAATTCCCTCTGATGATTCCACCAGATTTGGAAGGAGTTGTGAGGAGGCTTTTTGAATTCTTCTTCTTTTCCCCTGTCCTCTGTCCTATCTCTGCATGACTTCTCATGTCTCCAGAGTTCAGTCCTCTTGAACATTGCATAGCAGTGTTGGCATGGTAGGTAGTCCTTTACAGATGTTTTCTCAGAGGGCTGTTTCCATGTAACAATCTCCCCATATCCTTTTTCTAAGACCTCGGAATTGTGTTGCCAGTCCCGCTTATTGCGAAGAGATTCCAAAAGTGTCTTGTCTTGATCCAGTCTGAAAACTAAATGCATCGGCAACATCAGTTTCATCACTGTGCTTTCGTTGTAAATGTCGTGCCATCTTCAAATTTGACTTTTTACAATACAAACAATAATGGGCTTTGTCCCAAGCTCTTCCACCATCCTTTTGTTTGCTTGTTTTAATAGTGACTTGCGGCCTCTTTGCATCCACTCGCCGCTTCCTTCTTCCTTTAAAATTGTTCAGCTATCTGAATTGACTTGGTTTCTTGGTCTCCAGCTTCCAGCACCTCATGTTCAGTGGATGATGAGTGACCGTCTGTCTCTGATACATTACTCCTTGTTGACTCAGAGCTCATTTTCACTGGATGATGGTGATGGGGGCAGTACTCTTCCCCAGATCCACTATTGCTGGAAAACACTCATCAAGGAGCGCATCATATTCATCCGATGAAGGGCACTGATCCACTGCGGCTGGATAACTCCATCTCCCTAGTCAAGTCCTGTTTTAAAAGTTCCACTTTCACAGGGAACACTTCAAGTTCAGTGGCTGATGAGTGGAGGTGGTCTCCATGAGCCAACTCCACCTTGGAGGAAAAACGGGAAAAATAAGAATTTTTTCACTCGGCAAATCAATTTCTTTCTAAATGATGCAGATAAGTTACTTGATTAAACTTTACATCACCACATAAATAAAGGTATACATCTCCAGACTGCCTGTGAAGACCACCAATTGTAAGTCCCTGTCAATTGTATGTTCAATATAAAACTACAAGTAGCAGGTTTCTTCTTCAAATTGTACGGGTTCGGGCGGGGACATTTCTTTTGTATCTTTAACAGACTGTGCCAGTATAACTACAGACTACAATGAGGGTTGTTAGAAATTAAAATCAATGTTGATATGGCGTAATTTGAATTAAATACACTATTTAATTTAAATCAGTTTTATTCTGAAAAACCGGAAGTTCACTAACTATTAACTTAATAATTTTATTCTGAAAATTATTCACTTCCGGTTAGCATTAGCATGTGGCGAAATGCTGCATTTTCAAACCGTGAATCAAAGGTGAAATGACATGTGATGTTGTACACCGAGCACACTGGGTTTAGCACTCATTTATTACCGCTGAATAACGTTTATTAGGGAATGTTTAAATAACCACAGACACCAGAATGATATAATTTAACAACGGAAAAAGGCAGGAATTGCATTGGACCCGCCCCCCGACGACGCCGGCCAATAGGAGAATACCTCAGATGACAACAGGAAGAGCACGCCAAGAATTGACCTCTTCTACCTGCTGACCTGGACTGACCGGTCGGATGAGGAGAGCGCCTCCACTCGCACATTTCATTTTGTACACCACCGCATCTTTTGTGTAATTAAATGCTGTTAACTTTTATAAGCTTCCCTTGACTCTTTTCAGTCTCTCCTGCTTTCAGGGTTCTAGAATACACTAACATTTGGCGTCACTGGGTGGACTCTGAAGCGGGATCGAGCTTCACCTTAGGCTGGGCCTAAATGAAAGGTGAGACAGTTACCTGTTTAATTCCGTGGTGATTGCGAGTGGTGTGGAGTTTGTATATAGTGTTTCTATTCGTCTCTGTTGTATCTTCGGCGCCGCCCGATTAATGTGAATATTACATAGTATTAAGACCTTCTGGGGAGGCACTAGATTTTATCTGGGATAGGACTGGGTCCACATTGTGTTAAATACCTCTGGGTAGGTACCAGACCTATTCTGTTTTACACTGGACTGAGTCCATTCATGTTAGTATATTTGATGTGTTAAACCTGCGTAGTCTGGTTTAATAAAGTATATTGTGTGGAGTTTTTAAGCCGAAAAGTATATTTTTGTGTGATGTTCTAAGCCGAAACGATTGTGTACAAGATTGGTATGAGATCAGCTTTTAAGGTCAGCATCTATAGAATTTAGAGCTAAGATAAATGAAGATTGTGTTGTTTTGTATTGTCAAGCAGTGTGGTTATTTATCTGCAGATGTTGATTGTTCCCATTGTTCCCCTTCCCCCAGTCACATGAGATTAATGCTATACTGCTAAGCTAGTTAGCTAGCCAGTTAGCATTACTAGATGGTGAAATAGAGTAAAGATACAACCGGTAACTACTGATTAAATACACAGGGATGGTGTAGATGAACGTTGAGAGTAGATTGAGTTTTGTTTTTCATGCTTTTCAAAGAAAGTAATTTGAACTTTATATGTTGAGGAAATAAACAGGAAGTAGGTTTATGAACCGGAAGTACTAGTTGATACATTTGAGAGGAGTTACAAATAAAACAGCTCCCCTAGCGGACATAATAAGTATTACAGTTAATACATTCTTCACCACACAGATAAAGATTACATGTGGTTTCTTTGAATTGAAGTATTGTAGTTAACACATTTTATGACATTTGCATAATTTCATAAACTTGAGTATACACTGTACACGGTTTATTTGGATTTCCACCATATTCCTATTTTCATATTACAAAGTCAAAACCATACACTGTTCATTTTTATTTATTTATTCAGATTTTTAAAATTTGCATAATTTCACATTTTTAATTTAATTTGTCTAATTTGGATTTTCCAATCTCAGTTTTACAACATTTAAATGTATTTGTCCAAATTCTGTAAAAAATGTTTACCAGATTTAAAGTTAAGTTCAGATGACATAGGATAACTTTATAAAGAATACAAGTGTACTATTCAGAGGATTAGTAATTCATTTTTGATAACTTAATAATATTATCCGTGTACTTAAGAAACATGTCGCCAGAGTTAAGAGCACTCGCTGTGCCAGGCACAACTGCAGATATTAAGGAGAGAATAAACACCTGGTCAGATGCTGGGACAGTTCCCAGTCAAAGACAGAAGACATGGAACAAAATAGAGGAACTGTTCAAGCAGTGGCAAACGAGAGGATTGATTCCAGCAGATGATCAACCTGGACCAACAGAAGCCCATAGAAAAGCTGTAGTTGAACATGAGAATGCTGAATACCTACAACAGGAAAAAGCATGGATCAAAGCCGGACAACCCCCTCGGTATGGACCTGCTAAAAACGCTATGAAAAAAGCTGAAAAAAGAAAAGTTATGGTTGCAAAACTGATTCTCCATCTAAAATATATCAGCCAGGGATTGACAAACAGCTTACATGTGGTAGCAGCAGAAGATCTGCCAGTAATGGAAGAACTCAGCAGAAGAATGGAAGCAGAACTTGGCAGAAGAGAGGAAGCACTCAGCAGAAGACTGGAGGAAGAACTTGGCAGAAGACAGGAAGAACTCGACAGAAGAATGGAGGAACTCGACAGAAGAATGGAAGAACTCAACAGAAGAATGGAAGAGAGACGAAAGGCAGATGAAGCCCATAATGACATTATTGAAGAAAGACGGAAGGCAGTTGAAGCCCATAATGACATTATTGCAGAAAGACAAAGGGAGGAAGATAAATACCAACAACTTCTGGCGGAAAGACGACAAGAAGACGTAAGATTCCAGGACATGATGGCAGATAGACAAAGGAGAGAACAAGAAGAACGAATAACTCAAAGAAAACGCCGAACAAACTACTCTCCTGACTATTCCAATGGACAGGGAGATGAAAATGACGACGGCGGTACACAGTCTGAAACCAGTAGACACTCCCCATACCATGAACAGTCACAGCAACAACGCAGTTTTGCATCTCCTCCTGAGAATAATAGTAGCGACGAAAACAAGCAACATTACCCTTGGACATGCCCCAAAACTAGAAGAACCAAGACCGGTGCACATACCTCCATGCCATTGATAGCGGCTGGAAGAAGAGGACTTCAATACCAACCATGGACTCACAGGGACATGGAAGCATTCGTGTCAAAGCTACCTCCACTCACCAAAGGAGGTCAGAAGTGGGTGAATGATCTGGAGAGATACACAGCCCAAGACCACCTGTGCTTGGGAGACATGAGGGCCCTGCTCGGACGGATTGAAGGACGACTTGAAGCGAGAACAATAGATTCCGATGCCAATTGCACAAATGACCCAGATGACACTCCATTCAACTACATCAGGTCGAATTATTGGGCTGCTATTCGTCACATCTACCCGACAACACGCAGTTTACATGCTCTCAGCAGCTTGAAGAAGGAGCCGGGGGAAGACATGCATGCATTCTTGAAGAAATGTGAAGAAGTGTGGGAGGCTTGCACGGGTGAAAGACATGATCTTTCTCCAGCTATTGATATGGTGTGGAAGAACTCGGTCATTAAAGCCCTTCCCCTAGCAGTGCAGGCACGTCTGGAAGAAGTGGTGGGATTGGACAATAAACCCGCTGAACAATGGAGACAACATCTCATTCACCACGATATCAGACACCAGGCAGCAAAAACGGGACTTGATGAGGACGATAAAATCCAAGCAAGGAGACTCGTGAAGATACAAATAGCTGAGAGAGATACCGAAGCTAATAAAAACAAGAAAGCGGCAAGGCAAATGGCAACTACAGCAGAGAAGACCATAGAAACGGAGACAGTAATGCAGGCACCGCTAACAGTTCAAGCTCAGGTGGTGCCAGAAAATTAGATGCAGTACCAACAAAGAGGTAGAGGAAGTTTCAGAGGAAAAGGCGGAGGAAAGGGTTTCAAGAAAGTGGGATTTTACACATGCGGTCAGATGGACCATTGGTCCAGAGATTGTCCGCATCAACAAATACAAAACCCACCACAAGTACTACAATACAATCCTACACAATTCCAACCTCAGACACAACAGTATTATCCCCAAGTACAGCAACCGCCTGTGTATACTCCTGTCCAAGTACAGCCACAAGCACCGCAGTATCTTCAACAGCAGACACCTGTGTATCTTCAACAGCAGACACCTGTGTATCTTCAACCGCAAATACCTGTGTATCTTCCTACCCAAGTACAGCCGCAAGCACAGGTATACACTCCCATACAGCATCAACAAAAGGGACAATGGAGAGGAAGAAAGGATGATGGCTGCTTCATATGTGGAGATTGTAGACACCTGGCCAGAGATTGCCCCACTCAGCAATATCCACCACAAGGTAGCACCTCACAATACAGAGGAGAACCAGTGTTAGATATTAGAAATATTGAGCCGGAAGCATATGCCAGGGCCATGACGAATATTTCTGTTGGATCAGGTGATTGGGTAAATGTAAAAATCCACAAGATGAACTTGTTGCAACCTGTATGGAGTGGACCATGGGAAGTTGTAGAACGCACTGCAGATGCACTCCGGATCAAAGTTAAAAAAGGAACATGTTGGCACCCACTTACACATTATGTAGCCGTACCGCCACCTTTCCTGAAACGGCACGGCAGTTAGAACTGATTTTGGAAAACTGGTACAAAACAATAAGGAATTGAACATTTTTACAACGACAGCACTCAAGAATCCGTAGTGTAAATACATTGAGAAAAACACATTTTTACACTCAAACGGTTTGTACATCATAGACAAGGAATTTAGACAATATAAATAAATGTTCAGCAAAAGTAATAAGTATAATGGAAAGTAGACATAGGCCTACACTTGAGTCAAATTTCATTACTGTGATCTGATTAGTGTGCTCTGCAGGTTTACTATTGTTCTAAGTAACAGTGGGATTTAAAATATTGGAGAAAATATGGAGATGTTCTTTCGTAGTGTGTGGAATATGTGATGCTTGAAACATGTAGGTATTTAAGAGTTGTGTTGGGTAAATATGTAACAATGGATGAAACAATTTTTAGAGTGAGTTTTTGTAATATCATTAGTAGACATTAATTATGTTGTTTAGATGGCATTTAACAACTAAGACAGATAGTATGATTAGAAAGAGACCGAGTGGAAAGGGTTGGATTTATTTAACCTCAGTGTGCTAGACTTCTTATAGGTAATGCGTCCCGAGACCTGGACTCCCCCTCTGAGTTAGAAAGGCTACAATCCCGACCCTCCAAGCAGACAAAAGACCTAACCCAACAGGAGACTCCTCCTTCTCCATCGAACAGACAGAGAACCAGAGCTGAAACAACAACAACAAGACTGCATCCAGAACTATCTCCACCTGTGGCATCCAGAACCAAACAGCATGCTGACATACAGAGTGATACTCTCATCAGTCCCTCAGACAGGGCATGAAGTTCCAAGCTGAGCCACGAGATTTGGCACAAGAGCAAAGTGTGGGACATGAGAGCAGAATCCGCCCTCCATAAAAACAGCAGAGAGACCGTAAAGGAGGAGATGAAATGCAAAGCAGTGCAACAACAGTGGCATGATGGGGGCTGCAGATGTGACTGGGCCAAGGGCGGCCTAAAAGAGTTGCAGCTGATGGACAGAAGAGAAGACAGAATCAGAGGAGTTGGCATGGTCGATTAGAAGTGAGGAGGCCGGGGTCACGGCTTGAGAAAACCAGGGGAGGAGAAAAGGAGAATGGGAATGAGTGAGTTTACACATAAACACACTTATTCACAACAACGCACATTTAAATAACTTGAATTAACTTCATAAATACGTAAAGACAGAAAGATTTATTAACCATGAATTAATCAATTGGTAAATTAAAAATAGCAGTAAAGAGGAAACTATTAAAGTAAAATGAGAATCATCCTAAAACACACTGAGGGATAAAGGGGATACATGACAGAGTAGAACCATATTCTTCAATCTTTTCATCATGTTAACAAATCATTCTTTAAGAGATTTTTATTCACGTGTGAATAAAGTAGTGATCTCATTTGTTACAATATTGATCACCATTAAAAGGATAGTTTTAGGAACCACTCTATAAGACAAATAATGTTAAAGGGAGAGCTGGTGCCAAGCCACATATAAAATTCCAATCTAAAGTCTTGATTTCACCATTGTAGCATAGTTATTACCATAGGAGGGCTTTAAGATGGAAATATAAAATGACTTCTGTTTTAAATCCTTGATAAAGGAGGGAGTAATTGTTGCATGTTCGGACACCCAAGGTTCCACACACTGCTAAGGATAAATGAGTATAATGAGTTATGAAATGCATAGCAGAGCTCCACAGATCCTAGTAATGTTTTGAATCAAGATAATAGTTATGTACACAAGTTTCTGAAATAGATCTATTAGACATTTTAATACTAATTAGGTGTAAATGAATTGCAGTAGTAGTAGTACTCTAAGGAAGTGAGTTTTGTACCAAGTTTCAGGAAAGGTGGGAGGCACAAGTCCCAATGAAAAGTTAGAACCATCTTGAAAATCATAGTTGAAATTGTGAATGAATAAGGAATGGCGCTCCGCATATCATATATTTTTGTAGATAAAGGGTACCCGCCTATGCTGAAATACCTCTGAAGAGACTCTGCAGAGCACGACATGGCCAAAAGACCAAGACCAAATGACCTTTGACCCTGACTGACAGTGTGACAAAAGCACTGTCCATGACTGACTCTGGGGTGTACCTGACCAAACCTGACGTAACAACCAGACAGTGTGAGTGTGAAAGTAGTAAGATTCAAATATCAGCAGGTTCTGAATTATTATTTCTCTGTCCCACAACCAACAAGAATGTGGATGGGGAGAACTATATCTACTAGAACCAGCAGAGATTCATAAATTACACCAGAGACACAGTAAAAGTAAATAAAGAGTAATATTTAGCTATTTTCAGATATTTTAATCCTTCTTATACTTTGTAAAAGAACAAGTGCCTTTACACCAGATACAGTAAGAAGATGATTTATGATGTGAAAGGAGGGAGTTAGACGTTTTCCATACCAAGCTAATTGCTGCTATTTTACAAAGTGACATTAAAGGTTTAAGCTAGAAGTTATGCACAAATGAAAAACTTCATATTTATGATGAATATGTATTCTTATTTGTATTTTTTACTTTTATGAGTTATGTACCATGCAATGTTCGGATGAAGAACGAATTGATTTCAATATTATTTACATACCTTAAAAGGGTATGTAAGGAGGGATTGTTAGAAATTAAAATCAATGTTGATATGGCGTAATTTAAATTAAATACAATATTTAATTTAAATCAGTTAGATTCTGAAAAACCTGAAGTTCACTAACTATTAACTTAATACTTTTATTCTGAAAATTCTTCACTTCCGGTTAGCATTAGCATGTCGCGAAATGCTGCATTTTCAAACCGTGAATCAAAGGTGAAATGACATGTGATGTTGTACACTGAGCACACTGGGTTTAGCACTCATTTATTACCGCTGAATAACGTTTATCAGGGAATGTTTAAATAACCACAGACACCAGAATGATATAATTTAACAACGGAAAAAGGCAGGAATTGCATTGGACCCGCCCCCCGACAACGCCGGCCAATAGGAGAAGACCTCAGATGACAACAGGAAGAGCAAGTCAAGAATTGACCCTTTCTACCTGCTGACCTGGACTGACCGGTCGGATGAGGAGAGCGCCTCCACTCGCACATTTCATTTTGTACACCACCGCATCTTTTGTGTAATTAAATGCTGTTAACTTTTATAAGCTTCCCTTGACTCTTTTCATTCTCTCCTACCTTCAGGGTTCTAGAATACACTAACAGGGTAAAAGAGGCAACATTAATGTAGGGGAGTTCCGGTCTAGCTGGGTAAGCTGCTCTGCTTTCCTCGTTGTGGTCATTTTAAAGAAAAGTCAATTAAATATGACAGGAGGCCGAGAGGCATCAGCTGTCCATTGTTTTTGATACAGCTAGATGTTATGATTTCAGAAGAACATAACACTGTTTATGACTATTTTCTTTTAATTCACAACTCGGCTTGATTTGACTAAAATGTAGGCTACAGGTGCATGCTGATATGACTCAATGAAATAAAATGAATTAAACATAGAATAGCCTCAGACATTAAACAAAAACAAAAGTATTGGGTTTCTGAAATAAACAATATATGTATTAATCACAGCAACACTATCAGAGACTGAATACATTTTGAATTTCCCTCACCTCTCTGGACACACACGTGTATCTCAAGCCCTTCACTCCAACTGAACCCCAGCAAACAGCTGTCCTCAACACTTAATGTATTATATAATATAGCTAGTTATGTATGTTTGAACTGCAGTTTTATTTAAATAAAAAAAATATGTACTTTTTAAATGGTATAGGCTACTTAATATAGTGACATATATTAAATGATGAGTGATATACAGCCTATAATACAAACACTGTACCCAGCTGTCTGTACAAACATCAGCAGCTGTTTCAAGTGTCACGTCACAATTAAAGCAGTATATCTACGGAACATTTGTTTTTCTTTATTAAACCAGTAAACGGAAAACCGTCCGAGAGGCTTTTTGCCTCACTAAATGGTCTAATGGTCATTGGAGCGAGGGGCGGGGCGAAACTCTCGGAAGTGATTTTTTTTAAAGGCACTCGTATGCTAAAACACATTTGCATTGAAGCACAACAGTACCCGGTTGAAGGAGTGATGATAATATTATAGACAAGGGAAAACAAGGAGAATTTAGCACAGTGATATAATCATATTTTAAAAGAGAACAGCGTCATAAGAGGCCCAACACAGGGACAGGGTGTGTCACTGCTGAAGGATAGTTGTGACCAGCTATCCAGGCCATTCTCATGTTTACCATATCCTCTTAAAATACTCTTTCCAACAATATCAGTCTCAAGAAGAAATGTTTTTTAACGCTTATTAAAAATAGCAGAAAGATAAGCATTATGTCCTATGGAGGAGACTTCAGACAGGATCACTCAAAAAGTATACAGTAACTCTCTTGAAAAAGAGATTTTTAATCTCAATGAGACCTATCCTGGTTAAATAAAGGTAAAATAAAATCTCCCCCCAGGATCGCCCTGCAAGGTGATCAAATCCAAGCAGTGTGTATTATAGGAACGTGTAGCTGTGTGTGTATGACTTGTGAAGCCAGATCTAAATTGAGTTGCTCTCATATGCAGTGGCGGCTGGTGGAAAATATTTTTGGTGGGGCTGTTGATATAGTGAGCAAAACATTTTTTTTGGGAGAAATGACCCCTTAAATTAGGACTTCTGGTGATGTAATGGCGCGTTTCCAGTGCAGCGCGGAGCTCGCTTTAATGCTGCGTTCAGACCGGACGCGATGCGAATATTCGCTTCGCTCTAAACGCTCCTATCGCATTGCTCTAGTCGCTCGAGTTTCACCGCGGCTGCCAGCTGTGTTTACTCGCATTATTCAAACAAGACGCACTGGCTCGGGAGCTACAACTACAACAAAATGAACATATTTGACCGTGATTAAATTGTAATACACGTTTCTAAATGATGCCGACGTAACAACATACTGATACCGGTTAGTAAAAACCATGAATTAATGCTTTGACAAGTCTGCAGACAGACGGCAGGCGAAAAACCTTTTAGAATGCTTGTTTTCTGAATGGAGCTTGGCTAAGCTAACGTTATATATGCTCCGACCGTCCACACTCACAACAACGGCCTATACAGACATAAATAAACCAGCGACTGTATTCTCCATGACACAGACAGTCTGTGGTTTTTACTTGTTTAACTTTTGTCTAGTTTCTGAACAGATCGTATCTGTCCCCGGCTGTTTGAAGAGCAAGCATGGGAAACAAAAGATAGCATTTACCTGTTTGCATCCAGCTAGCCAGAGAAGCCTCGTTGATACGTTTTGTCTTTTTCACGAGCTTGCTGTGATATATACAAATCGGGTTGGTCCGGTCCATGGTCTTTAAGTATCAATTTATCTCCCAAACTTCTCCTTTCGAAAGGATTGGAGAGTAGCTCTTGCACGGAATTGGGTGCGGACCGAGGTCCGGCGACTCCACCTGCACACCATTCTCATCTAAATACTGCGTCACCTTGGTCACTCACGAGTCTAAAAAATAACTCACGTCAACGCACGTAAGCAACGTGGGCGCCAACGTGAGCGCCCTCGTGACCAAAATATTTGACGGCGCTGATTGGCTGAAATGATGTTTCGGCGGCACAGTTTACTATTGAGACTTTTGCAACGTGCTGGTTGCTGCTGTTTGGCTCGGGGGCTCCGCCCGGTAATGATAAACTAATGCCACGGGCAAGGCCAGGCAGGAAACATGTGACTTATCAGTAACTTTAGACATCGTAACACAATTTTAAACGAGATTTTATTGTAGATTATACATTTTACTGATACCAATTGTATGATATTTACCTTGTTCATTAAAAATAAAAATATAAAATATATATTTTTTTTAAAATATATATATATATATATATTTTTTTTTTATTTAATATTTTTTTTATATATATTTTTTTGTATGTGGGAAGAGGTGGGGCGGCGCCCCTATGGGCCGGCCGCCACTGGGTATGAGTATGTAGTTATTCCGGCATCATTTTGAAACATGTATTACAATTAAATCACGGTAAAATATGTTCATTATGTTGTAGTAGTATCTACCATAGGATTTGCATGGAGATCACAAATTGCCATTCTGGCTAAAACTTACAATTATGGCTTTTGTTCTCTCGTTGGTGTGCAGACTTAGACAAAGTCTCTTGGCAACACGATCTTCCAATCAGCATTCGGCCGACCGGCGAGGTCCCTCCCTACTCTATCCTAGTCATTTGTTTTCGCTAAAGCTGCTGTTTCGGCCATCTCCTCTGCGCTCCAATGGTGGGGAATGTGATGGCGAGACAGTGCTGATGAAATACTAAGCGGAATTTGATTTGAGATTTGAGTTGGCTTACTTCTTTTACAATTGAAAGATGCTGATGGAATAGTTATAGCTCACAAGCATATGCACAAATAACACTGATGGTTTGAATGTAGGATCTTTAAGAAACGTGTGATATGAACTGAAATTAAATATGTGAGAGGCTTTATTATACGTATAATGATGCTTATAACATTTTATTTCTACAATCTGGCTTCAATTCACCACCTCACCATCAGCATAATCTTCCGTCAAGTTTAAAGAGATATATAGATTACAACTTTTGCACGGGAAGTGGCATACACCCCTTTCAAGCCCTGTTTTGTGCATACATAGCAGTTACTCTCTTTGTTGCTTTGAAATAAACAGGACAAATCAACACCACACATTGTATAACCTCTTAAGCCCTGAGCCTGTTTTTCAGGTTTCAGGCTCGAAAATGCCACTAACACAACAAAGACTATATCTTCACTTCTAAAAGGGGTACATTAATAATATTTTCTCTCAAAGCAAGGTTACATCTGTGAGTTGGATGTAGAAGTGTCAGAATCAATATAGATGTTTTTATTTTAAAGTAAATTCAGATGGGACATAGTAAAAACATGTACATTCTAATGTCCGCCTAAAAGAAAAAAACATTACTTATAGTGAAAACCAGCGTTGAATGATGGGTTAGTAGACTAAAAGCTTTAGGAATCCAAACTATAACATATAATAAGTACCCTGTATCAAGATTGATGCAAAACAAGTTAAATTTGACCTTTTTAGAGAGGTTTAGAAAAATAACGTCCAGGCGGACTCACCTCTGGGTAATTTGGGAACCATCAGTTCCATTTGAACTTTTTCACTGTAAAAATCATTTTATTACTTTGAATTATCACTATAGGTATTCATTCCATCCAAATACAACTGTTGTGAAAAAAATAAATAAAATAAAATAAAAAAACATACTCTGTT
This sequence comes from Pogonophryne albipinna, assembly GCA_028583405.1. Classification (NCBI taxonomy): domain Eukaryota; kingdom Metazoa; phylum Chordata; class Actinopteri; order Perciformes; family Artedidraconidae; genus Pogonophryne; species Pogonophryne albipinna. The sequence goes on along the minus strand of CM053244.1, from coordinate 3,136,461 downwards.
ATCCTCATAGGCCCCACGGACCCGGTTCCGGGGCCGACATCGCGTCATTTGCAGGAAACAACGTCTAAGGAACCTTAACATTTAATAAACTATGAATATTCCATATCCACATATCGGGAAAAAACTAATCCAACTGATCTTTTTCATTTTTTTTTTCAAAAAAAAACAATGCTAATAGTGAGCCTCTGAATTAGCCCCGAGCGAAAAATGCTAACCTATTACTGCACCGAAAATCACTCCTAGCTCCCTTATTACTTATCCTAGCTGCACATCCAACACATTGTTTATGATCGTAAAGACACAGAATCTAACGGTGCCCACCTCAACACTGAAAGATACAAACTTGCAACGTTATCAACAAAAACGTACATCAAAACAAGTGGCGCTAGGTACTAGCATGCGCTAGGCTAATGGCTTACCTTCCTCTTTGTCTGGTCTAAACTGGTCTTCAATGGCATTAAAACGATAAAAACGATGATGTAGTTAATCCATAGGTTAATATCCAATGTGGCTGTGTCCCCTTTGAAATGTTCTGATAATCTATAAGCAATAAAACTGCAATTCCGTTATCTGCTGTCCGCTCTGTGCTCCGTGCGCTCTGGGCCCTGCTGCAATGCCTGCTGTTACGTAGTAAACAATAAATGAAGTTGGCTGCGTAATGTGCTTACGCTGGCTGCCATTCTTTATACTTTACGCAGGACCATATCTCTGGAACCCATTGGTCGATTCGTGTGATTTACACCTTTTTCTTAACCATCAGAACCAATAGAATCGATGGGCAGTTCCCAAATCCACGTAAACATTACCATTGCGGACGTAATAGAGAAGCAAACGAAGCATATCTGAAAGTACAAGTAAAGTTTACATTTTCTGTTTTTTTTTTTATAAAACCGGAAGTACAAAACCATTTAATTCTCCACTTTCTTTCAAACGAATGTCTTAAGTTGTGTTCCTATGAGGTGAGGAGAAAGCAGCTATGAAACCTTGTGAAATGCTGCAGAATGTGTACTCAGCGTTGATGGTAGAGTCGGTTGAAGTAGAGACATGTCTCCCGCATCTGGTCTCAGAAGGTAATCACTTATATGAGGTCATATGTGTAATAACCCTTATAATAAAAAGACACTTTACACAGGGATAACAAAAACAGAAACATTTCCCTACAGAGTTAGTCGTGTTTTAAAATGGTTGGAGGATGAGCGAGAGTCCTGGATTAACATCAAAAAGACTGATATTCAAAGTAACCGAAAGCAGATAAGTTAAAAGTGCTTTGCTCTTAGATTGACTTCGAGACAGTGAGTAGGTCTGAGTCTCCACTGGATGATCGTTTAAGGCTTCGAGCTCTACTTATGACGAGGATCCAGAACAGAGCACTGCTTTTCCAAAACAACCCCTGGCAAGAAAATGTCCGTGGCATTTTTTTTCATCCACAAACATGTCAACACTTTGAGAACAATTGTGGGATCTTCCTTATTTTTTTTGTGCAGTGCTCAGAACCATTTGCCGGCCTCCTTTATCTAGTCCCCACAGTTAAACAGGCAACAGATACGGACAGTATTTTTAGAACATTTTCAAAAAGTTATCCGGGGGAATCATGGGATTTTACCCTCTCCACCCCCCCACTAAACATTAAAACTACTGAGTGTCTCTCAAGCCTCTAGCATGAGTATACAACGATGAGAAACAAAAAGCCTCAACACTCTTTTAGACAAGTACAAAGGTGCAGAAGAGTGAACATCTCGTTTAACTCTGAATACACTAAAAACCAAACAGATGTGCCAGACTTTGAAAATGCGTACTTCTGCTATAACAGCCTGGCGCAGGTCTCCTCCATCTCTCCTCTACACCCGATTGTCCCGCTCTCTTTACTTGTCTTCCTTGCTGGTCTTAAAGGACACTTGCAGCATCTTGTCTCCGAGCCGGTAGCTGTTCAGGCTGGCGATGGCCATCTGGCAGCCCTCTTACGCAAGAGGAATCTCCTTTTCGCTGCTGCGAGGAAGACAGGCTCTGAGGCTGACTGGCTTATTTTTCGTCAACTGCGTAATCGCTTGTACTGCTTTCATTAAAAAAGCCAAAAGTGATTTTTACTTATCCCAGACCACAGACAGTTTAAACGATCCTAGGAGATTTTGGCATACCATAAAATCCCTCTCTGCCAGCTCTCGCTCATTAGAGCTGCCTCCTAACATTGTTGTTGACTCCACACCCCTGTGTCAAATAAGACAGAGATGCTTAATTGTTTTAATAAACATTTTATTGCCTCCAGTTCCTTGTTTGACACATTATCTTTATCTTTTGGTAAATCACTACCAGTCATGCCTCCAGTAGCCACACTTTCTCCTTCAACCCCTTCAATGTTGGGGAGGTTTGTAAGGCTCTAAAGGGCCTAGACCCCAAACAATCAGCAGGCCCGGACGATCTCCCCCCTTATTTCTTACGGCTAGCTGCAGATATTATAGCCAAACCACTGTGTCATGTTTTTAATCTTTCTATAACAAGCAATGTCATTCCAGATGTTTGGAAAACTGCAACTGTTCTCCCCTTATTGAAAGGTGGTGATCCCATGGTGATGAATAATTACAGACCAATTTCCAAGCTCTCTATTTTAGCTAAAGTACTTGAATGGTGAATGATCAAATCAAAGAATATTTAAGCTTGAACAACATTATATCTCCTCACCAGTCAGGCTTTAGGAAGCAGCACAGCACAGTAACGGCTGCTTTGAAAGTAGTGAATGACATTGTTGAAGGCTTGGACGCAAAGAGCTACTGTGCTGCCCTTTTTATAGACTTATCCCAGGCATTTGATACGTGGACCATGAAGTTATCTCATATAGGCCTGTCTGACCAAGCTGTTGGTTGGTTTGCAAACTATCTTTCAAATCGCAAGCAATGTGTAAAATTCAGCGGTCTCTCCTCAAGCTTTCTTAATGTGCCCAGAGGCGTTCCTCAAGGTTCGGTCTTATGACCGACCCTTTTTACTATTTGTATAAATGATGTGGGTCAAAGTATTGATGCCTCTGTACTAGGGGTGTAACGGTACATGTACCCGTACCGAAATTATTCAGTACGGGCCCTTCGGTTCGGTACACGTGTGTACCGAAGTGTACCGAACGAATATAACGTTAAACGTAAAAAATTGAGAACGTGAACAACTTCTTGGAAGTAATCTCAGGTGCTGCGTCGCAGCATTCAGAGTAATTTGCTCTCATTGGGTTCAACGCGTCATAGAGCGAGCAAGTCATTTCATTGGACGAGAGGCATACTATGAGAGCTGGTCAGAGGGATGTGTTCATATGTAGTCAGTAATTTGAGGAACTATCGAAATGGCGAACGCAGATAAAGTTGAGCTCGAAAATCCTCCAGCATCATTGAAGTCTCCGGTTTGGGTTTCGCAGTTACGTACAAGGATGACGGACAAAGACAGGTGGACCGAACCAAAGCTGTTTGTCGGCATTGTTCAACTAACATTGGTTACGCGGCTGGCAATACATCAAACTTGCACACTCATTTGAAAAGGCATCACCCGAACGTGAATATCACCGGTACCAAAAGACTGAAGTGCAAACCCAACTCCCGCTAGCATTTAAGCCTCCACCACTCGCAAAAAGATCAGACCGAGCCAAAGCTATTACAAACGCCAAGTATCCTTATGTTGCCATGGTAGCAAAGCGCTACCTGGCTGTATCTGCTACCTCTGTCCCTAGCAAGAGGGTGTTCTCCACAGCAGGAGACATTGTTAGTGCCAGCAGATCTGCCCTTTCGGCAAGCAATGTGGACAAGTTAATCTTTCTTTAAAAAACATGAAAATACAATGACAAGCAAGTCCTAATGTCAAACTGGCTGCTTAGGTACTAGTACAGTTCAAATACAGATTATTTCAGTTCATCGAAATGCTGCATCTTAATGTTTTATTATATTTTGTATTTATTTGAATGAATACATTATTCACAGTTTAATAATCATTTAAAAAAAATATGTTATGTTTTGTGGTAATTTTTTCTGCTGTACCGAAAACGTACCGAACCGAACCGTGACCTAAAAACCGAGGTACGTACCGAACCGAAATGTTTGTGAACCATTACACCCCTAGTATTCACATCCACACACACCTGAGTCATTACAGCCCGGGCCAATTAGACGCTATGTGAGTTAATGAGGCAACGTAGTTTACTGCCTAAGCACGCACACACACACACACACACACACACACACACACACACACACACACACACACACACACACACACACACACACACACACACACACACACACACACACACACACACACACACACACACACACACACACACACACACACACACTATTGAAGATTATTATCATCTGATATTTGGGAAGTGTGTTACATTTGAAATGGTAGAAAGTCTTGTTGCAACTTCCAGATATTAAAAGAGGCCCCTTGAGTTTCTCTGGAAATTATCAATAGTAGCAGTTAAGTGAATACTGTTTAAACAGTACCTGTGTTTGTGTTTTGTATTGATTTCTCTGTTTTATCCTTTCATAAATGTGAGGACTAAAACTTGCTCAAACATTCTGGGGTGCTTGGAGTAAACAGGTTTTATTGCTCTGTGGGGGAGGTATAGATGGCAGGGTGAGAGTTGGATGAGAGTTCCTTCTGCTTAAGATCTCCAGTATGTCATGTTTCAGGGAAGTCAACATATCTTGAATAGTATATGTGTGTGTTTAATTACTTTGTATTCATAATAAGCAGTCTGTGTAACCAGAAGCTGAAAATATGAGAGTATTAATATGTATTATCTTTGTGAACAAAGGGATATTATTTGGACAGAGCTCAGGCCTCTGGAATGTGCAGGAAAGTGTGTGTGTGGAAGTCTATGCAGGAAAGTGAGATAACGGACGCCAGATACATTTTATTACCATCTCAGAGACACTTGTTTATTATCCTGGCTGGCTCGCGCTGATTCGCTAAGAAAAGTCATCTTTTACATCTTCCAATGAGATAGACTGACTCGGCTCCTCCGGTGATTTTTGGGTATAAAAGCTGGGTTTGAATTTAGTTCATTCTCTTTTTCTCCTGCTGCGAAGACCGAAGAATCCCACCAGCACGAGAAACTAGAGCAGGGGCGCTCCTAATTATATTGAATTGTATTGCATTGTATTATTGCCTTTTATAATTAAAACAGATTATTGTTTAACTGGTATCCTGGTGTTTTTTGATTTTCCCTACTGTTATGATTTCAAGCAGCTCGCCAAAACGACACGCTGGGCAGAGGTGGGTTGTAAAAACCATCTTCTGCCGCAACAAGTGGTGACCCGACGTCAGCGAGTGGGAGTTCAGAGGAAATCACATCAGCAGCCAGCAGACGAGGAAGTCCAGGGACGACACCTCGAAATACTTTCTGACAACTAAAAACAGAGCTCTATAAATACCAGGTGAGCGCAGACACCCGTTACACTCAAAATCTGTGTTTTGGCCATATTCCAAATTTTAGAGTTGTCAGGAATATTTCCCAGTGTCATAGTCTTCACGCTAAGATAGTGCAATACATATCTTTATATAAGTATACAAGTTATATAAATATAAAAGTGAAGCAGCTGTACTTCAGCGCGTGGGGTATTGAGTCTCGCACGGCTGAAAGGGCACAACGTCCCTAGCTTAAGTGATTGGTATTGAGTCCACACAGGCTGTACTTGCTGGTGGAAGTCAAGTGGAATATCGAGTTTCCATCCATGACAAAACTGAATAACAAATCCAAGGCTTGTAGAAGCTGGAGGTGAGTTATATGTTGGACTCCAAGGGGAGATACGCAAATTTCAAAAAGCCATTTTGAAATGACCGGAATCTCGACATCCTTTGTTCTGTGGGGTTAACGCCCATTCTGTTGAAAGAAATATCGCATCTTAAAAGCTGAACAGACAGCGTGGAGGATATATTTATGTGCTTTTGAATAAATAGAATATATTATTGAACATATAATGGCCTGAGTCAGATAAAGAAATGCGAAGTCATAATGGTAGAATACCATGGGTTTAAGAAAGCCCCCCTTTCTCCACATTTCTGCTCTAATTGCTGGACATTGCTCTGGAAAATGGCTGCTGAGCGTTGAATTTAAAGCAAGGAGTGAAAGATCAACGAGTGATCTGAAGTTGGAGTGAATAACATTGAAAATGAATGGATCAATGTGTGATTTGAGGTGGTAGATATTGAAATAAATAAGAAACTATAATTTGTTGTTTTTAGCATTGAGGGATACAGTTACGTCACATTGTGGTTTTTATGAGAAGTTTTGAGAACTGATTGTTACTATTGCATTGCATTGTGAATTTCGTGGTATTTGTCATTCACTGAGAATTGTACTTAATCATATTTCAGAGGAATTTAATTGCATACAGAAACGTTGAGGGAAAGTAAAAAGAGATTTACTGAGTATATGAAGTACATAGAGGTTAAGGTTCGATTCAAATTAAATATGATAGTGGATTATTCCACCTAGATTAGACATAAAAAGAGGATAATTTGTTAAACATTAAATAACAAACTCACTGTAAGAAATATACATTGTAATGTTATTTAGGAGTTGTGTTGATCATACCACAGTGACTCTGAGTTGGTGGTTGTTTAATGTAGATAGGAAACTGAAAACACAAACAATTCACCACAATTGTGTTTTTAAGTTTGTGAAGAAAGAGTAGAAAGTAAACAGAAGGTTTTGTAAGTTTGTCAGTCAGAGAGAAGCTGTTAAATGTTAAAACACAGAGATGATACTGAGTCTTCTCGAGTAATGGATTATGATCTATGCCATGCTTACATGGACTCGTATGTTTTATTTCATATCTAACAGAAGTGACAGAAGAAAGAGATGGGAAAGTGAGAAAAGAAGGACAGGGGAAAGTGAGAAAAGAAAGACATGGGGAAAGTGAGAAAAGAAAGACATGGAGAAGTGAGGAAAATAAAAAATAATTAAAACAGATTATTGTTTAACTGGTATCCTGGTGTTTTTTGATTTTCCCTACTGTTATGATTTCAAGCAGCTCGCCAAAACGACACGCTGGGCAGAGATGGGTTGTAAAAACCATCTTCTGCCGCAACAATACACACACACACACAGCTGGGTGTGTAATGTGCCAGATGCCAATGGCTGAAAACACTGGGCCAAATAGGAAGGGAACCAACTTTAGCTCAGTGGCATTAGTGTAATTGATGGCACCCGTCCTGTCCAAACTATATTTGAACACGGAGCTTTGTGATGGCCCAGCAGGCCTGGGTACACTGCAGTCTTTGGAATTCACTCTATACGGGTTAGGTTAACCCTAACCAATACTAAAGAGTGAAACCACAGAGGGCGTTACAGCTGAATAGCCTTTTTGCAGTTTAATGGAATAACGCTACAGGACACGTGAGTATGGAAGTCCTTGAAACACTATTTGTGTTAATTGGAGGCCCATCAAATGTTAAATAAAGAGATATAAATGTGAGCTTTTGAGAGCAACAACTCAACACAGCAATGTGAAACTTGAACAGCCTGGTCTCTGACTTCTAAATAGTTGCCCAAAAAAGGTATTAAGTACAAGTTCCAACCAAAGTGATCTCATAGAAGTATATGAAATTACCATGTGGTGGCACGTGTGAAGCCATTTTGTACTGCAGTGTTTCCCCTACCATTTTCTTGGCGCTGCACCCCGCCAACGGAGCCTCGCGCCCCCCCCTCCGAAATTCAAGGTAATCTTTTTTTATATATATATATAGCACCAAATTGCAACTGAAGTAATCTATCTACGGTCACTTTCCACATTGAACACATTGAAGCTTTTATTAAATAAACTAAACGCTTATGTTATGTATGTGCATGTTTCAGTGTCTGACTTGTTTATTTTCTGCAGATTTGACTCGGATAATGTGCGAAAATTGAAGTAACTTGAAAGTTTGAAGTGAAAGTTTGATACAGCGTATTTTTGGTATATTCATCTTAATGTCCCCTGATATATAAGAAGTGTGTTTTTATATATTCATGTGTGTACTTAATTACTTTGTATTTAATAGTGGCAGTTTATATGAACAAAAAGCTGGAGATATGAGGAGTGAAAACTTCCCTGTCATTGAGAAGTGTAGGGGACAGAGAGGGAATATCCTTATATAGACATATGCTATAGACAGAAGTCTGAAGAATGTGTGTGTATGAAAGCTGCAGTAATACGAGACAGCGAACACCAGATGTGTTTGTTTTGCTTCAAACTGAGAGACTGTTTCTGGATCATCTCGGCTGGCGCGCGCTAATACGCTACGAAAGCCCATTGTTTGTATATGGGCCAATAGATGACCTGTATGGGAGGACCATCCACACAGCTCCTCCCATTGTTCTTACAATATCTCCTGTTGAGTCCTTGTTTCCGGTCTCTCTTCCTCCTGCCGTCAAGATGATGAGGTTCTCCCGGCATTAGGACCAGGGCAGGGGTGGGCCTACCCCTTTGAAAGTGTAATGTATTCTTAGCTTTTTTCATTAAAACAGATTATTGTTTAACCCCTATCCTGGTTGTTTTGAGTTTTCCTTCTTTTAAAACGAACTCATATAGGATCGGCGTGGAGCAGAGATTCTGCTCCTACAATAACGACTGACTTCCATTTTAAGTTGTGAGTTTAGTGTTTTTGATCCTAAGAAACACTGATGCATTAATAAATAACAATAACCCACAGCTCCTCTCTCTGCTCCAGAGGATTAAAAAATACACCATATTTTTTCAAGTAAGTGTGTTGCTGAACTTAGCGGAGAAATACAGAAAAGTGAAATTATTTTTATACATAGAGAGGCGAAGTCCCTCCCCTTCCGGTGGACCTCCACGGGACCTTATTTTGGAAAAAGTATGTATTGAAGTAAATGGAGAGAGAAAGATTATCTTTCAATCCCGTTTGAATTGTGCCACGAATAACACATATGATGTTTGTCAATTTAAAAGATAATTTTGCAAGTCAAAAAAATAACAATGTGTCGTAAAACTGTGAAGTAACACTTTGTTTGTGTGAAACGCTCAATGACCTACATCTCCCATCTCGCACCACACACCAAGACGGCCGTCACGTTGGAACATTTCACTTCTTTCTTTCAGAATGAGGCGGAAAGCATTACAAGAGGTGAAAATCACTCCAAGTCTGGGCGTGTTGAGAGCTGTGCATACACACAAGGGGAGTTAGTCGGTTCTGTAAGAGCCAGCATGCGGGACCGGGACTCTGGGATTTTTATGGTCTTTCTAGTTGCGTATTTTTCATAGTCTTATATTTCAACAGTTTTACGACAAACTGTGACTTTTTTGACATGGAAATTATTTTTTAAGAATGACAAACATCATATGTGTAATTCGTGGCACAATTAAAACGGGATCGAAAGATACGTTTTCTCTCCCCATTGACTTCAATACATAATTTTTCCGAAATAAGGTCCCAGGAAGTTGATGGGCGAGACTTCGCCTCTCTATTCAATAACTTTGTTGAAAACTTGAAAGTGAAATGTTAAACTGGAAGAGAAGGAAAATAGCAAAGAAGCTTCATATTTAAAAGAAAAGGTTTAAAAAACTAAATGTATAGCCTCATTTTCCTGAAATAGCTGAATAATTTAAAGTGGACCTATCATGCTATATTGGAAACATATATTGTAGGGCTATGTCTGTGAAGTTTTTTGCTTAAAACACCAAACAGATCCCCCGTTGTAGCCATGCCTCATACTGCTCATATCCCTCTTTTGCAGCTCTGTTAGAGAAACGCGGATTTTGGGTCCTTAGCTTGAAAAAAAAAAGGAGGCGGAGCTAATGCCTGATCAGAAGGGGTCTGTGGCTGATGGGCCATTAGGTGTGTAAACAAAGAGATTCAGACACAGCTGATCACCTGAGAGCTGCCGTTTCATTCAGACTATTTAAAAAAAAAAAACGGGTCTGATTTTAACATTGCACACATTGACCCACACTCGAGGCAGGAAAGACATAATCGTGTCCCTTTCTCCACTGGTCAGCCAGATCTGCATCCAGAGCAAAAGTCCGGTGGGATGACAGCTCTCACTCCACTCTGCTGTTCCTCAGCGCCGCCCCCCCTCCCTCCGGCTGAAATTATGAATGTAAGGCGTATAGTAATCATAGATAACACGGCAGGGTCCGTTAAAGTTTGTTTTCATCTGATTTCAAATAAACAAAGTCTTAGCTTTCAGAATATTAAACTTGTTTCAGCAAGCTCTGTTGTGATTGGTCAACCACTTAGAAGTGTCCCGCCCCTTAGCCAATCACGTATAATGTGTTCGGAGTGCTAGCCAATAGGAGCGCTAGTGATGTCACCATGTTTAGGAAGTAATAACGGAGTCCAATAGAGCGATTCAGGAAGGGGGGGGGTAGAATGTGGGAGAGAAACTCCCGTCCCAAACCATTTACATCCACTAAAACCTATATAACACACTACAGGAGAGGAACCCCTCCCCTCTGCTTCCTCTCCTCGTCCTCCCGGCTCCTCCTCCGGCGCTCCTTGTCCTCCCGCGTCCGCCATGTTGGATCCTTCTCATCGCGGTCCAGATGGCGGCTTTTATATTTCCTCTTCCCAGTTTCTCCCCGTGGTTTTCCATGGGGGAGGAAGAGGAGGATGATGAAGATGATGAAGAGCTGTCCCAGTTAGAATCCGGCGGGCTGGACTCGGCGCTGGAGGAGCGGCGGCGCATCATGGCGGGAAAAATAGAACGATTTGGGTTAAATAAAGTGCCGCTCGTCTTCCTCCTCTTCGTCTTCTATTTCCTGTCTCTCTCGACCACGAGCCGCCATCTTTGTTACAGCCAGTAACGGAAGGAGGGATTGTGGGAGATTGAGGAAGAGGAGGAGCAACCTTCTTCTTCTCTTCCTCACTATCTGACGTCAGCTGCTCTGGCGTTCGTTCTGCGTTCGGTTTCTTGTACCCAACGATCAAACACTCCTCTCCCTCTTCATCCTTCCCTGCCGCCTCCTGATTGGCCGGGCTCAGAGAGTAGGAGGGGCCTGGCGTCTCGTCGTCCCACGCCGCCAAACTGAGGCAACTTCCTGTCGGGATTTCATCGTTTCCCGCCTCTTCTTAGTCCTCTTCCTCTTCTTCTGAAATAGAGATAACGAACTGTCATCATTTAGCTGCACGATAGCATCGTCCGGCGGCTCGTAAACTGCCTCAAGATCGTAGCTTTCCAACGCTAACGGCGAGCTTGCGAAGCTAACCATTTCGTGCAGGAAGTGGTTTGTTCGCGCCAAGAGGAATGGGCGTAACTCTTCTTCTATGGTGTTCTGGTCCTCCAGGCCGTGTCGTTGAAGCCTCGCTGTAACGATTCTCTGCTCGACATCCACTAAGGACGTGTGAACACCGTAAAGCACCGTTAGCTCGCGGCGCAGCCAGGGTCGGAGCCTTTCCAAGGGGGCGGGGCTTAGGCGAAAGCTGTCGGCTGTGATGTCACGCGGCAGCAGCTCAGCGGAGACGCCGGCGACCCCGTGCACTCGCACGCCGAGACGATAGAGCGAGCGCCGATACGCCACGGTCTCTGGATCCAACTATTTATTGTCAATTAACATTGAACTCTACAGATATACAGTAAATACTGTGGATATGTGTAATAGTTTCCCTTTGTCTTTGTTAACCGTTTCACATCATGACTTAACAGTTTCTGACGATTATAGAACAATATCAGTCTTTACACATCATAACAATTGAACAGTTTTAAAGTTTCTCTTTCTGTCCCTCTTATATTGCAGTCCCTCTCTCACTTTGTTCTGTTCAGTGCGAGAATTGAGCTCGAGCTTGTCCTGCCAGGAGTTTAGATCTGGGCTGAAATGGTGTCAGGGCCATTCTCTACACACATGCAGGTGCTCATTGGTTAGCCTCGGTTAGCTCATTGGTTAGCCTGCCCTGGAACGATATTTAGTTTTAATTTTTTCACACTCCGCCACCAAAACCCTCCATAAAAGTAAGTTTGGCCCATGGGGGGCTGACACAGAAAGGGCCGATTTTCTACTGAGGTCCTTGAACGCACCGCGGCACGCTCTCGTCGGAGCGCGCGCTCTGCTATAATGCAGCCCTCACTCAGACGGCAAAATGCATTAAACGGAGCTTCTACGCTAGGCGCGATGTGTCTCCTAACAACAACACGGCAACCATAATGTCCCTGCACCCGCATAGCGCTTTGCCAGCGCTTCCTGCAGTTTATAACCCTCACATGGGCGTGCCCACTAGGGCTGTACCCGAATATATACCGTTGGAGTACTATTCGGGTTTCAATTTCGTTGTTCAGATATTCGTTTTTTTCCGTTTTCTTTGGCAGCTGCACTGCCAAATTGAATTTATTGAAAACTCCAATATTAACATAAGAGCTTGTGCCTCTTCAGGGGATGCTACCGTGCTAACACTTAACCATAAACGTTATCGTTTACTTTCTCCGTCTTTATATGTAGATATTACTTTTTCCCCGTTAATCTCCGTCACGTTGTTTCCATAGCAACAACACTAACTCTCCTTCAAAATAGAAGCATGCCCAGCCAAATTACACTTAACCTGTTGACCCCGGGGCCCTCCTGCAACATCTTGCAGGAAACAGTGTCTGAGGGCATGTTCATTTAAGAAACTATGAATGTTTTATATCCATGTAACGGGAAGAAACTCATCTAACTGATCATTTTAATTTTTTTTTCAAAAGAAACCCCACAATGCTAACGCTGAGTCTCTGAACTAGCAACGAGCGAAAAATACTAACAGATGACTGCACCGAAATTCACTCACAAAACCTTATTATTTATCTTTGCTGCACATCTCAACCCATTGTTTCACATCGTGAGGCGACACAGAATCGAGGGGTACCCTCATTATCACTCAATGATACGAACTCTCTGAGATAATAACAAGAACAGACATTAAAACATGTGGCGCTAGTGTTGTGGCAGATATCTCTGCTCCGCGCCGATCATATATGAGTTTGCTTTAAAAGAAGGAAAACCCAAAACAACCATGATAGGGGTTAAACAATAATCTGCTTTAATGATAAACGGTAAGAATACAAATACACTTCTCCAAAGGGGTAGGCCCAACCCCTGCTCTGGTCCAAATGCCGGGAGATCCTTTCATCTTGACGGCAGGAGCAAAAGAGAAAGAACTAACAGATAGAACAGGCTTACATGCAGAAAACAAAACAGGAGGGGTTGGGTCAGCTGGTCATCTTTTCAGGTCATCTCATTGGGAGATGCAAAAGATGCTGTGTCACAGCGAATCAGCGCGTGCCAGCAGAGGACCCGCAAACAGTCTCAGTTTGAAGCAAAACACATCTGGCGTTCGCTGTCTCATATATCTGCAGCCTCCACACACACACACATCCCCCCACATTCCAGAGACCTGAGTTGGGTCTAAAGAATATTCTCTTGCTCACATCTTACTCCCATTATTTATACAAAGTAATTAAACACACACATATACTATTCAAGATATGTAGACTTCCCTGAAACATGACATACTGGAGATCTTAAGCAGAAGGTACTCTCATCCACCTAGCCCACTGCCCTGCATACCTACACCTCCCCCACAGAGCAATAAAACCTGTTTACTCCAAGCACCCCAGAATGTTTGAGCAAGTTTTAGTCCTTACATTTATGAAAGGATAAAACAGAGAAATCAATACAAAACACAGGTACTGTTTGAACAGTATTCACTTAACTGCTACTATTGATAATTTCCAGAGAAACTCAAGGGGCCTCTTTTAATATCTCGAAGTTGCAACAAGACTTTCTGCCATTTCAAATGTAACACACTTCCCAAATATCAGATGATAATAATCTTCACTAGGTAGCTAAAAACGCTAACATGGCTCACCTGTGTGGTAGTCTGGTCTAAACTGGTCTTCAATGGCATTAAAACGATAAAAACGCTGCTGAAGTTAATCCATAGGTTAATCCAATGTGTCTGTGTCCCTTTGAATGATTTCTGATAATCCATGAGCAATAAACCTGCTTTTCGGTTTCTAGATGTCAGAGCGGGAGATAGCTTCACTCTCATGCAAAACTGTGTGAGTGGGGAAATTCCCCTTCGATTCTATTGGCTCTAACGGTCAAAAAGAGATATCAATCACCAAAATCGACCAATGGGTTCCAGAGAAACGGTAAAACCCCCATTTCCACCCAAATCACCTCAGAGGTGGAGTTTTTTTGCTAAACCTCTCTAAAAGGTCAAATGTCACTTGTTTTGCGTCAATCTTGATACAGGGTACTTATTATATGTTGTACCTTGGATTCCTAAAGCTTTTAGTCTACCTTACCATCATCCAAGGTTAGTTTTCACTATAAGTAAAAAAGAATTTTTGGACGGACACTATAATTTACAGTTTTTTGAACTGAATAATGACTTCATATTACATACCAAGGTTCATGTGATGTGTACAAATACAAATAGAGCATTCAAACCTTTTTTTTTAACCAACAATTTATTATAAATATGTTTTTTTCAACCAACTATTTAGATAAATATAAGAAACTGGAAAATCTAACTATTTACAATATTGAACATCAGAACTTCAACCAACTATTCATTATAAATGTCAAGACAGTGTCAAGGTCTTTGTCTGTCTTCCACGAATGGGGCTGCTGTGAAGATGTGGGTGATGGTGCATGGGCTGCTGTGTAGGTGGGGGGTACAAGTGCTATACGAGACCTCCACGAGACCTCCTTGCTGGCTGGGTTGAAGGTGATGGCTGTGGTGGAGCCTTTATGCTGAGGTGTATCTTGACCTGGTGGCAGCCGCAGATGGAGGTGGAGGCAGCTGGGATGCTGGTCTGCTGTTCCTTGGTGGTGATGGCTCTGGTGAAGGCCCTTGAGCCACAGTAGATCTTGACCTGGGGGCCGGCACAGATGGATGTTCTGGCTGCTGGATAAACGCCGCCTAGGCAGCTGTGAAATCTCTCTCTCTCTCTCTCTCTCTCTCTCTCTCTCTCTCTCTCTCTCTCTCTCTCTCTCTCTCTCTCTCTCTCTCTCTCTCTCTCTCTCACACACACACACATTTCCAGTTACTTTACATTCAGTATAAAATCACAGACACACATATAGGCTACATCTGATTACAAAGTCTCATCTGTACAGGACGGTAAAATAATAACAGGCACACATATAAATAAATCTATGACAAAGTCTCATCTGTACAGAACAGTATGATAAAATAATCGATGGCAAAAACATGTCACTGTAAATGTCTCCGTTGTGGGACGAATACATGATTAATTTAATCATCTAAACATGTAATCTCACTTTTACACACCGAAATAACATTAACAGAGTAAACGTTTGCTAATGGAGAGTCTATTTTGTCCCAAGAAAAAGTTCATGACTATCGATAAAAAATATATATCAATAAACCTATTGTTCATTTTCGCGGTATTCCCCACACATTGCCAGTACACTATTACTGTAATATTTACACTTACCCATGTACAAATGGATCCTTGTTGTTGTCTTTGTATTCTAATTCTTCAGAAGAGTCGAAGACTTCAGGTTCTGAGGCTCTATCTTCACTGCTGCTTGCGAAAAAATCTCTAGCGAAGTCGGCAACTGTAAAGTTTTTTTAGCCATTTTCTCTGTCTCTCTCTCTCTCCTCACAGACGTAAACTGATGGGAGACACGTGGTTTATGTTTTGTTTACTTGGTGGGTAGGTCCTTAGTGATTTTTCGATGTCCATTGGTCATTTCAGACCATGATGGCTGCCGGCCGAGATTTCCTTGACGGACACACAAATCCACCAATCCCACACAGTGTAAAGTCAAGTTGCTTTGAGCGGCCATATTGGCTGCTGTGCCCTGGTTACAGTCTCACAGGAGATACCGCTGGAAAGCTACTCTTCCAGCGATTCCGCGGATATCTGAATCATATTATAACTCCTTATAATCGAAAATATATGATTAATTACGTAAATTATGCGCACCTGGACGCGCCGGCGCGTCCACCGACTCCAGAGGGTTAATGATTTTAATCCGCAACGTAATGAATGTTAAGGCTTGGGTTAGCGTGTAAGTGAGTGGTAGCTACATCGGTGCTAACGATGCTAATCGTAGTCTCCAAGTTAAAACCATCGACTGTATATATAAAGGTTAAAACGAAATAGACAAGTGTTAAGCGTCAAGTGGGATAATACTGTACAACAAACGGCTTCTGTTTGAGGTTGATAAAATAAGGTCATCCTTGTAACTTAGAGAGATATTTTATTATGTAGGTAGGAACTGTATGCATCGCTAAGGTTAATTTAAATTGGCTATGCTCAAGTATGTAGACAAGCTAATGTCGAAGTAGTGTATGTGAAATCAACCTCACAATAAGATGTGTATATTACAATTATTAATGTCATATTTCAAGATGATTACTTAGATATTACAATATGGTTGGTTGAGCTGGAGTTCATTATTGAGCTTACACGTTAACGTCACCGTCATCTGAAGAACGAACCCAAACCTTGTTGTTTTTATTAATTGCATTACCAAATGGGTATCAAATAAACAGTAAGCATTGGTAACACAACTTCCAAAGTTACA